>CM062818.1:1590206361-1590585787 GCA_031772625.1 Pinus tabuliformis
GTTGAAGATAGTGAAGAAAAAGCCTAAATCTAAAGGCAGATTTAGTCTTGTCTGGATCATCGCACCTGTAACATAGGGAAACAGGGATGCATCCACCTACTGCACAGGGAGGTGCGATGCATCCAGTTGCCAAGAAGATAAGGTGCGATGGTCCAGGGACAAGAATTTAACTGGGTTTTGGTCACAGTTTGCCGTTTAGTTCAGGATTTAGGCCGAGAAAATGATAGTCAGTAACTACAAAGTACAAGGGCTGATCTAATGAGGTTACAAAGCTACCTCTAGGGCACTTAGCATGTTTGCAAGTCAATTGTTCAGTTCATAAACAAACCCAGAGATTGACTGAAGCAACATTGATCTAATTTGCACTTGCATAGCAAATGCAATTCGAAGCCTAGCTGGCTTAACTTTAGGCTCCATCTATGGTTTATGAATCAAACAAATAGAGACAAGCAATCAAACTAATCACTCGCGAGTGGCGTCGCCATTTTTTTATCGGGAAAATCTAGTGTCTATTTAGAGTGCTAGACCCACTAAGATGGGTGTCTATCTTAGAAACAAAAGATTAAAGTTACCTGTTTTTCCTTTACGAGAGAGAGATGAGAAAGAAGCAGAGAGTACCAACGTCAGTCTTCCGCTTGGCTCCTTGCTTGTTTCCATTCCCCTTTGACAGAATCTTGCCACTGCTTCCTTACTTGTCCTGCTTCAAAGAGCACCTGTAGATTCACAACAGCATAATACCATCAAAGCATAGAGATCTTTCACTGTAAACAATATAGGATCAAATATATATTCACCATACAAATGCATATACCAACACAATATTCAGAGATACACAAGGAATATGGAGGAAAACTCAAATAGATTTATTAGTAAAAGTAGTAAGAGAGAATTACAACCACTTTGTCTGACCCAGCACCATCCTCCCAACTTGAAAGCCCTCTTCACCTCACATAAAGCAAGATCACCCAACAATGTCTTCAAAGAGAAACCAGCATCACCTCTTTGCAAATTACCAAATTCCAACCTTTGGATCTCTGGGATGAGGGATCCATTTATAGATATTTGTAGGGGGTGAGTTAGCTTCTGGGTTTTTGAATAGTGTCATCTCTCTGATAGTTCCTGGTTCCACATAGAGATTTTAGATCTCTTACTCATCCCTGGGCGAACTCAGAGAGGCAAGTGTCAAGTGTGCAGTGTCCAGAAGATTCTCTGGGTTTCCACCTAGCCAACTGCTTGTGTCATTTGTTTGCTCTCACTCATCGTACCCTATAGAAGGGCTTTCTAGTATGCATTGCACTTTTTGCATGTGGGAGGTGAGATGCATCGTACCTTTAGCACTGGGCAGTCTGTATGGTCCTAATTTGACCAGTTCTGAGTAGTTTTTCATGGAGAACTTCTGGGAGATGATGTAATCAGCTGACCTTGCTCCTTTAGGGTATGAAACAGCACTTTGAGGGACTTAGAAGCCCTTGGTTTATGGACATATCTGATTGTGGTTTCAGTGCCCAATTATGTCTATAACACCCAAGGAGACTAGATATTTATAGGAATGGAGAGCCAGATATGGATTTCCCTCCCAACTCAAGGTAGATTCTAAAAGGGCACAAAATATATGATGAGCCTCATAAATGGGTAATTATATGGGCTCATTTTACCTCCTAACCTAGTCAAACCAACCATTCTCTTAGCTTATTACATGATTTTCTGATTATATTGATGCTTATAGAGTGATTTGAGTTAGTTATTGAGCCATGTGGTCTAGTGTGTATTTAATACAGATTATTGATGTTTTTCGAAGTCAAAGTCAGGGATCTGGTGGAAAAATGGTAGCAATAACTCGAAGTGGATAGAGGAGAGGACTTCTAGGAGGGAATCCCCCTCATTTATTATTCCTCACTTCAAATTCCCCTTCATTCATCTCGGAGTACAAGCAGCTGAATCATGCACTAGGAGGTAGCCAAGAAAGTGAACAATGACTGATGATTATCTCAAGTTTTGGGAGCCAAGCCTCCCTGATTTTAAGGAAGCTATTGGTAGCTTAATTTTTATAAGTAGAGAGTCCTAGGGCCTCACTAGGGTTAGATTTTTGCTAGATTTTTTATTATGTCTACTCTGCTCAACGTCGAGCTTATTCTGTGTGACAGTTTCACGTAATCTTGCTATTGTTTTGGAAAAAAAGATGGAATCCTTTTTGAGTTAGCACTAAGTTACCTCAGAGGGTTGAAGCTCTTGGGTTACTCTTTACTGTATCTGTATGCTTTGTTTCAGTTGGTAGATTAGTTTGTTGTTAGAAGTATTTCTTTTATGGTTAAGAATAGGTTGCTTTTGATGATTCAGTAGTTTGCTTCCACTTGTACTTTCTATAGCAGGTTAAAAAATGATCAAAAAAGATTCAAAAGGCTAGCAATAGTGTGTTGGCCTCTCTTCCTCCCTTTGGGACCATGATTTGAAGCAAAGACACTCTTGCTACCTCAAAAACACATATTTTCCTCATTTATAGGACTTCTAGTGTTTGCAGCTTTTTAGTGGGATAATAGTCTAGATTTTCTTTGCTTTAAATATTCCTCATCATGCTCACTTCCTGATTTGCAATAGTCTTCTTTCATGATTTCCTTTCCTACAGTATTTCACAGCATTTCCTTTCATAGATCATAGTTTAGACTAGTTTGATGCAAAACTATGTTTTCCTAGATGCACTCATTTCATTGCTTGTTTGATATTATTGGTTGACTGTTAGTCCCTTTGCAGCAGATTTCTTCTAGCAGCAAGCTAGCCTATTAGCCATACCATCCTCCATCTGATCCATACTCTACAGGTTGCCCAAGTCTCACCTGTAATCTACCCTAGTTTCCTACAGTTTTCCATATAACTTCTTCCTCTTTCCTTGAGCAAACACAATCATATTTCTCTCCGCTGGTGATTCATGGTAGACTCTAGACACCCTAACACCTCATTTAAACTATCATCCACCTTTTCCACACACTCTCACGCCCTCAAAACAATGAAAACTTCTCTCGGCCTCCTCCTATAGGCCTCTTGTAGAATGTCGTTTTCCTCCTATAGATTTCCTATGTCCTCCTGTAGATTTTCCTGTTACTAGGCTTCCTTTTGAAGGCCACCTGAGACCTTATAGGACCCATCCACACCATCCTACATCCTCTCACGTGCCAAAACCACCTTGTAATGCCACCTATTCGCTGCCACACTCACACACAATAAATTACATGCATGTCAAATTCACATTAAAAAACATAAAAATCCCAAAGTATGTTTTTTGCTTATTTACTTCCAGAAATAGCATAGTTAGATGTTGTTTAATTCCTTGAGTAGGTAATGGAATTCCTTTCATGGTTTTCATAGTGCTTTCTACAAAAGTAGAATTTGTTGGTTAATTAGGGTTTTCTAGGTTTGCTTTACGTTTCAGTCTTTTTCATTTCTGCAGTTAGAATAGCATCTATCTTTCTTTCCTTCCATCACATGTAGAGCTTCTTATGGAATACATAGAAGTTGGCTTGAGCTCCTAGTGATCTTGCACTGGCTGACCAAGTGACAACCTACAGTAAGAACTAGTACTTGTGCATACAACATCGACGCTTCCAAGTTTGTTACAAACTACCGGGTTGATAAGAGTAAAGTAGGCAGCCCAGGAGTTGCAGCATTATTGCTCCAATGTTGGTGCTCACCACTTTTTGGTGTCGTTTCCGGGGAAGCGTCAGAGTATTTTGTGATTACTGCTTTCTTATATTTCCTATTGCAACGTTCTGCTAATAGTTTATTTTCAGCAAAAGTAGACTAGTCCTTTCTTTTCTTTCAAGTTCTGCATTTCCTTGCTTTCCTTTTCAATTCTGCAAATTTCATTTCAGCAAAAGTAGACTAGTCCTTTCCTTTCCTTCAAGTTCTACATTTCCTTGCTTTCCTTTTCAATTCTGCAAATTTCCATTTCAGCAAGTTCATTTAAGTTAGTTGCAATTTTTTTTGTTTAATCAATTTCAGTCTTGCGGGTACTATCAGTGTGGGAAAAAAGAAACAAAAACCAACCGAAAAGATTTCTTTTCATGCCTTGTAGGAATAGAGATAACTCAGGAAAAAAATTTTGCCCAACACCCCCACTGCTTCACACAACAAACCTTCTCTCTTCTTCGATGACTGCGATCAAGAAGAACCCTTAGGTGAACAACAAGAAATATTTGAAGAACCTATAGGGGAAGAAGAAGAAGAAAACATTCCTTTGGGACCAATGGCTGAAAACAGAAATACTAGGGGGAATGGAGAGAAAATACAGGGTACCTTTCCCATTTGGGAGACCAATGGGGACACCAAAATTAAGAACATAAGTCCTTCTGCCCTACCTCATTTCCATGGTCTGACTACAGAAGATCCTGACACCTTTTTGTTTGAGTTTGTTGTTATCTGTCGAACCTACGACTATGCAAAAGATGAGCAAAAGTTGAAACTATTCCCTTCTACTCTCAAGGATGCAGCACTATGTTTGTTTCATGGGACTACCTAGAAATAGCATCACAACTTGGACTCAGATGCATCAAGCCTTTAACAACAAGTATCGAGACTATTGTAGGTCAAAAGATACTAAAGAAGAAATATTCTGAATGACCATAGGAAGTGATGAGTCCATAGAAGACTATGAAGAGTGGTTCCAGCTCAGTTACAAAAGGGTGGGGTGTACACTTGACCCTAAGTCTCTAAAGTTGGTCCTACTCAGGGGAATCCGGGAAGATCTTCTAGACATCCTCCATCTGCTGACTAGGGGAGACATCTACCAACTACCTTATGAGGACATAAGGACTATTTTTAGAAACCATTCTAGAGCAGCCAGAAAGTAAGGTAGGGGGAGTCACCCCATAGCTATTACCTCTTCCTCTAGCTCATCCATTGAAGGAGAAATTGGAAACATGCTGGAAGATTTCAAGAGTGAGATGCTGCAGAACCTTGCCATGCAAATGGACACCTTAGATATAAAAAGAAAACAAGAGGAAGCAGAGAGTGCTTTGGCCATTTTTTTCCCTAGATGCACCAGGAGGCATCCTAGGAGTGAATTCCCATTGAACTCTATAGAGGTTTGTTCAGTCTGTGAAGAAAATCATTCTACAAATAAATGCCCTTCCTTACACGAACATAAAGCTGTATATCAAGGGGTTGAGGGAGGCACTGGACAACTCTACTACATAAACCAAAGAACGCTACCTGGACCTAGACCATACCATCAGGGGATGTAAATGACATCTCAAGAATATTGCAACCCTAACCAAGTGCCCTCCATACCTTCTTGGGTCCCCCTGCTCATCCTTCCTAGTCCACACCACCTCCCCGATCCTTCATATCTCAATATCATGCCCAACCAGCCACTGATTCATTTCAATCCTATGCTCAGCCACAACCTCAGTGGAATGCATCTCATCAGGGGTGGAGGCCCCAATACAACTCTATTCGCGCTCTTATGCCTCCACCACCTACCCAACCACAATCGTTACCTTATGCTCCACTAAAGCAACCCCAAATGCTTGCCTAGCCAAATTTGAACCCAAACAATAGACAGGCTCAACATGTGTATAGTGGGGAACCATCATGCCCAACTTATGCTATGGAGATTCAAGAAATCAACTTGCGATCTACGAATGTTCTCCCAGATAGCCAGCCTCCACTCAGGGAGGTTGAGGAAGATAAAGAGGAAAGTGAACCTAAAGCAAATCCACCCTTTCCTGAGAGACTATCCGCGACAGTCCAGCCTACCCCAGAAGAGACTAAACTTCTGGGGGAATTGAAACATTTATGCGTAAAGATACCACTTCTCCAAGTCATAAAAGACGTGCCTATCTACAATAGTTTGATCAAAGAGAAGTGCTTTAGGCATCCAGGAAGATGCAAGAGAGATGCCCCCACCATCAATGTCATAGGACAACTGTCTGACTTGATGTTGGGGTAGGTAATCTATCCAAAATATTTGGACCTTGGAAGCCCAGTAGTTGATGTCCACATCAATGGCACAATGATACCACATACCTTGATTGATCTGGGAGCTGCCATTAATGTGATGACAAAGGACATAATGCTCAAACTCAACCTCTAGGGCTCCTTGAGGAAGACCATGACAGTGCTACAGCTATCTAACTGCTCCACCGTGACCCCTAAGGGGATTGTGGAAGATGTGATGGTCTCCATTGATTCTTTGGAGTACCCTGATAATTTCTTAGCTCTCTAGCCAAAGGAAAAGCTCATTGGGTATCCTCTCATTCTGGGAAGACCCTGGTTGGCTACAGTTGATGCCTACATCAGCTGTGAAGATGGGAACATGACCATAAAGAATGGGCACATGTCCAACCAGTTAATCCTATACCCTCTTGCCCAACCCTTGCTTGAACATGATCTATCTCTCTGGTTGGAGGAGGAAGATGAGGATGAAGTTTATTCCGCACCACTTTGTACATTAGAAACCACTATAGGGGGAAGCCACAGGATGAGGATGACATGATTGAAAATTTTATTTAGAATCCACCTTCCAATATATCACCCTTAGAAGACATAGTAAGAGAAACCCAAAACAACCCCTCAACTGATCTCTGCGTGTCCGATCCTACTCCTCCTCATGTAAAAACTATAGAGTTCGGCCCAGAAAGGACATTGAAAATTAATCCATCCCTATTTACTTCCAGGAGAAGGAGCTATGCAGCCTACTAAGAAAACATCTAGATTCCTTCACCTAGAGTTATAAGGAAATGAAGGGAGTGCACCGTTCAATATGTACTCATCATATATACATCAAGGAAGATTGGAAACTAGTCTGGCAGCCTCAAAGGATGATGAATCTGGCACTTAAAGATATTGTTAAGGAAGAACTGCAGAAATTGCTTGATGCAGGATTCATCTTCCCCATCTATGACAGTGAATGGGTCTCTCCTTTGGTGCTAGTGCCAAAGAAAAATGATAGGTCGAGAATCTGTGTTGGCTATCAGGAATTGAACAAAGCCACTAAAAAGGACCATTTTCCTTAACCCTTCATAGATCAAGTGTTAAACGGTCTGGGAGGGAAAAAAAATTTCTCTTTCCTTGATGGGTTTAGTGGGTACAATAAGATTCAAATCAGCCCAGAAGACCAAGATAAGACCACTTTCACTTGTCCTTGGGGTACCTTTTCATATCAGGTCCTTCCTTTTGGTTTTTTCAATGCTTCAGCCACTTTCCAAGGAGTGGTATTGAGTATATTTTCTGAACTGGTTCATGATGCAGTAGAGATATACATGAATGACTTTACTCATGGCTCTGACATTCAGGAAGCTTTATCTAACCTAGGAAAAGTTCTAGACAAGTGTATTGAGATGAACCTATCCCTCAATCCAGAAAAATGTGAATTTTTGATGACTGAAGGGACCGTGTTAGGTCATGCAATATCTCAACAAGGACTGCAGGTGGACCACAACAAAATTGCCATCATCCAAAGGGTCCCACCTCCTGACAAGGTGAGGGATGTCAGAAGTTTCCCAAGCTTAGTCAGATATTACAGAAGATTCATTAAAGATTTCAACAAGCTAGCCTATCCTTTGTTTGGCCTCTTAGGCAAAGATGTTGAGTTCATATGGTCGGAAAAATATCAGGAAGCCTTAGATACCTTGAAGCACAAGCTATTGACTGCCTCAATTCTGAGAGGCCCAAACTGGGCCCTACCTTTCCACATTCACACAGATGCCTCGAAAAACGCAATAGGAGCAGCCTTAGGACAAATTGACGAAAAGTTACCTTATGCCATATACTTTATAAGCAAAACCTTATCAAAGCTAGAGTTAAACTATACAGTGACTAAGAAGGAACTCCTAGCTGTCGTGCATTCCTTAAACAAATTCGGACATTATATCACAGGCTATCAAACCTTTGTGCACACTGATCATGCTACAATTAAATATTTAATGAACAAACCAGATGTAAATGCTCATATTATTATATGGTTTCTTT
This sequence comes from Pinus tabuliformis, assembly GCA_031772625.1. NCBI lineage: Eukaryota > Viridiplantae > Streptophyta > Pinopsida > Pinales > Pinaceae > Pinus > Pinus tabuliformis. The sequence continues at coordinate 1,590,214,324 of CM062818.1, forward strand.
TACTGCAACAGTTTGATTTGACCATTATTGATAAGCCTGGTAAAGAAAATTTTGTTGCTGACTTTTTGTCTAGAGTAAATTTACCAGTAGGTGAAGAAGGAATTGTAGATGACCAAATGCCAGATGAACATCTGTTTGCTATCTCAATCCTCTCTCCATGGTTTTCTGATATAGAAAACTGCTTAGTTTCAGCGCAGTTCCCACCACACCTGTCCTCAAAAGAGAAGAGAAAGATAGTAAGGAAAAGTGCCCCTTTCACCTGGATTGGGGGCAATCTCTTCAAACATGGCCCAGATCAGATCTTGAGAATATGTGTAAGGGAAGAGGAATTCTTTGACATCCTCCTGACCTATCATGATGGGCCTTGTGGAGGTCACTTTGCACCAAAAGGAATTGCCTTCAAGATATTGCAAGCATGCTACTACTGGCCCAATCTTCATCAGGATGTGAGGAGATATATAAGCCAGTGTGATCGGTGCCAGAGAATGGGTAAACCTACTCCAAAGGATGAGATTCCCATGCAACCTCAAGTGACCTTTCAGCCATTTGAGGAGTGGGGCATGGACTTTGTGGGTCCTATCAGCCCTCCTTCAAAGAAAAAACAATACATCATTGCGTGCACCGATTACCTGACAAAGTGGGCATAGACAAAAGAAATCAAAGCAGCAACAGAGGAAAAAGTAGCTGAGTTTTTTATATAAAACATATTCTACAAGTTTGGGTATCCAAGAGAGTTGGTCACAAATCAAGGCAGTCAGTTCACTTCCAATTTGATTGAAGACCTGCTCACACATCATGGAATCAAGCACAGGACTTCCACCCCTTACCATCCACAAGCCAATGAGCAGGTGGAGGTCACTAACAAAGCATTGGAAGGGATCTTGACCAAGGTAGTGAGCAGAAACAGAAAAGACTGGGCAGACAGATTAGTTGAGGCCACTTGGGCCTACAACACAACATCGAAGACCACCATAGGGTTCACACCCTATGAACTAGTCTATGGGAAGAAAGCTTTGTTGTCAATAGAATTTGAATTCAATACCCTATGGATTTCAGCTCAGCTGGACCTAGACCTCAGCCATGCATAGAAAAAAAGATTACTTCAGCTCAATGGATTGGATGAACACAGATTGCAAGCCCTTCTCCATACAGAGGTAGTTTAGCTTCAAAGAAAGATATGGCATGAAAAAAATATCAAGGAGAAGCAACTACAAGAGGGAGATTGGGCACTACTCTATGATTCAAGATATAAAGATTTCAAAGCCAAGCTGAGAACAAGATGGCTAGGACCCTACATTTTGGAGAAACGCAATGAAAATGGTTCAGTTTTGTTCAAAACCATTGATGATGAAGCCATCCCCATGCTTGTTAATGGACATCGGTTGAAAGTCTATAAGAAACCCCTCTCCAAGCAAGAGTTCATTGAAGATTTGAATAAGACATTGATGGTAGTGGAGCATGTCTTAGCCTTCACTTCACCCACTCACTGAAGAAAAATAAAAGGAGAAATAAACAAATAAGGACTCAAGTGAAAACCTCCATGAGGCGCTTGAGTCCCATCATTGGGTTGAAAACATCTTCTGAGGCGGCCCAAGGGAGAAGCTGAAACCATTGGTGGCTTAGTAGAATAAGAAAGGAAGGAGGAAGAAACTAAGATAGAGGAGGAGAAAGCTGAACAAAGACAGCAGGAAGAAACAGAGCAAACAGAGACAGAAAAAGAGACAGAAGGAGGAGAAAGAGTGGAAGAAAAGGCAGAACAAGGAGAAGGGTCCCCTAAGACTCTGGAAAGGGAAGCAGAAACTGCCCTCGCTACCCTCAGTACACCAATCAAGCCAAATCAAAAGAGGAAAAGACAATCCTCCATGTATTTCAGGGCTAGGAAGAGAATAAGAATCAAAACAGGTAAACCTTAGCACTCTTCAAAAGTGCCAATTACAATTGAAGATTCACCCTCTACCAAAGGGAAAGAATAACCTTCCAAGGCACCTATCACGTATCAAAGGGGGACTCCTAGATCTCCCACATGGAAAGAAAGGTAGAACTGTAGGACCCAAAAATAGTCCTACAGGAGGCTCAGATAGTTCTACAGGAGACACTATCAAAACTACAAGAGACCCAACAGTTTGAGAAAAGGATAGAAGAATAGCCACAGGGGAAGGAGGAAGAACTAGAGATACAAGGACCTGATCCCCAGCCTAGTCTGGCTTCCTATTACGATATGCTTGAGGGAGGAAGGATAATCCCACAAAAGTTTGCAATTCCACTATTCTTTGAATTAGAGAAAGAGATAATAAGAACACATAGGTGGATGCAAATAGAAAAATCCAAAGAGGTTGAGGATGTTGGCCATATGGAAAACAAAGTCAGAGAAATGGGCAGAGAGTTGAGTGCTATCAGACATAGGGAAGCAATACAAGAAGCCACCTTGAAACTGAAAATAAATTATTAAGGAGGCGGCTGCAAGAGAGGGAGACTCAGCTGGCATGCATGGCCAGCTTATCCAAGGAGGAATTTCAATGTAGAACACCAGCAAAATCCTATGGCCTATATCTCAAGGACCAATGGTTACAATTCCAGATAAAGACTTTGGCACGAAGAGGCACAATACACTTCCAAGATTACAAGCAGTTTATGGATCTATGTGACCAAAGCACATCAGAGGATAAGGCAAAGATGGCATAATTCTACCTAAATAACATTTCCCTCACAAACATGAATGTGTGGGACCCCAATGCCAAGCTAGGGGACATGCAACTAATGGCCATGGCCTCATGGATGAACCATGAAGAGATGAGGGCAGCAGAAATAAGAAGATTGATGATAAAAGACTAGAATAAGCCATTAATGATAAGAGTCGAGCCATCAAATCCCATGGCATTCATCAGCACACACAACCTACTTTCATATAATCCTTAGATTGCCCCTAGATATATAAGTGATCAAGCACAAGCCATTACACACTTTGAGGATATGCAAATGCTACTTGGGGATGACTGTGTGCATGCATGCATGAGGAGATGAACACCTTACCACAAAGTCTACAGATCAAGGAATATCACTCCCCCATGAGGATGAAGGAGGCACTAAGGAGAGTGCTAATGTACAAACGCTCCATGCAGAGGCTGAAGGTCAAATATATTGGCCTCAAATTGAGTGTCCCACTGCTGTTAGGCATACTGGAAGGCAAAAGAGAAGAAGAAGAGGAGGAACATTGGGAAGAGATAGACAGGAAAGCAAGATTCTATGGCAAGGAAGAGCAGACCACATCAGAAGCTTGGGATGCTAGGGAGGCCACCAGGGCCATAAAATATGAGGAGATGGACTAAGTTGCTTAGAGGATGAGCAACACTTTCAGTAGGGGGGTGATGATGAGCCTCATAAATGGGTAATTATATGGGCTCATTTTACCTCCTAACCTAGTCAAACCAACCATTCTCTTAGCTTATTACATGATTTTCTGATTATATTGATGCTTATAGAGTGAGTTGAGTTAGTTATTGTGCCATGTGGTCTAATGTGTATTTAATGCAGATTATTGATGATTTTCGAAGTCAAAGTCAAGGATCCAGTGGAAAAATGGCAGCAATAACTTGAAGTGGATAGAGGAGAGGAATTCTAGGAGGGAATCCCCCTCATTTATTACTCCTCACTTCAAATTCCCCTTCATTCAGCTCGGAGTACAAGCAGCTGAATCATGCACTAGGAGGCAGCCGAGAAAGTGAAGGATGACTGATGATTATCTCAAGTTTTGGGAGCCAAGCCTCCTTGATTTTAAGGAAGTTGTTGGTAGCTTTATTTGTATAATTAGAGAGGCCTAGGACATCATTGCAGTTGGATTTCTGTTGGAATTTTGCTTCTGTAAACTCTGCTCAACTTCGAGCTTATTCATTGTGACAATTTCATGTAATCTTGTTGTTGTTTTGGAAATAAAGATGGAATCCTTTTCGAGTCAGCACTGAGTTACCTCAGAGGGTTGAAGCTCTTCAGTTAGGTCCCAATCCAAGCAGCCAAGCTCCTGTTTACTCTATCTATATGCTTTGTTTCAGTTGGTAGATTAGTTTGTTGTTAGAAGTATTTCTTTTATGGTTAAGAATAGGTTGCTTTTGATGATTTAGTAGTTTTCTTCCATTTGTACTTTCTATAGTAGGTTAAATAGTGATCAGAAAAGATTCAAAAGGCTAGCAACAATGCCTTGGCCTCTCTTCCTCCCTTTGGGACCATGATTTGAGGCAAAGACCCTCTTGCTATCCCAAAAACACAGATTTTTCTCATTCACAGGACTTCTTGTGTTTTCTGCTTTTTAGTGGGATAATACTCCAACTTTTCTTTGCTTTAGATCTTCTGCACCATGCTCACTTCCTGATTGCAATAGTCATCTTTCATGATTTCCTTTCCTACATTATTTCACAGCATTTCCTTTTATAGATCATAGTTTAGACTAGTTTGATGCAAAACTCTGTTTTCCTAGATGCACTCATTTCATTGCTTGTTTGATCTTATTGGTTGACTGTCAGTCCCTTTGCATTAGATCTCTTCTATCATCAAGCAACCCTATCAACCATCCCATCCTCCATCTGATCCATGCCCTATAGGTCACCCAAGTCTCACCTCAAATCCGCCCTAGTTTCCTGCATTTTTCCATAGAACTTCTTCCTCTCTCCTTGAGCAAACCCAATCATCTTTCTCTCTCCTGGTGATTCATGGTAGACCCTAGGCACCCTAAAACCTCATTCCAATATTCATACACCTTTTTTACCCACTCTCAGACCCTCAAAATAGTGAAAACTGCTCTCGGCCTCCTCTTGTAGAATGTTGTTTTCCTCTTGTAGATTTTTTGTGTCCTCTTGTAGATTTTCCTGTAGACTTTCTTTTGAAGGCTGAGTGTGGGAAAAACCTCTAGAAGGCCACCTGATACCTTCTAGGACCCATCCACACCATCCTACATCCTCTCATGTGACAAAACCACCCTCCAATGCCACCTATTCGCTGCCACACTCACACACAATAAATTACATGCATGTCAAATTCACATAAAACATCCAAAAATATGTTTTTTGCTTATTTACTTCCAGAAATAGCATAGTTAGATGTCGTTTACTTCCTTGAGTAGGTAATGGAATTCCTTTCATGGTTCTCATAGTGCTTTCTACAAAAGTAGAATTAGTTGTTTAATTAGGGTTTTCTAGGTTTGTTTTACATTTCAATATTTCTCCTTTCTACAGTTAGAATAGCATCTATCTTTCTTTCCTTTCATCACATGTAGAGCTTCTTCTGGAATCCATAGAAGTTGGCTTGAGCTCCCAATGATCTTGCACCAGCTAACCAAGTGACAACTTGCAGTAAGAACTAGTACTTGTGCATACAACACCAACAGTTCCAATTTTGTTACGAACTACTGGGTTGATAAGAGTAAAGCAGGCAGCCCAGGAGTTGCAGCATTATTGCTGCAATACTGGTGCTCACCAATATACCCTCTACACCAAATTATTTTGTGTTTTGTTCCCTAGTATTAGGAATAAGTTATAGTTTCTTCTAATTCCTCCTCGTAGCATTTTATGAAAATTGGTTCCAATATTGAAGCCAAGTTACATAAGACCATTCAATTCTTTTAGATGAAGGGAATTTCATCCTCATTTTCTTTCTACTGATTACTCAACCCAGCAATATCGAGTAGAACGATGGATAAACCAATTCCATATCCTCTACCCACTGTGGGAAGAAGAAATATGGAACCTATAATAGGAAGCTTGCCCATTCCAATAAGGAATGTCAAACATTTAGGCCCAAGAGCTCCAAAAGGAAAAATACCTCCTTTCTAAGCATTATTTAGAGTTTTGAGACTTAGAGGTTGATGTCAACAATCCCAACTATATTGTTCAACACTTGATGCTAATGCCCAAAGATAGCCTTGCCATCAACAAGGAAGCTCTTTGTACATAGAACTGTCAAATCAAGCACAAACTAGCATATATGGTCATTGATAATGGCAACCAAAATAACATTTTCTTGCTTCAATTGGAAAAGGAACTTAAGTTACCTACCTAAACTTATAACAAATCACATTAGCTTGGATGGGTAAGAGATGCATATTAGCTTGTTCTAGTATGTTCACAATAGATCGGGTTGTTGCTAAAAGATGGCAAGATTTTGCAAAATTGAAAATTGAAATTCAACCAACATATGACAAAATCATGAGTGCAGATGGAGATAGTGGACCAGACTATAGTTCTAGTTTCCCTGAGAATGAGATTAATAAGACACTCATTAATGAAGGGAAATCTTGAATATCCCCTAAGGTTCAACAGACTAACACTCCTATCTGTGATTTTGAATATGGTAGAAACTTTGGCACCCATAATGATGTGCATCTACAATCAACATTACCTATTGAGTTTGAACAGAACAGTGCAAGATCCTGTATTTTTTGCTTTGGCAATCAACCTACATATGACATGGACTTTGATGAGGAAGAAAAGAAGGTCGATCATATTATCAAGCTGTTTTGTGAACCATATGAGACAAAGGCAGAAAGGTCCATTCCATTTGTTGAAGGCATCCTTATTGAAGATAAATAGTCTTGTCATATTGGAAGCACTAACCAATATCCAGGCATATAAGAGAACTTCTGCAAACCCATAATTGATTAACTACATAGTGAGTAGAATCATTTCCACGTTTTTCTCTTACTCTTCATAGTTATAATAATTGATCTTCAAAGGAGGTTGTTCTCATAACTACAAGTTATATTCGAGTAGCTTGAATTTCCCATATAAAATAGCCCCCTATCCGCAACACTCATGATGATGGCCAGCATAAAATTGTTCCTATGTATGATCCTGAAACGTTGGAACTAAAGTCTCAATATTTCCTTTGACCAGAATGACCCAGGGAGGCTAGATCTTTATAGGAATGGAGAGACAGATATGGATCTCTCTCCCAACTCAAGGTAGAGTCTCAAAGGGCCCAAAATATACCCTCTACACCAAATTATTTTGTGGGTTGTTCCCTAGTATTAGAAATAAGTTAGAGTTTCTTCTATTTCCTCCTTGGATCATTTTATGCAAATTGGTTCCAAGATTGAAGCCAAGTTACATAAGACCATTCAATTATTTTAGATGAAGGGAATTTCATTCTCATTTTCTTTCTACTAATTACTCAGCCCAATAATTTTGGGTAGAACAAAGGAGAAAACGTTTCCATATACTCTACCCACTATAGGAAGAAGAAATATGGCACCTATCATAGGAATATTTCCCATTCCAATGAGGAATGTCAAACATTTAGGCCCAAGAGCTCCAAAAGGAAAAATACTTCATTTATAGGCATTATTGAGAGGTTCGAGACTTAGAGGTTGATGTAAAAAATATAGCTACATTGATCCACACTTGATGCTAATACCCAAATATAAGCTTGCCAGCAACAAGGAAGCTCTTTGTACATAGAACTGTCAAATCAAGCACAAACTAGCATATATGGTCATTGATAATAGCAACCAAAATAACCTTTTCTTGCTTCAATTGGAAAAGGAACTTAAGTTACCAACCTCAACTCATCCTAACTCACATTATCTTGGATGGGTAAAAGATGCACATTAGCTTGTGCTAATCAGTTGACAATAGATTGAGCTATTGCTAAAAGATGGCAACATTTTGCCCAATGTATTATATGTTCTTACAAACAAAGATGAGAAGAGTTATGAAAATAAGATGATGATATCAACTATAACTAATTTCTCCTTTTCCTTGAAGTAATATAAGTGGAATTTAAAAAATAAAAATAATACTACAAAAGAGGAATGCCACAAATGCAAATATATAGTAGTACGGAAAGTCCAAAATATAATGAAGTTAATTAATGGAGAAAATGATTGAAAAATCAATGGGATCATTGGTCATTGTTTGTCTCCTAAACATAGTAGTTATAGTTAGATGTTTACAAATACATTGTGATACATTCCGACTTGCCACTTGTCACCTAGTATTATTCTCACCTCTTCCTCCTTGCTTACAAGGAATTGTTCCCTAAATTAGCAAAATGGAAATCAGTATGCTATAAGCTAATTGGTTCTCTAAATCAGTATGTTATTACGCTAAATGGGAATTGTGTTATAAACCTATCTATGATACAACACCAAATTTCCATTACGATGCATGACTGAAACTCACCACTACATTGAAGATCCTACACTTATGATTCTATGCAACTCTGCACCTCTGATACAATGACTAAAGTGTGAACATACTTAAAATATCCTTGAATGCTCTCATAGACACAATTTATTCAGTTAACAGACTGTTATGTTTAGGTATGTTCTATGCTTAGAGAAATTTATTTCAATTTTCATCATTAGCTCAATAGCTTTTCCAGATTAGAAATCACATCATCATTAAAGTAAACTGCAGATAGAACATAAACATAAATCGCAAAAGACAAGCTAAGAGAAGAGGACACAAGATGTGGGGATAGCTAGGGACAAACCCCAATGTGGGGAAACCCTTGATCAATTCTTCTTATATGTTCTTCAATAGTTCAACAGAGAAGGAGAGAGAGAGAGAGATAATATATTTAAAATAGATGATAGGTCCCTATAATACTAGTGATTACCCCATTACTATTGTAGTTGTATCCCTTATTAACATTGTTGTGCCCCTATTGCCCCCATATTTTTATTACTGTGCCCCATAGAATCCCTCTATTGTTATTTTTGTGGCTTTATATTATTATTGTTAGGTCGGCTGGGTTATATTGTGACTCCTTAGACTCCTATATATAGAAAGGAGGTTTTCTCATTTGAATCATCTAAGAATTGTTCATTTATGTAATGTAAAGGAGGTTGCCCCCTCAAAGAGGCTGAATTCTAAGGCGTGGATTTATATTTTCTATCTTTTCTTGAACTGGTTTCATAACATTTGTATCAGAGCTTTGGATTCTAGGGTTTCGCTGCTCCAAACAGGTCATCGTGGAATTTTCGCTATAACGTTTTTCTGCGACGTTTCAGAAGCTAAAAAAAAAAAACCCATTTGAGAAGACATCGTGCTGAATCTCAGGTCCAAATTTTAGAAATTTTCGCGTGATATTTGCAAAGATATGACCTGAGGAAGTTGGTCTTCTTGCAGACTCCTGAATTACATTCCAAACAGGTGACCTAGGGAAAATCGTCATAACTTTCTTTCTGAGCATCGGATTGAAATTTCGTAAGAAGGTAATTTTGGGAGATTTTGCATAATTCTTCCTTGGAGAATCCAATTTGGATCAAACTAGTGGCATTGGAAATAGGACACAGGAGGCTACTACAGGTCGCAATTATAGAACTAGATGATCTGAAATTACAGAGATACATCAGATTCAATATCAGGCTTCTACAAAGTGAAAAAAGGTGTGTAGTTTTTTCTAAATTTTTGCGTAAGCTTGTTTTTAATGAATTCAAAGGGCATAGTAAAGCATTATTATCGGTAACCGATGCCCCGAGGAGAAAAAATGAAAACACCTAGTAAGGAACCTGAAAGCTCTAGCATGACTCATGAAGATGAGGAAGAAATGCTAAATGATATATCAAAATTACAAGAACAAGTGCAACAAATGTCACGCTCACAAAAGCTAACAGAAGCTAAGATAAATGGCATGGAATCTAAGATAAAGGGCATGGAAGCTAAGATGGATGATTCGAAGACAGATTTGAAGAGATACATGGCAGATTTGAAGACAGATTTGAAGACAAACATGGCAGATTTGAAGACAGATTTGACAAATTTTCTACAAGAAATACTTACTAATGGTGAAAAGGTTGTAAAGGAAACTCATGATGCGAACAAAAGAAATGTTAATCATGATTCCATAGACTCTAATGTTGGATCGAAGACCCACCATATTCCAAAAATCGATATGAAGAAGTTTGACCGCAAGGATCCCGCAACATGGATATTACAGATGGAGCAATTTTTCGATCTCAATAATGTGCAAAACACACAAATGGTATGTATTGCAACTCTAAATTTGGAACAAAATCAATTTGTATGGAATCAATGGATTTTCTCTCATAAACAAATTATCACTTGGGCAATTTTTACGGAAGAATTGACGGCATATTATGAGGATACAAAAAGCAACACTTTTTTTAGCCAATTAATAAGTCTCAAACAAAAGGGTTCAATAATGGAGCACGTTGAGGAGTTCCAAAAATTGAACATAAGGGTAAAAAATATTCCAGAGGAGCATAGGATTGATGTGTTCATAGGGACTTTAAAGGAAAATATCCAACATGATGTTCGCCTTTGGGAACCCGATTCATTAGAGAAGGCATTCAGGTTAGCAAGAAAAATGGAAAGCAAAATTATGGCAACCAGGAAGCATACCAGTCACAACTATAAAGATGGAAGTGTTGTTACTCCTAGCCTTCCACAACCTATAAGGTTGACACCACAACAATTGGAAGCAAAAAGAGCAAAAGGGCTTTGTTACAGTTATGATAGCAAATACACTAAAGGTCATAAGTGTGCTGAGAAGAAATTATTCTAAATAGATTGTGAAGAGGAAGAAGAAAAGGAGCAAGAAAGGTCAAAGGAAGAGGATATACTCCAAGAACAAAGCCTAGATAAAGAAGAAATGAATCCGACCATATCTTGTAATGCATTAGCTGGAATTACCACTCCTCAAACCATCAAGATAGAAGGACAAATCAAGAAGAAAAAGGTAATAGTGTTGATTGATTCAGGAAGTACCCACAATTTTATTCATTGTAAGGTAGAAAAATAATTGAATTGCTTCCTATATCCAGCACCAGAGTGTCAAGTGATGATTGCAAATGGAGGAATGACAAATTGCTCTGGAAAGTGCCATAATATCAAGCTATCCATGGGAGAATATGTATTGACTAGCCCAATGTTTTCCATTCCAATGGGGGGTGCTGATGTTGTACTAGGAGTCCAATGGCTACAATCCTTTGGTACAATAGATTTTAATTTTCAAGAACTCTTCATGAAATATTTTGGAGAAGGAAAGGAAGTTGAATTAAGGGGTATTACAGGGAAACTGGGAAAGATAGTCATCTCTAACAGTATGAAAAAGCTTCTAAAAAGGAACAAAGAGGTGTAATTGCACAATTATGTTCACTAGATGTTTGCACATCGGAATCATCTACTTCTCCAGATCTCCAAAAAGTCTTGGACAATCATTCCAAGGCATTTAAGACTCCCAAAGGTCTCCCACCTATTCGTGATCATGATCATGCTATTCATCTGATTCCAGGAAGTGTTCCTCCAAACATCAGGCCGTATAGATATCCTTATGCCCAAAAGAGTGAAATTGAACATATGGTTGCAAAAATGCTAGAGGCTGGTATAATTCAACCTAGTCAAAGTTCTTTGTCTGCTCCAGTAGTATTGGTGCACAATAAGGATGATCATGGCGCATGTGTCTGGATTATAGGGAGCTCAATAAGCTCACTATTAAAGATAAGTTTCCCATTCCTGTCATTGTTGAATTATTGGATGAATTGCATGGATCAATTTACTTCACCAAGTTGGAACTTCGTTCAGGATATCATCAAATCAGAATGAAGCCTGAAGACATTCCAAAAACAACATTTAGAACTCATGAGGGTCATTATGAATTTTTGGTCATGCCTTTTGGCCTTACCAATGCACCTTTTACATTTCAAGGTTTGATGAATTCCATTTTCAAACCCTTCCTTAGAAAATTTGTGTTAGTATTTTTTGATGATATACTAATCTACAACAAGTCTTGGAAGGATCATGTTGAACATGTTGACAGGGTGCTACAACTATTGGAGCAGAAACAATTATAGGAAAAAAGATCCAAATGTTTCTTTGGAGTACAAGAGGTGGAATATTTGGGTCATATTGTATCTCATGAAGGAGTTAAGGTAGACCCTAGCAAAATTAAAGCCATTAAGGAATGGAAAATCCCCACATCCATAAAGCATCTGCGAGGATTTCTCAGGTTGACAGGGTATTATCGCAAATTTGTTAAGAATTATGAGAGAATAATAGCACCTCTAACAAAATTATTGAAGAAAGATGCATTTTCATGGACTCCAGAAGCAACAAATGCCTTCGAACATCTTAAAGACGCAATGTGCCAAACACCGGTCTTAGCTACACCAGATTTCACAAAAACCTTTATTGTGGAATGTGATGCTTCAGGAAATGGAATTGGTGTTGTTTTAATGCAAGATGAAAGACCCATTGCTTCTGAAAGTCGTCCAATCAAGGGAAAGTTTTTACACAAAGCTATTTATGAGAAGAAAACATTGGCAATACTATATGCACTTAAGAAATGGCGACCCTACCTAATGGGAAGACACTTCAAGGTAAAAACAGATCATGATAGCTTTAAATACTTTTTAGAACAAATATTATCTTCTGAAGAGCAACAAAAGTGGGTCACAAAGATGTTGGGTTATGACTTTGAAATCATCTACAAAAAAGGGAAGCAAAATGTGGTGGCAGATGCACTCTTAAGAAAGGATGAGGATGTGGAAGCGTTGTTGTGCACCATTTCTATTATCCAACCAGTTTGGATAAATGAAGCAAGGGAGGAGTGGAAGAATGATGAAGAATTGTGGGCACTTATTCGAAAGTTACAACAATATTCCAGTACATCTGATACATTTAGCTAGCAAAATTATTCGTTATGGTACAAGGATCGCTTATACCTCTGTAAGAATTCTCAACTCAAACAAAAGATTCTTATGGAATTGCACACTTCTCCCTTAGGAGGGCATTCAGGATTTTTAAAAACTTACCATAGGGTTAAGAAGGAATTTTTTTGGGATGGCCTTAAATCAGATATTCAAAATTTTGTGGCAGAATGTTTGGTTTGCCAACAAAATAAAGTTGAAACAATTAAGACTTCGGGTCTATTACAACCTTTATCCATTCCAAGCCAATGTTGGGAGGAGGTTTCAATGGATTTTATCACAAGTTTACCCAAGTCTAAGGGAAAGAGTGTCATCATGGTGGTAGTTGATAGACTTACCATGTATGCACACTTTTGTACATTATCACATCGATTGAAAGCCAATATAGTTTCTACTGCATTTATGGAAACAATTCAAAAGCTACATGGAAACCCAAAGATTATTGTAAGTGACAAAGATCCCATTTTCATTGGAAATTTTTGGACACAATTATTTTCTTGTCTTGGTACTCAGTTAGCTCATAGCTCATCTTATCATCCTCAATCTGATGGGCAAACTGAGATAGTAAAGAAATGTTTGGAAGGATAACTTCGTTGCTTTGTATCTGATAAACAGACAAAATGGATCAAATAATTGCCTTTGGATGAATGGTGGTATAACACTTCCTTCCATACAGCAACAAAAATGACCCCATTTATGGCACTTTATGGATATCAGCCACCATCCATCACATCATATTTAAGAGAAAATTCTAAGGTTCAAGCAGTGGAACATCACATTGAACATCAACAACAGGTCCTCCAACTCTTAAAGGATAACCTCGTGTTGGCACAAAACAGAATGAAACAACAGGCAGATCAACATCGCAGGGAAAGAAGTTTTGATGTAGGCGATTGGGTATTCCTATGGCTACAACCATATAAACAGATGTCCCTCAAGCAAGCTAAGAAGGATAATAAATTATCACCAAAGTATTATGGTTCGTACAAGGTATTGCAAAAGATTGGTACTATGGCATACAAATTGGAGCTTCCTGCAGCGTCTCGAGTGCACCCAGTTTTCCATGTTTCATGTTTAAAGAAGGTTATAGGCGACAAGCTCCCAGTTCAAACAATATTTCCAGAACTTGATGAGGAAGGAAAAATTATATTCGAACTGGAAGCAGTCACAGAAACAAGAACTCGACAGCTACGAAATTGATCAATTTTGGAGTATCTCATCAAGTGGAAGAACTTATCTGCTGAAGATTCCACATGGGAGGATGAGAATTTTATACAGAAGCATCCAAAACTACTCAAGCGTTGAGGACAACACTTTTTTTGAAGGAGAGGGGCATGATAGGTCCCTATAATACTATTGATTACCCCATTACTATTGCAGTTGTATCCCTTATTAACATTGTTGTGCCCCATAGAATCCCTCTATTTTTATTTTTGTGGCTTTATATTATTATTGTTAGGTCAGCTGGGTTATATTGTGACTCCTTAGACTCCTATATATAGAAATGAGGTTTTATCATTTGAATCATCCAAGAATTGTTCATTTATGTAATGTAAAGGAGGTTGCCCCCTCGAAAAGGCTGAATTCTAAGGCATGGATTTATCTTTTCTATCTTTTCTTGAGCTGGTTTCATAACAATAGAGGTCAACACTTTGACATATCTAGATAAGAGCATAGATCATCTCTAAGAAGATGATACATGAGATCAGTTGAAGACATGATACTTCAACTAATTCTCCAAGGTGACTCCTTCACCTATCATTGTGCTGCATCTCATCATCATGTTGCACCTCACCGTCCTACACCCATCATCATAATGTTGGACCTTATGACCATGTTGTACACATCATAATGTTGCACCTTATGCTGCACTATTGTCCTAGTGTTTGACATTGTTGTACCTTGTGCCACTGCTGCACCATGATGTCACCCATGTGCTTGCTGCACCATAGCTGCTTTGTGTACTTACTGCACCAAGTACCATACTACTGTCCCAATGTGCTATAATATTGCAACACCATGAACTTGTGGTTGTTGTTGCAATACATCATGTTGCTGCAATATATCATACTATTGCAATATATCATACTATTGCACCTCACCATTGTGTTGTGATACACTTCATCACTATACCCATCATCAAGCTACATCATTCACCACAATGTTGTCACATCATATCATATCATGTTGTTGTTTGTTGCATTTAGGACATCCTTCAGAATGTGGTTATGGATTGGTTAGGGCATCAATGACAGTCCAACCAGGCTTCATACATCACCTACAACATCCCTACCAAGGCTATGGTCACCCTTGTTCAACACTCCTACATCCGATGTTGGCTTCTCATACCTCAAAAGGCCTTATGCCCTCCTAATGTAGACCTCTAAGTGTGATAGGGACTGTGGCTAGCTACAACAAGCCTATCCTTCGTTGCGGTAGCCCTTTTCAAGGGTTATAGCCCCACAAAACTATGCCTTCGGCCCTTAAGACAGGCTGCAGTATCCATGACAGTCTCTTGGCCTCCACCAATGTGTCACTACTGCTCCAAGCAATTATCTCAGCCTCTATTGATGAACTCAACCTCCTTAACACTGTCTTAGAGCCTCCCTTTCTTGATAAAACTAGGGATTAGGGTTGTTGTATGTGGACTCTTTCTCCTCCACGTAGGGTACTTAGGCTTCTATCATGGCTGCGTTAGATAGGGTAGTGCTAGGGCTTCTTGTAGTTGAAATAAGGGTTGTATTTTATGACAACGTTTAGCACAGCATTAGGGATTGTGAGGATAGTGTAGATCTCTTCACCATGACTGCGTTAGGGCTTCTCCATAGGGAAACGTTAGGGCTACTTCCTTGTGGCTGAGATAAGGTCTGCCTTCCATGACAGCGTAGAGCGTTCTAGGGCATCTCCTATGATAGCATGGTACCTTTCTCCATTAGGGTAGTGTTGTCCCTTAGGATCTCTCCTCCCACCAATACCCAAAGACAAGTAGAGAGGAAGAGATCCCAAGTGAGTGTGTCGAAATGATTTTCAAGGAATCTCTATTTATACTAAAACATTGAGCACATGTGGGGTTTATTTGGTTGCTGGACGACCTTGAGGAATTGTCCCATAACACAAATAAATTCATATCTCCTTGAATACTTATAAAAATCGGATGAGCTTTAGTCAATCCTACACTTCTCGATGAGAGGGATCCAAGAAAAATATCAGCTTCCATTAATAATATGACCCACAAGGAGTTTGGCCCTAGTTGCCAATTTTAACACAGACTCAGTTAATCTCTAACTCCTTCCAAGCTCAAACCTCCCATTTCAAGAGTCATTGATCACCAACAACTATCCTACCAGTTGGGAAAGCTTATCTTGAATATGCTCCAAGGTGTACCACTTGGTAGCTTGGGATGACTTTTATTTCATCCCAAACTAATAAAACTCTCAAGCCCTTTACCAATGTACATGAAAAGTGCCTTAGACTAGGAATATGGGTGTCGTTACTATTATTTTCATAATAACGATTAGTATGAGGGAAGGAGAAAAAGGGCTTTACTTATAACATGAAGCTTATCATGCTCAATGGTCATGAATTTGGCATTGAGATTGGGAAGTTTTCAATGGTTTAAACAAGATTGTGGTCTCAATTTTTAATCCATTGCAAAATAAATTGTATTGCATGTTCTTAGGATAGATGAAGGTTGTTGATGTGCAAGTACCAGTTCAATCAATGTTCAAATTTCATCCTCGATGTTTCAGCAAGACCCTTAACTTTCTTTTTTACAACTTTTAGGTGCTTTTAAGAGAAAATTTGAAGGATCTCAAGGGCATGCTAATATTTCTCTGCATCCTCCACAAAAAATCCCCTTTACCAAGTTGAAATGATCAAATGTCTGAAAACATGGCTTTCAAGGATTTTAGTGTTGGCATTATGATTCTGGTATGGCTCTATGTTACAGGTGTTGTACTTGATGGCAACTCTCTTAAGTGGCAATGCTCTGTTCAGGCTCTCAAAATGTTGGAAAATAAGAGGTACGGAGGTACACTGTACAAAAGCTGCGGACCCGCAGGAATATCATAGATAAAGTGCGTACATACCCGCAGGTTACCCGTTCATGAGGCGCGGACCCCCGGTTCACTCACTTCAAGGCAGAGAAGCGTGCTCACGTGGGGTTTCTTATGTTTGGCCCGTGGTATTTAGCCCGTCGTTCTTGATTCTATGGTTTTGGCCGGTGGTATAGGATCTAATTTAGTCTCGGTTTGGATCCCTTGTATTGGTTATTGATGGTTTTGTCCCATGGTGTGAATAAGGGCTTGACTATAAATAGGGAAGGAGATCACTTGGCTAAGGTATCTTTTGCAAATTGAATATCTTAAGATCTAAAATATTGGGTTATCGGTTTAAAAGCTTGATCTATATAAAGTGAAGTTGAAAGTGAATCTATGAAGTGTGATCTCTCGGGCGCATGATCAGATCTAGGCATCTGACTATCTGTGGCACACTAGTGGATTGCCAATTTGGCCCTAATCAGAGGTTCGCAGGTGATTAACGGTGCAAGTGCAGGGGTACGCACAACAGAAGAAGGCGCAGTGCGTGGGTACGCACAGCAGAAGAATGAGCAGTGCGTGGGTACGCAGTGCGATAAAGGTTCAGGTGCGGAAGAACAATAAAGGTACGCGGCGTGGCAGAGGTTCAGGTGCGGAGGCACAGTGAAAGTACGCGGCGCTACAGAAGCCGCAGGTGCGTAGATACGTGGCGCGATAGCATTTGAGGGTGCGTGGCCACAGTAGTAGTACGCGGCGTGATTGAAGAAATAGTGCGTGGGTACGCGGTGCAGTGGAAGGCTCTCTGTGGGGATACGTAGAGACCTAGAAGGTGAAGTGCGAAGCCACATAGTCCAGATAAAGAAAAATTGCGTATCTGTCCTAAAACATTTGTTGATCATCTTCTATTTATTGCTGCAGAGTTCTGGGTTTATATTTCTGGTACTATCTTTCTGTTTACAACATTCTGAGAAGTTGGGTAATTCTTGGTTGATTGTATAAGGAGTTTGGGTAATTTGCATGTACTTGATGGTTATTTGATATTCTTGGATCCAGTTTGAAAATTTATGAAAAGTGGTCCTTGAAAGAAAAGAAGTAGGGGGTTGTAGCTCCCTTTCAAGAGAGACTGGAAAACGAGAGAGAATTGTAGTTCTCTGCAGGTTGCAGCCTGCGTACTGGTAAAATCATTGTAAAAGGAGTTTCTAATTGAAAGAAGATAAAGACATATTGCAGCAGGTGGTTTTCACCCACATTGGGTTTCCACCTTATATCTGGTGTTCTTTGGTGTGACTATCTGTTTTTCTTGTTCATGCTCATTGTTTTATGGTACTGACATACAAGAATAATTCAAAGTATAAATAAGAAAGATTTATTAAAAAGAACTTGATAATACTGATTCACCCCCCCTCTCAGTATTATTTCCAACAATTGGTATCAGAGCAGGTCCTTCAGAGAAGCTTGATCGCTTGAAGGAAGATCATTCATCATGAGCAACTACGAGAGGGAAGCATCAATCAAGCCACCAATTTTTGATGGGACAAACTTCAATTATTGGAAGGTAAGAGTTACTGCCTATCTTCAATCTCTTGGTACAGAAGTTTGGGATATCATAGATACAGGCTACACTTTTCCTTCAGCTACTCCTACAGATCCGGCCGAGAAGAAGAAATATGAAACAAATGCTAAAGCAGTCAATACTCTGCTAGGATGCTTATCTCAAACAGAATTCGTGAAGGTTATGCAATATAAATCTGCAAAGGAAATATGGGACAAGATTGTCTTGAGCTATGAAGGAGATGAACAGGTAAAGCATGCTAAACTTCAAACCCTCAGGATTCAGTATGAGAATCTCAGAATGTATAATGATGAAAGTGTGGCTAACTATTTCCTTCGGGTAGACGAGATTGTTAATTGCATGAAAAACTTGGGTGAAGAAATAAAAGAGGCTATTGTGGTTGAAAAAGTTTTAAGATCATTGTCCCCCAAGTTTGAATCTAAAGTGTCTGCAATAGAAGAAAAGGAAAATCTACGAACTCTTACTATGTCTCAGCTACACAGGATTCTAACTGCTTATGAAATGAGAAAAGGAGGTCCATCAGACAGGAGAGAAGTTGCTTTCAAGGCTTCAGGCAAAGGAGACTACTATGAAGCAAGTCACGCGCCAGAAGAAGAAGAAGAGTCAAATTTTGTCAGAAATCTTCAACGGGGTACTGGAAGGTTCAGAGGTAAGTTACCTTTTAAATGTTTTGCTTGTGGAAGAGTAGGTCATTATGCTGCGAAATGTCCTCATAAGGATAAGATTGACAAAGGAAAGGAACCTGCTAGATGGAACAAGAAACAGAATGCAAATAATAAAAGCTACTACACTCATGAAGATAGTGATGGTCTATCAAATAGTGATGAAGATGAACGAGGTAATGACTATAAAATTTTAATGGCATTTGAAGATGATGATTACATGGATGCTATATATGTGGATAGCCTTTATGAAGAAATAACTAGACTCAAGAGATGTATAGAAGAAAAGAATATGATCATTGATACTCTACAATTTCAAATTGATGAAAAGGAAAAATATCTTGAAAAATTAGAAGGTGAAATTGTTGGTCTTAGAAAAGAGATTGAGAAAACAAAGGCTATTAATCTTAAGTTTGTCAAAGGATCTGAAACTCTGGATGAGATCATCAATGTACAGCGTTCTCCACTAAAAAAGACAGGTCTGGGGTATAATGAAGAAACTTCTCAAGCATCCACCTCAAAGAGTTATCTTGATGCAGCAAGAAGGAATGAGCAAAAGCACAATGGAGATCACCAGGTAAAGCAGGGACAAATTACATCAAGAACAAGCAAAGACTATCAGGTAAACCAGGGGCAATCCGTCTTAAGGATGAACAAAAGCTACAACTAGCCACAGGTAAAATCCTCTCAATTTGCTTCAAGAATGGATGACAATAGAAATTACAATCATTTGGCCGGAAGATTTGATAACCGCAGAAGTTTCTTCAATGGACAATGCTTCTCTTGCCATAACTTTGGTCACAAAGCAGCTCAATGTGTTGCATATAAAACAATCATGACTAGAGAAGCTTAAAAACAAAGAAGTATGACCGGGATTACAAAAAGAACCTATAACAACTTTTCGGCTCTTGAAAATGAAGTTGAATGTTCTGTTTGCAATAACTTTGGTCATGAAGATTCTGAATGCAAGAGCAGGTTTCAGCAGACAAAGGAACAAACCTCAATCACCAAAACATGGAGAATAAAGGAACCACAAACAGAAAGATGTGGGATAGCATTTTATGCAGAGGGACAGGAAAATCTATGGTACATTGACAGTGGATGTTCGAAGCATATGACAGGTGATAAAGAAAACCTTGAATCATATTCTGCTTTAGAAAAGGGAAAGAAAGTTTCTTTTGGAAATGATACTCCTGCAGCTATAAAAGGAAAAGGCACTGCTCAGTTAAAAGAAAAGGTCAAAGATGGAAATGTTTTGTATGTTGATGGATTGAAGCATAATCTTCTGAGTGTCAGCCAGATGTGTGATCATGGAACCGAGGTGATATTTAGATTAAATGGATGTCTTTTTCGTGATCTTGATACAGGTGAAACAGTGATCAAAGGTAAAAGAGCTCCAAATAATCTATACATATTTGAAGAAGGACAACAACAATGCTATCTGAGCAAGGATGATGAGCACTAGTTATGGCACCGGAGGTTGGGGCATCTAAGCTTTTCACAAATAAGGAAAGCATGCAAATATCAGGCAGTTCGTGGTCTTCCAGATATCAAAATTCCAGACAACACCATATGCAAATCATGTCAGTTTGGAAAGCAAACCAGAACTAACTTTCCGGAGAAGGAAGGATCAGCTAGCATGCCTCTTGAGCTAGTACATACAGATGTATGTGGTCCATTCAGGAAAAGGACACCTCGAGGAGAAGAATACTTGATATTATTCATTGACGATTTCTCCAGGTTTGTCTAGTTAGGACTTATGAAGCACAAAGATGAAGCATTCGAAAAATTCAAATCCTTTAAAGCCTTGGTTGAAAATGAATCAGGATACAAAATTAAGTGCCTCAGGTCCGACAGAGGTGGGGAGTTCACCTCAAATGAATTTTTCGATTTCTGTGAAGAACGTGGGATAAGAAGAGAATTCTCTACAACTAGAACTCCTCAGCAAAATGGAGTGGTGGAAAGAATGAACAGAACAGTCCAACAAATGGCTCGTGCTATGCTTGATCAGTCTGGAACTCCCGCAACTTTCTGGGGTGAAGCTGCATATGTTGCAGTTGTTATTCTCAACAAAATAAATGTCCGGGTGAATAGCACTCAAACCCCTCATGAGCTCTGGTATGGTGAGACTCCTTTGGTAAAGCACTTCAAAATCTTTGGGAGCAAATGCTATATTAAAAATACTGATGAGCAACTTGGAAAACTTGAACCTAGAGCAGATGAAGGCATTCTTCTTGGTTATTCTCCACACAGCGAAGCATACAAGTGCTAAAATAAAAGACTTGGAAGAATTGTTGACATCATTGATGTAGTGGTTGATGAGAAGGGATACATTCCTAGGCAAGTAAATCATGAAGATATCGAAGAATATGAAGACTACCCTCAAAGACAGAATGACGAAGAAGAAGAATCTCAGGAAGAACCAGAAGAGCAGATAAGGATAGAAGAGAAGACTCCATCCAAGTATGTTCAGAAGAATCATCCAGAATCTCAGATTTTGGGGCAGAAAGAAGCAGGTGTACAAACAAGAAGAACAATTGCAGAAGCTTCAAGCTATTTGGCATTACTCTCTTCCACTGAACCACAAAATGTGAAAGAGGCATGCAAAGATGAATGTTGGGTCAAAGCAATGGATGAAGAACTTGAGCAGATCGAAAAGAAAAACACTTGGGAATTGGTTCCTAGACCAAAGGATAAGAATGTTATAGGGACAAAATGGGTCTTCAAAAATAAGTTGAATGAAAATGGAGAAGTAATTAGAAACAAGGCCAGACTTGTTTGTAAAGGGTATGCGCAGCAAGAAGGAATAGATTTTGAAGAAACTTTTGCTCCTGTTGCAAGACTTGAGGCCATCCGAATGTTCCTTGCTCTCTCAAGCTTTCAAAACTTCAAAGTATTTCAAATGGACGTGAAATGAGCCTTTCTGAATGGAGACTTGGAAGAAGAAGTATACATTGAGCAGCCAGATGGTTTCATTCTTGGAAATGATCCAAATCTTGTATGCAGATTGAAAAAGGTTCTCTATGGTCTCAAACAAGCTCCAAGGGCTTGGTACTATCGTTTGGACAAATATCTTCATCAAAAAGGTTTTTCAAAAGGATCAGTAGATAGCAATCTTTATATAAAAGATGAAAACAACAAATTGCTAATACTTGTTGTGTATGTAGATGACATTATCTTTGGCAGCAATGAAGAAGCTATGAGTCAAAGCTTTGCCTTGGTAATGCAGAAAGAATTTGAAATGTCCTTGCTGGGAGAACTGACATATTTTCTTGGTTTGCAAATCCAACAAAAAGAAGGAGGGATCTTTTTGTCTCAAACCAAGTATCTCAAGCAGATTTTGAAGAAATATGGCATGGAAGATGCAAAACCAGTATGTACACCCATGGTCACAGGATGTAGCCTCAGTGCAAATGATGAATCAGCAGCAGTGCATCAACCAACCTACAGATCTATGATTGGAAGTCTACTTTATTTGACAGGTACCCGACCAGACATCATGCATGCAGTGGGAATAGTTGGAAGATTTCAGGCAAATCCAAAGGAAACTCATCTTCAGGCAGTAAAGAGAATCTTCAAATATCTTCAAGGAACTCAAAACTATGGCTTATGGTATCCTAGAGATACAGATCTCACACTTCATGCTTATACAGATGCAGATTGGGCCGGAAGCGTAGATGTCATGAAGAGCACAAGTGGTGGTGCATTCTTTATGGGTTCCAGATTAGTATCTTGGTTCAGCAAGAAACAGAGTTCGATTGCCTTGTCTACAGCTGAAGCGGAATATATTGCTGTTGCATCTTGCTGCACTCAACTCCTTTGGATGATGCAGACCTTGCAGGATTTTCAAATCACTTGTACACCATCTATCTCCATATTATGTGATAACACAAGTGCAATCAGCATTTCAAAGAACCCAGTCATGCATTCAAAGACCAAACACATACCGATCAAGTATCATTTTCTCCGGGAACAAGTACTTGAACAAAAGGTCAAGTTGGAGTATGTTCCTTCTAAGGAACAAGTTGCTCATATACTCACCAAACCATTGCCCAAGGAGACCTTTGAATACCTCAGGAAAAAGCTGGGGGTTGTTGATGCATCATCTTGTTGTTGAATCTCTTCTGATGGTTGGTTGTACGCAAGGCTCATCTGGGGTATATGCGTACATGTGCTGGGTTGCGGATTGGTCGAAGATCGAACGGCACAGGTTCAGGGGGAGCATATAATGCATTGTTGGCATTATGGAGGAAGTACAGAAGGAGATCATGGATGCTGGTCTGAATATTGCTGCAATATGTCTCTATCTCCTTCATGGTCACTTATGGTGTTTGGTGGATTATGGTTCTTCTTTGCAGATCTGGTTTATAGTCAGGGGGAGCATATTCTCAGGGGGAGCATAACCCTTTGCCCTTGATGTCAAATGGGCAGAATAACGTTGAAGATCTTGAGGTTGCCATCAAGTCCAAAGGGGGAGGTTGTTGGCATTACGATTCTGGTATGGCTCTATGTTACAGGTGTTGTACTTGATGGCAACTCTCTTAAGTGGCAATGCTCTGTTCAGGCTCTCAAAATGTTGGAAAATAAGAGGTACCCAGGTACACCGTACAAAAGCTGCGGACCCGCAGGAATATCATAGATAAAGTGCGTACATACCTGCAGGTTACCCGTTCATGAGGTGCGGACCCCCAGTTCACTCACTTCAAGGCAGAGAAGCGCGCTCACGTGGGGTTTCTTATGTTTGGCCCATGGTATTTAGCCCGCCGTTCTTGATTCTATGGTTTTGGCCCATGGTATAGGATCTAATTTAGCCCCGGTTTGGATCCCTTTTATTGGTTATTGATGGTTTTGTCCCATGGTGTGAATAAGGGCTTGACTATAAATAGGGAAGGAGATCACTTGGCTAAGGTATCTTTTGCAAATTGAATATCTTAAGATCTGAAATATTGGGTAATCGGTTTAAAAGCTTGATCTATATAAAAGTGAAGTTGAAAGTGAATCTATGAAGTGTGATCTCTCGGGTGCATGACCAGATCTGGGCATCTGCCTATCTGTGGCACACTGGTGGACTGCCAATTTGGCCCTAATCAGAGGTTCGCAGGTGATTAACGGTGCAAGTGCGGGGTACGCACAACAGAAGAAGGCGCAGTGCGTGGGTACGCACAGCAGAAGAAGGAGCAGTGCATGAGTACGCAGCGCGATAGAGGTTCAGGTGCGGAAGAATAGTAAAGGTACGCGACGTGGCAGAGGTTTAGGTGCGGAGGCACAGTGGAAGTATGCAGCACTATAGAAGCCGCAGGTGCGTAGATACGCGACGCGATAGCATCTGAGGGTGCGTGGCCACAGTAGTAGTACGCGGCGTGATTGAAGAAACAGTGCGTGGGTACGCGGTGCAGTGGAAGGCTCTCTGTAGGGATACGCAGAGACGCAGAAGGTGAAGTACGAAGCCATGCAGTCCAGATAAATAAAAATTGCGTATCTGTCCTAAAACATTTGTTGATCATCTTCTATTTATTGCTGCAGAGTTCTGGGTTTATATTTCTGGTACTATCTTTCTGTTTACAGCATTCTGAGAAGTTGGGTAATTCTTGGTTGATTGTATAAGGAGTTTGGGTAATTTGCATGTACTTGATGGTTATTTGATATTCTTGGATCCAGTTTGAAAATTTATGAAAAGTGGTCCTTGAAAGAAAAGAAGTAGGGGGTTGTAGCTCCCTTTCAGGAGAGACTGGAAAACGAGAGAGAATTGTAGTTCTCTGCAGGTTGTAGCTTGCGTACTGGTAAAGGACTGCACCAGTACAAAATCATTGTAAAAGGAGTTTCTAATTGGAAGAAGATAGAGACATATTGTAGGAGGTGGTTTTCACCCACATTGGGTTTCCACGTTATATCTGGTGTTCTTTGGTGTGACTATCTGTTTTTCTTGTTCATGCTCATTGTTTTATGGTACTGACATACAAGAATAATTCAAAGTATAAATAAGGAAGATTTATTAAAAAGAAGTTGATAATACTGATTCACCCCCCCTCTCAGTATTCTTTCCAACATTTAGTTATATTTGTGGACGATTCTGGTATGACTATTCCTATATTTCATCTAAGGGAAAATATTTTAAATGCTTTCCAAGAGGAGAGTTTTAATGATATGGATTATAGGTTTTCTTCTACAACAAAGTCTAAAAAAGTGAATCCTTGTAGTACTGAATCTCCTAATTGCAGAAGGAATGGTTGTAGTTTAAAACATCCCTATAAAACATCATCCTCTACATAAGCAAGTGGCTTAAATGAATCCACAAAGAGTTGAGATTTATGAGCTACAATTTCATGTTGTTCATCATGATCTTCATATGGTTCTGGAAGCATAACCATTACTATATACCTCTTAGACTTGAAATCAAGAATGGATTTATATTCAAGTAACCAAAAATGAGCATCATGCAATGGTAAATGTTGAATAAGATTGTTTAAATCTAATTGGCATGCACTTACCATCGATAGAAAATATTTCATTCCATCTTTGGAAAGCTTGGAAATGCCATGAAGGCCCTTTTGAATGTAGAGGAATGAATCCCAACCAAAATGACAATAATCAAATGTGTTTCCTCAACCTTTGCTACAACAAATACTGGACTCGCCTAAGGGATCGTTGCGGCAATATCCACTGACAACATCTCAATGCAAGGCACCCTCAACTTATCCCTCAGGCAGGGGTCGAACTACTTTCCCTCTTCTGGGAAGATGCTGGCAATGGATTCAACAAGCCTAAGGGATCATTGCAGCAACCTCCACTGACAACATCTCAATGCAAAGCACCCTCAACTTATCTCGCAGGAAGGGGACGATATACTTTCACTCTTCTAGGAAGAGGCTGGAAATGGATTCAATAAGCCTAAGGGATCATTGCAGCAACCTCCACTGACAACGTCTCAATGCAAGGCACCCTCAACTTATCCCACAAGTAGGGGCCAATCCACTTTCACTCTTATAGGAAGAGGCTGGCAATGGATTCAACAAGCTTGGGGATTTTATTGGAGAGAAGAGTCTTCAACACATATGGGATCCTAATGTGATGGCAATTTCAGTTTTTTGGATTTGGTTTCCATAGAAAAATAGTTTGGAGTGTCAAATTGGGCTCCATATGCAATGTACAAAAGTGATATTTGGTATTTATTTGCGGCTTCATGTCTCGAAGTGAGAATGAAATAGTTTTTACAATATAAATAAAACTCTAATCTGTACCAGAATGGCAGTCTCATGCTTTTAAAGATGAACTTAAAGCTGGGAATGACTCACCATGTTTTGAATATATCGAGAAGAGGACAACTGCTTCAGGAAGATAAATATTTCCAATGACAAGAAGAATAGATGTCTCCAAGTTTTTGAATTATAATGGTTCCTAGCTCTGGAAAGCCCTGCAGAGCTACCTTATCTCCCTATAGAGCTATGGAAGTTTAGTTATTTGGCACTAAACAGAGTCTCTGTAAGTTTGCCGATAGAACTAAGACTCTCTCAGAGTCGATCACTTGACCTATACTTTGGATCAAACTGTATACAACAAGCATGCCTGTATCATTCTTGGACTGAACTCCATCACCAATTTCGGAGGCCAAAAACCACGCTCCTCTGCACAGGGTTCGTTGTAATTTCTTGTTCGGATGGTAGTTTGACTTAGATGGTAGTTTAGAAAAAAGGTGAACGATGTTTACTTGCAACTGTGATGCGGAGAAGAGAGGTACGTGAGGCCAACAGACATAGATATATGGCTAGCTAGGTCCAGATGCTAAAGTACAGTATGAAATAATTTGGTCCTCAATATCCTCCATCAGAATCACTTCCTGTCCATGAGGATTCAATTTATTTGATATTGCATCTGCAGCAACCAATGGACTGAAGATTAGGTAGCATTCGATATTCGGTTTGCAGCCATCAATGGATCGAAGATTCGATATTGGTTTTCGATGGTGATCAATGGACTGAACATTAGGTGGCATTCGATATTGGGTCTATAGCCATCAATGGACCGAAGATTTGATATTGGGTTTGATGGTAGTAAAACCATGATTCACAACTCTTGCATATCATTTTCCCGTATTATGAAAAAGTTGTTGGGATGTCATTTTCCCGCACTGTGAAAAGTTTGGACTAAACATTAGCTGGCATTCGATATTGGGTCTGTAGCCATCAATGGACCGAAGATTCGATATTGGGTATGATGGTAGTAAAACTATGATTCACAACTCTGGCATATCATTTTCCTGCATTATGAAAAAATTTTTGGGATGTCATTTTCCTGCACTGTGAAAATTTTGGGGTTGGGAGGGAGTTTCAGGTTGGAAGGGATATTGCATAGTAAAATTAAATTTTTAATTTTTAAAAGGTGTTAAATTTTCCAATGTTCGAAAAATAGATACAATAATTTATTTACACTATGTATGGGAGGGATATCGCAAAGTAAAATTAAATTTTAAATTTTTAAAAAGTGATAAATTTTCCAATGTTTAAAAAATAGATACAATAATTTATTTACATTATTTACAATTTTACATATTTTAGTTGTATTTGAGAAACTAATAGGATTAATGTTTTTGGTTGAGATATTAGGTGGTATTTATTATAATAATAAAAATAAAAATATTTTAATTTTAAAGTTATGTTTTTAGGTAATGATTTTTTTATTAAAGTTTATGGAGGCAAAATGTGAAATGTTGGAAGGAAACAAATGCTTTTAACCTAGTTGTATTGAAAACTTTTAGGTGTTCTTGCATATTAAGTGGGTAAAAAAAAATAGAGTATATAGTAAATGGATTTAATAGTTAAAAACAAGTGTTAGTTTATTAAAATTCATATGTTAAATTTGGAAGGAGTAGAATACACATCTTTCTTTAGGTTTAATATATTCAACTTGTTGCACCAATGGGGTTGTAAGACCCTATTTTTTCATTTTGAGAAAATGGAGTTCTCTCCTACTCATTCGCATAGTTTAGGTTGTTATAAGAAAAGTAGGTGTTTTTCCTTAAGACGTGAACATTTCATTTTAAGTAGGTGATAATGTGGTTTCAATGAAGCATTAAAATAGGGAATGAGCATGCACATTCAGGATGCTAGTGACGTTACGTTTTGCTTCAGGTATGATCAGTACACGTCTAAGAAGACTTTAACAAAGGTTGAAGAGTTTGACTAGTTAGATATGTTGAAGGATTGTAGTTTCAATTAGAGGTTTAGAAAAGTAATTTGAGCATTATGAGAAGTTCTGAAGCAAATTTAAGACATTTGACAAGTTGCACGAAGGAAATTTGGTAGTGGTACTAAGTGACCATTCTTTGATCAAAGTTCATACCCTCTCCTTAGCACTGCCACTTTGCAAGACAAAGAAGAAATTTGAAATATATGTGCAACCAACTAAACAAGTTGGCAAGGTTGTTGCAACATATATAGGTGGTCATATCGTGCTGCAAAAGAAGGTGTTGGCCCATTCCCGTTTTCAATAATTTGTCAACCTTTGAATTTGATTCCCTGTGAATGTGATCAAATGATATGGCCCTAAATATTATAATAAGATCCATAATTTTAATCATCCTTTTATCCAATAAAGAAGTGTACAAGGAAGTATAACCTTTCATCCAATCTAAAACAACATTTGAATCCCCTATGACTTGTAAGTTTATATTGTTGAAATGATGCAATTAAAATGACTAACATAAAGAACTAATTCATATTATTGTTGTTTTTTTAGGTAGTCATATTTTTGTTCCTAGACTAAATTAGTCATTTATGTTAGTCATTTTTAGTAGTATTACTTATTATCTAGTCGTATAATTTAACTCGAGACTAAATTAGTCACTGATGTTAGTCATTTTTAGTTGGGCCTCTTAATATTACGAATTTTTGGTAGTATTTCACTTCGAAAAGTTGTGGTGACTAACTTTTTTAGTCACCTAGTCACTAATTTCACCATTTTCTACTAGTGCATCTTCTTTTCCAATTCCTTTTTTTCTTGGAATATGTTACCAAATTATAACTTATTCCACTTCTTTAATTTGGATTGGATATATTTTAACCTTTCCTATAAGATGTACATTTTGGATTCCCTAACTTGGATCTATTCCCCCTACCATCTTTTAATATTTTCCATAAAGGCAGGGTGATCCAACCAGAAGGCGTCGAATTGAAATGGTCTATTTGTGAGAGTACTTAACATCGTGATCATTAATATCACCTACAAGTGATTTTATCCTCCGCAGGGAAGGATATTTGCTTCCACATCTATCCCTCACATCAAAAAATACTTTGTAATTAAAACTTGTTAAGTTTGGACGCAACTTGATGCTTCCCTCCATGGTTTTTACTCCATGTGAAACAACCATTGGCAGTTTCCATGTCAATAAGGTTGGTGTCCTCAATTAATTCCTTGAAATCTTCAGCATCTCAGCCTATATGTCTTTGACCTCCCTTTTCTCTGATAGAGAGGTTATCATATTGAAGTGCCCCCCTAGCACCCAATGGAGATGACCTTTCCTAGTTCTTATCTGTCTCAAATCTTGAAGGAGTTTGATCTTCTCCTCTATTCTTTGAGGTCCATAAACATTAAAGCACACTTAAAGAAGTGTTTGAATCCTCGATTAAGTGCATGATATGAGTATATGCTTGTGAGATTTCATGAAGGAATGATCATGTTCTAATACAATTATACTGATATAATGTTTGTTTAGATAACTGATATTCATAGGGGTTCAAGGGGAAGTGACAACATAGCTATTACAAGGAATAAATTCTGGTTGTGATGCTACTAAGAATTTGAGAAAATGTATTTCCTTGTTTAATAAAAAGTGTTATCGTTGTTCATGTCATGTAATTCCTTATGACATTGTAAATATTCCTTATAGAGTTGCACTAGAGGGCATATGTTGATAAAGGATCAATCAAGGAGGGCTTGATTGGATCTATATGAACCGAGTAGACAATGAAGGCATGGTTGTGAAGATGGTTTAAGAAGGGAGTTTCCCTCAACTAAAAATTGTTCTTGGACAATATATTTTATTCATGAAAATAATATGAATGCATAAATGGTAAGAAAATAGAAATTAGTACTTCATATGCTTTAAGTAATAAAGTAATGTTACCTAATGAATTCCATGTCACATGGAATGTTCAAATGGAAAGTGTGCAAGAGAAATCCATTCTTATTAACTAACAGATTAATGAAAATAGTGTGCTTATCCTTATGAGGCTTGTCATTTGAATGATTGAAAACAAGAGGGAATGAAAATTAAATTTAAAAATAAATGTGCATGAATAAAATGGAATATGTGCAACTATGGTAGATGCATGAAAAGATGTATATGCACATGTTTGGGTGCATGATTGAAGGAATTATTTGAATGTGTAAATTGGATATATAGTGAAAATTCCCTTTATGAATATTAATGGAAACATGTGTGTGAGAAGATAAAATGATAGAGTTGTGGCTAATATGTGAGGTTGAGATGAATTCATAGGTCGTTAACTATTGCAACATTAAGCATGCTAAGAATCTAGTTGAACTCCTTGAAAATATATTAGCTGAGAATTCATGTGATAGTAGGCAAGTAAATAGGGAAAGTAGCAAGAAATGGTAAAAATGTAAAGGAATTGAATAAGAATTCCTTTATGCAAAGTTTGATATCTTTTGTTTCCAAAATTAATGCATGTATTGCATGGATTCCCAAGAAGGGGAATGGTTAAGGGAGAAAATTGTCAGCATAAAAATATTTAGGAAAGAATGAATAATGTGTGCATGCAATGAGTTGACATGTTAAAGAAAAGATTAAATTACCAAATAATACATTCATGAGATAAAACATGTTTGTAATGCATTGAGAGAATGCATAAAAATGTGGGACCTATGAAGAAAATTTAGGGACTCGAATTGTGTTCATGAGTCCATGAGTATTGACCCAACAATTTCTAAATGTGAGACAAGTGATTCCATCTTGTAACATTGAGCTTGTTGGTAAGGAACATGTAATTAAAGGATTGTTTTTTCCTAGTTAATGTGAAAATTGTATGGAATTGTTGTTATATGAAAGTAAGTTTGTTTTGTAGCCTCAAGGGTTAGCTTACCTGGTCGAGTTTGTTTTGTAGCCTCAAGGGTTAGCTTACCTGGTCGAGTCCCCATCGTTAAATAACCTCTGCTATTGAGAGGTCATAGTTTCAATTCTCTCCACACTCTTAAGGTCATGATGCATGTTTGAGCTGACAGGAAATGATCCTTTAGGGTCGATCTTCTTGGTAAAATGCTCTGTGAATGTAGCAGTCACTGATATTTGGGTGCGATGAACCACATAGAAAAAAATCAAAATATTATTTTCAATAACACCTAGTAGGTTATGATAATGGAAATGAACCTTCAGTATATAAATATTGCTATAATATTTGTGTTGCCTCCATGAGTTACTATCACATAATTAAGTCATGACACTCATGTTATGGATCATGATGGTACATATGGTTGGTGCATTGAGTGCATGCATGCTTTTATGAGATAATCAATTACATCACTCAATGTCATGAAAAGAACTAACTTCTAATAATTGAAGAATTGTTGAGTAATGGAATGAGTGGCACGAATCCCTCATCATGCACAATAAAGGTGAAGCTAAGTATTCATTAATTTAGGGATATGTATCTTTCGGTTTTGAGCCTTTAGTTGTTGGAATAAATGCTTGAATGCATTATGGAATTCCTAGAATGATTCTAATGAAAATAAATAATGAAATGATATTTTTTTTCAATTTATTTTTAAATGAATTGAAAGTGATTGAATTATTATGTGTATAATAATTTTGAGGTCATTTCATAGGATATTTTAAATATTGCAATGAAAATATTTTTTGTATGAACACTTACCATTGCTTGTCATATTAAAAGTATATATTTTAGTTGAAATATCCTTTCTTATGATAATGAAGGTTGAGTACTACCATATACAAGAGTCAAACAACATGAGAAAAATCTAATATTTTTGAAATACGATTCCTATATGAAGAAAGTTTGGGAAATAAAAGAAAAAAAAAGAGTATTTGATTTAAATTAGTATGATTAATCCCACAGAAGTTATATTATTGTGATATAGGTGGGATGAAGATCTATCTGGGAAGAATAGACAATGATTTTGAAGTTGAAATTTCTAGTGGTAAGGCCATTGTGGTGACACTAGTACCCTATGAAATACATTGATGCTCATCAGTGATGTTATGTAAAATGTGTTGTGCTATTTAGAGCTAGTCAAATAAATGTCTCCTCAATCAGACTATATATGTGTCAATACTTTTGTGGTGTGAGGAAACCTTGCTAAGGAATGGATCGTTCCATGGACTAGGGAGGTAGAGAAGGGGATGCCTGAACTTGGAAGGTGTGTGACTACAAGGAAAGGGAGAGTTGAATGAATTGGTTTTCAAATATTTATGTATATAATCTTTGGGTTTGTGAATGCATTAGGCGTGTCCAAGAAAAAAATTGGTTGAAATTATTCCCTATGGAAGCATTCTGAAGCAATTGAAAACCTTGAAGGAATGTGGTATAATGCCTAGGGGTCTAGAGGTAAGTAGACAATGAAAAATGAAAGTTATTTCTTGAAGTGGAAACTATGGACAAGGAAAATTATTTTGATTTGAAAGTTCCATATCCTTTTTTTTACATAGAAAGGTTCTACATATAGTAGAACATTAAGGATAATGTTTGTTAGGATATTTTGACACATAGGAAATGGTTAAGTATAACTTGATCTAGTGTAGAGTTAGGTAAAGTGTGTTTCTTTACTATGTATTTCTGTAACTTACAATCCGACGGTCATGATATGTAGTGATCCAAAGATTCATTCTCTCCTCGGTATTACTAACACTTGATCTGTGGCTCAACACCTGATTAGGCCATGATCTCTATTTAAAGAGCATGGAGGGTCATTTGTAGGGTAACCGTTGATGAGAGAATCTTATGTAAATTTTCATTCTTTTATTAATAAATTGACTGAAGTGGCCACGTTGGCTCAGGTCGTGGACTGTTTCCCTCTTTGAGGGTTTTAACCACGTTAACAATATTGGTGTATTTATTTGTGATCTATTTGTGAGCAGTGTCCTTTGGTGTTCTGTCTGAGGAACTTACCCTATAAATTCCTACATGGTATCAGAGCTATTTCAGGGCCGCATCTCTTGGTGATCCAAATCTGAAGCCAGTAGAAATGCGTCCAACTGTTGTTTCCTAGATCTACTATTACTCACTGCTTTCGGTCTGAGAGAATTTCTCTATTGTGTTAGGAGCATCTGTTCCAGTGAGGAACCATTTTTGTTTGACGCAAAAAGGTTTCTGATATCCCTAGCTACGTTATTTTTAAGATCTAGAGGTATACAATGTTTATTTGCATTTTTTAGTTATTTTCTCTCTGTTTATTTCGGTTTATTTAGCGCTTTGTTTTTTTTTATTACCGGATCTATACCTTTAATTTCTATGTATGCTCTCTGCCCCACGACTCTGTGCGATCTGGGAAAATCAGAAACAGAAAGGAAGGATTTTTATCATGAGTATGCTATTTTCTGTCGCGCCTTAGTGTGATCTCGGAAAATCAGAAACACTGAGGAAAATATTTAGTTTCCCACTAAAGCTAACTTCAAGCCGTAAGGTTTGTTTTTTTTGTATGCTTGCACATTCCCACACTTCGTCGGCATCTTCAACAAATTTTCTTCAAAAAGCCATAACTTCTTCATCTAGAAGCTATTTTAAGCGTTGTTTTTTTTTTAATCAACCTAATTTTTCGAGATCTTTCCATTGGAACACTTAGTTTCAACATCTATAGCTTTAGTTTCTATTAAAATGGAAATTCCATGGCAAGTTATTCTTGACAGCACCAACTGCTTCTAATGGTGGTCCTACATTGTGGATTTACTTAGAAGTAAAGGTCTTTCCAAAATAGCCTCAGGCCAAGAAACTAAACCAAAAGATGAAGATAAGGCAGCCAAATGGGAAAATAGGCAAGATCAAGCACATGGGTTGATAGGGATGTCTATTTATCCAAACCTTAGATTCCATATCACAGAACTTGATACTGCTAGTGAAGCAATGAAACATATCACTAAAGTTTTTGGAATTAAAAATAAACTTAGATCCCATCAACTCGAAAATGAGTTGATTACATTGGACCCCAATAATTTTTCTTCCATTGAAGATTTTTTGTCCAAGTTCAAGACTCTTAGACTTCTCTTGGAAGGTGTTAAGGTTAAGAAAGAAGATGGTAACCTTATATATTCCATTCTTGCTAAGTTGGGACCAACCTCCTCTGTGTTTGTTTCCACCATCCCTTCTACAAGAGAAGCCTTCATTTCTCAAGGACAAGACTACAAGTCCCCTTCCTTTGATGCCTTTTGTGATTCTTTAATAAGAGAATAAGAAAAACTCTTACATCTTGGTCTTCTTAATCTTGGAAACTCTTCTAAGAAAGCCTTAGCCGCCCAACAGCAATCAAATTCAAAGAATCCTAAGAAGTCGTATCCTAAAAAGAATGGTCCTAAACCAAATAAGGGTTCTAAGCCATTTCAGTCTCAAAATGAAAAATCATGTCAATAAAATGATAACACAAAAATAAAAATAAAAGGGAAGAAGACTGATAGACATTGCCACTTTTGTAGTCAAGATGGCCACTTAGAATACAAATGATTTAAGAAGATGGAAGCCTTGGAAGCAGTAA
Source organism: Pinus tabuliformis (assembly GCA_031772625.1). Taxonomy (NCBI): domain Eukaryota; kingdom Viridiplantae; phylum Streptophyta; class Pinopsida; order Pinales; family Pinaceae; genus Pinus; species Pinus tabuliformis. The sequence continues at coordinate 1,590,248,968 of CM062818.1, forward strand.
TGAAGAAGCATAACATCCATTTGGAGCACTCAACAACTTCAACTTGATCTTCATGAAGAACACTTTCTGCATGTGGTTGTCAAGCATCTCGATCTGGATATGCACTAAATGTATCTTCTTCATCTCATTCCCATGAGTGGCTCATTGATTTTGGAGCTTCTTATCACATGGCCAAAAACAAAGCCATGTTTTCTTCTTTGAATGATTGTGACACCAAAAATATATATGTTGGTGATGATAGATCTCTTACTGTTGTAGGGACTAGAACCGTTCATATAGACAATGGTCAATTCAATGATGTATTATGTGTTCCAACCTTATCCTGCAACCTTCTATATGTATATCAGATAACTCATTCAGGTGAAGGTAAAATCATTGAATTTCACCTCACGATGTTGTAATTAAGGACCTAAGAGATCCTAGACAAATTTTAGCTACTGGCATTGCTGATGATTCTACAAGGTTGTATAAGTTTAAAAATTTTGGGTCATCAAATCTTCCCTCAGTATTTGTTGCTCACAATGATGAAGTGAGAAAACTTTGGCATGAGCGATTTGGTCACTTAAACTATCACTCCCTTCAGAATCTATGTAAAGAAAATATGGTGACAGGTCTTCCAATCGTATCTTGCAAAGATGGTGTTTGTTCCAGATGTGTATTCAAACAACATCATCGGGATAGTTTTAAAAAATGTGCCTCTTGGCACGCCTCACCCCCTTTACAGGTTGTGCATAGTGATTTATGTGGTCCACTTCCAGTTGTTTCATTCTCTGACTACAAGTATCTCTTAACTTTCATTGATGATTTCTCCAGACGCACTTGGGTATACTTCTTAAAACTCAAGAGTGAAGTATCTAACATGTTCTTGGCCTTTGAGGCCTTTGTTGAAAAACAATCTGGACATCAAATTCTTAAGCTAAGATCTGATAATGGCGGAGAATATGTTAACAACAAATTCATCAACTTTTGCACTGAGAATGGAATTCAAATGCAACATATTGTTCCATATACTCCACAAGAAAATGATGTAGCTAAAAGTAAGAATCACACCTTAAAGGAAATGGCTAATTGTATGCTTCAATCTAAAGGACTTAGTATTAATTTTTGGGCAGAAGCAACTAATTGTGCAAATTACATAATGAATCACACTCCTACTAATGTTTTAAATAATATCACTCCATAGGAAGCATGGAGCTCAATTAAACCAGATGTAAGTCACTTTTGTGTTTTTGGAAGTGAAGCATGGGCCCATATTCTAGATGAGAAACATAAAGCTTTAGAACCTAAGAGTGAAAAATGTATTTTTATTGGATATTCTAAAGATGTCAAAGGATACAGACTTATTCCACTTAAGTCCAAAAATGTTATCATTAGAAGACATGTAAAGTTTGCTGAAAATATATCGGCCTACGAGCTTAGTTCGGCGGATGTGCCACCTCTCTCTATCCCTTCTACTTCTGAAAATATTTCTTCTTCATATGATGACAACGAGAATGACAATCCTCCCCGACCTTCTCAGGATCCTCCTTCGGCTCCTCAGCTTCCAAAATGGGTCAGTGCTACTCGGGATGCAGTAGGTGCTCTTGTCGATGATCCTATAGATCAGCGACATACACTATCTTAGTTCGATAGAGCCTCTTCTTTATTAGCTCAAGATTCAGCTAATTATGATCCTGACACCTGTGCATAAGCTTCAGGCCATCCAGATTGGGATGTAGCTATGAATAAAGAATATCGTTCATTATTAGAAAATGATACATGGGATCTTGTTCCCCTTCCAAAGCGACGAAAACTTGTTAGATGCAAATGGGTTTACAGAACCAAGTGTGGACCAGATGGAAAAGTTGATAAACATAAAGCTCCTCTTGCTGCTAAGGGTTTTTCACAAGTTGAAGGCATTGACTATACTAAAACCTTCTCCCCTATTGCCAAAATGAACTCTATCCGCCTTGTTCTTTCCCTTGCTGCCTCTTTCAAATGGGAAGTTCATCAAATGGATGTTAAATCTGCCTTCTTGCATGGGGACTTGCATGAAGAAATCTATATGGAACAACCTACTGGATTTATACAAATAGACTCTAGCCTTGTATGTTGGCTTAAGAAATCCCTTTATGGTCTCAAGCAAGCCCCTCGGGCTTGGTATGCCAAAATGGATAGTTTTCTTTTAGAAACTCAATTTTCTAGGTGCCATTCTGACAATACAGTCTACACCAACAAAGTGGGAAAGTCTTTTATCATTCTTGTTCTTTATGTTGATTATCTTATACTTACTGGTAGTGATCCCAATCTTATAAACCATGTGAAGTATAGCCTTAAAAAGAAGTTTGAAATGATAGACTTAGGACACTTGCATTATTTTCTTGGTCTTCAAGTCTTGCAATCCAAGGAAGGTATTTCCCTTTCCCAGTCTAAGTATGCATGTGATCCTCTATGGCATTTTCACATGGAAGACTATAAGCCATCCCCTTCTCCCTTTCAGTTTGGAGCCAAACTTTCAGTCACTTGTACATCCCCTAAAATTGATGCTACCTTATATTGTCAACTTGTAGGAAAACCTTTGTATCTGACCCATACTCGTCCTAACCTTTCCTTTGTTGTTGTCCCTATTGCTCGATTTATGCAAAACCCACTTGAAAGTCATTGGAAAGCAGCTAAAAGAATACTTCGTTATGTTTGAGGTACAATTCAGTTTGGGATTCATTACAATGCAGAAGCATCTCCTCTATTGGTTGGTTTCACTGATTCTGATTGGGCTGGTGACGCTAATGATTGGAAGTCTACTGCAAGTTATGTGTTTACTCTTGGTTGAGGACCTATTACATGGGCTTGTAAGAAACAAAGTGCCATTTCTCTTTCTTCAGCAGAAGTAGAGTATCGTGGTGCCGTAGAAGCTAGTAATGAAGCCCTGTGGCTTCATTAGATCCTGTGAGAGTTTAGCTTTTAGCAGCAGCATCCAACTACACTTTGGTGTGATAATCAAAGTTCCATTCAAATATGCAAAGATGCATTCCAACATCAGCGCAACAAACACATTGAACTACACATGCACTTCATCAGAAAGCTCATTCACGACCATGTTCTTGAAGTGCAATATTGTTCAACAGATGATCAAGTTGCAGACATATTTACAAAGGCTCTCACAGAGGTGAAGTTTACTAAACTTTGATTTATGGTTGGAGTTCAGGAAGTTGTCACTAAGGGGGGATATGATCTAATGCCTCCTTCCTTCTCCTATTGTGTCATATTTTTACATCCTTCAATCGTATCCCAATTTTTTCTTAAGGGGGATGTTAGGATACTCTGACACATAGTAAATAGTTAAGTATAACTTGGTCTAGTGTAGAGTTAGGTAAAGTGTGTTCCTTTACTATGTACTTTTGTAACTTACAATCCGACGGTCACGATATGTAGTGATCTGACGATTCATTCTCTCCTCAGTATTACCAACACTTGATCAGTGGCTTAATACCCAATTCGTCCATGATATCTATTTAAAGAGCATGGAGGGTCATTTGTAGGGTAACCGTTGATGAGAGAAGCTTATGTAAATTTTCATTCTTTTATTAATAAATTGCATGAAGTGGCCGTGTTGGCTCAAGCCGTGCACTGTTTCCATCTTTGAGGGTTTTAGCCACGTCAACAATATTGGTGTATTGATCTGTGATCTGTTTGTGAGTGGTGTCCTTTAGTGTTCTATCTGAGGAACTTACCCTGTAAATTCCTACAATGTTCTTTAAAGGGGGAAGGGATTTTGATACCCATTTAATTACCCCAAATTTTGTAAAGTAATTAACATGTAATGTTGGGAAGATAGCATTAAAGCTATGATATGAAACTCTCTTATATGATGTAATGTTTGTTTTTATTAATTAAAATGCTAGAACTAATGAAGGGGAACATCTAACAGATTATGATGCCTTAGGGAAGGGGAAACTCACCTTACAAGGAAAAAGATAGCTTGGGTGAATGTTTCCCTTTGATGTGATGGTTAGTCTTCTCGAGAAGCTATAAGGTTTTCAAGATGAAGGGTCAAGGTGTGATTATTGAAAAAAGAGGGAGGAACAATCAAAGGGATTCCTCTTCTTGGTTCTTAGGCTTCTATTTTTTCCTTCTTCTATTACTCTTTCATACACTCATTTTTTGCCTCTTACTTATAAATTTGAGCTAGCATGAAAATTGTTGACAATTTGTGTATAAAAAATGAATGTTTTATAGTGTTTTTTCCTTGGACTGGATGGATCTAGGGACTAGATGTTTCCTTTATGTGTGGCACAAAGTGCACTAAATAAGGGAGGACCAATGTACTATAGAGATCAAAGAAGGACTTCCTTTTGTTATGTGGACTTGCATTTTCATTTGTGAATATCTGTTAGCATGGTCAAGGAATGGAAAGGCTGAAAAATGAGATTATTTCCTCTATCTGGAGGATAGTTTCCTTCACTTTTTGTTTTGAATCTAATCTGAAAGCTATGTGCTAAATCCCTGAATCTATTTTTTTCTGACAAGGCATCAAGATCCGGATCAATGTTAGCCAACTATGAGAAATACTACAACTTTGCTTTGAACCTATTGTTAGATGGATAGTGGCATATCCTTCTTTCGTTCCAAATTGTAAAATATCTTACTCAAGATAAGTATATCTCATGCATGATTATTTAATTTCTCTTTTCAACAATTTTGTATGTACATGCACTTACCCTTCAAAAAATTTATAGGCTTCCTAAATTCTTCTTTAAATAGTCCATGTTTGTATTTATGCTATAAATTTTCCTATGGGAGGTTCTAGAAGATGAAAACTGGACCATGGTAAGAGTAAATCCCATTAATTATTAATTCCAAATTTCATATCTTTGGTCACAATATATTAAAATATATGATTAGAGGAAGTCAATCTTCCTAGATGATCCTAAAATCATGGATCAAGTAGGTTATGCTACCATTTTTGAAATAACCTTTCTTCTCGGAGTTTCCAAAAGTAGAAACTTCAAAGATAATGAGGGGAAATCGTAATAATCATGCAGTCCGAATTATAGATATTTGGTTATGATATTTTAGGAGAAATCATGAGATGAAGTAGAGCTTCATAGATGCTCCTAAAATCTTGCATCAAATAGGTCATGCTGGAATTTCTGTTATAAGTTTTCATCTCAAAGGTTTTAGAGGCTAAAACTTGGACCATAGTGAGGGAAACTCCCACTAATCATATGGCTTAGTTTGTAGAACTTGGACTACTCTAATTTAGGATATATTCCCTATGGAATTTTTATATTAGTTTTGATACTAAGTGTTTGAATAAATGCCTAAATGGTTCATACAAATATATGATGAAAGGCCCCAATAACAATGTTGGTTTGTGGGTGTGGATAGTAGCATTATCTGTTAGCATTATTGTATGATAGTACTTCTATACAAGCCATATGCCAATTTACATGTCAAGCACTTGGGGAAATGTGTTAAAGGTGTTTTATTACAATTTGCATTCAAAGTATTTGATGAAGTAACTCAAAGAAAGAAATCAAAAGTTACATGATTGAGTGGTATATTTCAATTAGTATGTCACAAATGGAATCAGAGAAGTCTTTTTTATTTTATATGATAGAAAATGTTTGACAAAATGTCTACAAGAAAAATAATAATTCATTAGTTGTTTACAAAGCATTTGAAGAAATGTGTACATCTAAAGTGTTTGATAAATTATATGAGAGATGAAAGTCAAGTTTTTTAAACTGTGGTTGGGATAAATTTAGTAGGGGTATGTTACAAATTGGCATCAAAGGTAATTGTTAAACCTGTGGAGAAGAAAATAAATTTGGTAGCCCATATCATTATTTAAAAATTAAGGCAATGGGTATGTGATGATAACTTAATAAGAATAGGTGGACACCAATAATCATGGACCATGGGGTTGTTGGTGAGTTTCTCCAAGTCTATAAAATTAAGTGATGTAAGAAATGGAGGCTAGTTCTAATTGAAAAAAGACTACACATAGTGACGGGAGACCTAACAAACCTTACATCCCCCCTATAACATATGTTTTAGAAGGAGTTCGATTATAGGGATAACTAGTCATAAGGTTTGGATTACTATGATTAAGAAATGGGGAAAAAGGACTATTGTTCCCCCTAGGAACAAAGAAACTACCAAAATCATGGTTGCTAATGGGACTATATTTTGGTCCAAAAGCATAGCCTCCTAAAGAAAAATAACTTGCATATGTAGGGAATGTGGTACTAGTGGGGATGTTTCCCCTACAACTTTGAATCCTTGAAGTAATTTTAACCTCTTGGGAAAGGAATTCCTCATAAGGACATACTCCCCTAAGGATTATAATGTCACTAAAAATACTACTTCCACTAGCATGACTAGGAATAGGCATAGCCCCTTGTGGAAGACTCCCTATAGAAGATTATCCTAAACATGACATAGTAATGGCAGGAATAGAGGAGATACATGGAAACCACATAGATTTGGGTTGTGATATTTTAATTTCCCTCATAATTAACATGAATCTAGTTGGAGGAAGGAACATTGAAATAATAGGGAGACCAAGCGGTGTTGTAAAAGCACCTGATGGGATGCCCCAAAGAAAGAATGGAGAAGAAATTGAGTATGGAGGAGAGGAACTCATAACACTAGTTGTGGGTAAAGAGGATATCATAGTGTACATCACAAAAATAGATGGCGAGGAAGAATCAATCTCCCCCATGATCGAAGTGTCACTATCATCAGCCATGGAATTAGAGAACAAGGAAAAAGGTTGATAAAAGTTTACAACCACTTGAATGAGTACAAGTTAAAGAGGATTGGTCGAGGTTGGATTAAAAGCGATAAGTGGACTCTCCTCTATCACATCAATGATAACTTTTTCTTCCACCTATGAGCCAAAAGTCACTCTGTTAGGCTCAACTTGATGTAATTCCTCCCATATAAAAGTTATCCTATATCTCGGTGGTGGTGGTCTTTCTCCTTCAAGAAGAAGGTTTTAAAGCATTTGAGAATGAAAGACAAATTGTTTATCCATAGTGAATATGTAAAATTTACATATTAATAGTAAACGACTCATATGTCCAACTAGACTCCAACTAAAGATTACGCCCCTTATACATAAATTAAAGAGATAGAGAAAGGTAAACCAAAGCAACGAGGGGCCTTCTAGAGATCAACTAGAGGTGATTGGGGCCTAGTCCCAACCGACAAAGGTAACACAAACAATTACACTTACCTCCCTATACTACCCTTATCAGTCTCAAGAGATGTATCTCGAGTGATACCTAGAATCAACCCCCAAGAGAATTGATATGGTGAAATAACATCTATTTAAGGTACCATGACACTTCCCACCACTGTCACCTAGGTAGGTCTTGTAAAAAATGGAAACTAAGTACCATGTCACAATCAACTAGCTAGGGGATCGTCTTACACCTGGGCCATGTGCATGGGAAATAAAGCTAATCCCAAAGCATCCATGAGGGATTGTTCATAGTGAACCTATTGGACTCGAGAGATCTAAAGATGCATGTAATCCAACAAGTATAAAAAACAAATGAAGAGGATATATCTCTCCACCTTTTCCCCAATGTAACCTCATGCTTAACTCTTGTATTAGTGGAACTTCCCAATGATATTGTAGATGAAAATGAATTTTTTATAATTTTTAGTGATATATAGTTTCAATTTTGAAGCATTAAAGAGTTTACTCTCCAATGTTTCTCTAACACTCCACACCCTATTCTATATTAGTTTGTTATATCCAAAAATATAAAAATAGTTTTAAGTAGAGTTATATTTTAGTTGGATTATTTTACTCAAAGGATGTAGAGTGAAGTTTTCATGGTGTTTTTAATACTATGACCAATCCTTAAAAAGGCGCACCAAATGAGATATGCACTTTATTTTCAATTTTATGAAAACTAGTCTAAGGGAAGAGAATATAAATCTTTTTCTTTTTGCAAGTGGAAAAATACACCTCACACTCTCTCCATAGTTAACCAATAGATTTAAATCATCAATGGAATCTAATCACTATTTCATTATTTTCAATCCAAGACCATTATATCTAAAATGCACCTACAAGTACTCAAAAGCACCAAATTAGAGATTTCATAAATGAAGAAGTATGACAAATAAAGGCAAACAAATATAAAAGACAAAGGAAGTTTGAACTTGTGGCACAATCAAGAAATTAAAAGAAGAAAAATCCCTAAATGTTTCTACAAAGAAACAAACCGAATCTTAAATAGAGACCCAACCTATAAGAAAATTTTGGGCTTCAATAAGTTTTCTTAAATAAACAAGAAACACGTACTAATCAAACAACTAGATTGAGTTTTATATACATGATATCCTATTTTGATCACCTATCACAAAACTAATCACTTAGGCATCAAAGGTAAACCATATCATTCCAGTAAGAGAAAAGAGAGACACTAATCCATTCCGTATTATTAGATCTAATTGTGAATGGTGCTTGTGTATATAATCTAATAGAGATCTAGCTCTTTGAGGCTAATAAAATCTAGACACGGGATCTAACATGAAATCACACATTTATATCTCAATAAAAATTTCCATCTACTTGAACTAATTGTTATTTCACATAGGATAATTAGTGATAACTAGTTTCTTATCACACCCCTATTGAGCACAATAAGTGATGGTTGTAGAAATATCACTATGTTTCCAACAAGATAAAGCGATGAGGTTATAAACTGCAATTATCAAGGATTCAAGCTCCAAACTAAATAATCATACATGGATATAACCCAAAAAAGGCACAAGTAGGGTAGAAATTACCAAAGAATTATCATTAAATCAAGAAATCCAACAATGAGGAGAAAGAAAATATTTTTCCTAGTGGAGTTGCTAGGTCTATTTACACAAAAATTTCCCTTCGAAAAAGCAATTGTTGCTTTGCAGGTCTTGCCCTCAAATCTGCTAGACTGTGGGATAATAAGATGATTATGAAAATTCCAAAATTGAAATCCTGTTGCAACAACTGGAAATTATTCTTCTAATTGTTAATTAATTTTAACAAATTATTTGCTACAACCAATACTGAATAAATCACACTGCAACCTTCACAAATAAAATTTTGTGGAAATAATAGCATTGGAAACTAAGAAAATACTAGCACACACAAAATAAAAATGACGCCATTATTTTTGGACAATCATCCCAAGAAAAACTTAACTTGGGGAGTCCGTTGCAGTAGCTAAGGGTTTTTATTATTATGTAGCATTGAGAAATTCTGAGTACAATAATATTGATGTCGAAATATGGAAATCCTATAGAGAAAAATACTGGAAAAAATATAAGAGGGAAATTACCATCACTCTGGGCAATTCCAACACTGAATTGCTTCTGAAAAGCAAGTTGTCCAACTAGTCTTGCACAGGCTCTGTGTCAACCTGATGCTGCTTAATGCAACTGTTGCTCGAACTGACTCTTAATCTAACCATACTTCTTACTGCTACTGGGAAAACTTCTTTTCAGTATTATAGGACTCCTTCCAAGCCTCTAGAACTGAAAAGGTCTACCTCCTCAACATATTTAAATTCCTTTTTAACGCTCTGCTCTGCCTCTGCGCAACCTCGTGGAGAAATCTTGGCCTCTCAACAAATGCCCTCACTAGATCTGGAAAACCTTCTCGAACCTCATTGTCCCTCACCCTCACTATCTTTTCTTCGTCACTAAGATCGAAATCTCCAGTAACCGACTACTGCTGCTTTGGAAAAATTGAATTCTCTAAGTGACTCTGGTGTATTCTCTAAATGAGTATGTCTTCATTTTGGGTCTCTAACAACTAAGATTAAATCTTAATCGATGGCTCAGATCACTTTTGGATCGATCCGTGTGAGTTTCTAGAAAATTCTCACCTTGACTTAATTAATTTTTATTAATTAACTAGTTTTCCTAAGTTTAGACTTAGGAAATATTTAAAAATAGGTTAATAATATAATTAAGTAATTTCTAGGTGGAATTTCTAGAAACGATTTTGGGTTTTGGAGATCTCATGTATTCTAGCCTCTCAGCCAAATTTCTTGGCTAGAACACATATGATGCTACAAAAACTAACACTCCCTCTTAGTGAGGACTATGTTCTCTTTAGTACTGCACATCTTGCGACAACACCCTATCTCTATATCACCTCATGTCGCGTTGTTGATGTCTCATTGTTGCTGCCCACCAAATACTGTGCAACTCTAATGTTGCATCTATGTTGTTGCTGACATTGAAATACTACTACCAACACTACCATCGGAACTGCAACTCCCTCTCATCTGTTGTTGTTGCAACTACAACTACTGCAACTAAGAAGCATCTAAAATACTAAATCAATTGTGTTCAGTATGATGCATTTGCCTCATGAGCATCTAACTGAGATTAGCATCTACATTCTCATTGAATAATCTACATTTTTGTTGTCTCTATGACCGTGCCACTCTGCACCACTACCAACACTGCAATGCACTCCCCAAAATCTGACTACCACTAGTTTGCAACTGTCACTAGGAATATTACTACATAAATGACATTGATCCATCCTACTACTGAATACATTAGACCACCATAGCAAGGTAATGATCCATAAGGTGGAATCCTCAAGGACCTTTCCCAATCTATGTAACTCTTTGGGGTTACAACTCCAAGTCACCCCACCTCACTCTTGTGGGTATGGCTACCATCATCACAAAGTGTTTCTCCAACCTAGAGGACAACCTATCTATCTCGGCATGTGTTTCTTACTGGTCCTACTTCTCCTGCTTGTCCTTCTTTCTTAGAGGACACTCAATACTGTAGTGGCCAAACTTGCCACACCTAAATCACTTGACCTTATATATTTCATTCTTCTTCTTCTTATGCTCCCCCTACCCCTAACTAAGACCCTTTTATCCAAGGGCCACATTTTCGTCCTCTTTCACACCCTTCAGTATGTTGCTACTACTACTATTGATGGAGCTCTTTATAAGAGCTCGTCTCAACTCCTCCTACTAAAAGTTAGCCCACATTTTGTCCCATCTGGGTAGCTTATCTCTACCCAATATACTTTGGACAAAGACTTGTCAATCCTTCGAGACACTGTTTAGTTCCAACCACACTATCTTTGAAGGTTGAGGTGTTGCCCCAATAACTGAAAGCTTATCTCGGAACTCCTGAATATTGATGAGTATGGGATCTATGCCTTTTCTCTTCTGCATCTTGATGCATCTTAACTTTTCTTCTAGGAACATCTTTCGTTGCTCAGATGTACCCTAGTACAGCATGGATATAGCATCCCACATCTCTTTGATCATTCCTTTGGACACTATATGTAATACAACATGATCTGAGGCTCCATCTATGATCAATCGATTCACCTTTGCCATTTACTTCTTGTATTCCTTGAGCTGGTCTTTATCCTAGGGAACTGCAACCACATTAACTATGTAGGATTTCAAGCTATATTCATCTAAAAGGAAGGACATCTTACCCTTCTGAATGACATAGTTAGAAGCTCCATTCAACCTATCTTGATCTCTAAGCCTTTTTTTGGTCATCTCTGATCAAGTCGAAAGCTCCCTCTTTCCCTTTGCTTGAATGTTGCTCTGCTAATCGCACTCCCTTCTAGAAAGCACAGATCTGCTAGCTGCTTTTTCCAATTTTCCTCTAAAAATCAAACTTCTAAGACTTGAACTTCCCTAAGAGAAAATTTCCCTCCATTGCGTGTTCTTTTCTCTTCCACCCGATGTGGGTTCTGCTAGTGCAAAACCTTTTGCATCCAACTAAGGAATCTTCTCAGCAAAAATCTTAGTTGTTGATGCTCCCTCTGATTGTTGGAATCACTAACCTAGGCAACTCAACTTTTCTGCAACCCTGAAATTGAAAATTGATTTTCTGCCCTAGCAATTTGGCCTAATTGTCTGAGAACTACACCACCTCTAAGAATTTTGGCTTGCTTCTCCCTTGGAGCAGCGAAATTCTTTCCTTCGCTTCTGAGCTTCCCGACTGATCACTAACACTCTGATACCATGTGAAAATTCCAAAAGTAAAATCCTATTGCAACAACTGGAAATTATTCTTCTAATTGTTAGTTAATTTTAACAATTTATTTGCAATGAAAAATACTAAATAAATCGTACTGCAACCTTCAGAAATAATATAATCCATAAATAATAGCATCAAAAATTGAGAAAATACTAGCACACACAAAATAAAAATGGCACCATTATTTTTGGACAATTGTCCCTGGAAAAACCCAACTTGGTAAAACCGATGCAATATCTAAGGGTTTTTATTATTATGCAATAGTGAGAAATTATGAGTACAATAATCTGTATATCGAAATCTGTCAATCCTGTAGAGAAAAATACTGGCAAAAATACTAGAGGGAAAGTATCCTCACTCCGGGCAATTCCACCACTGAATTTCTTCTGAAAAGTAAGTCATCCAACTAGGCCTACAAGGGCTCTATGTCAACCTAATGCTGCCTGCTACAACTGCTACCCGAACTGAGTGCTAATCTTGTTGTCCTAATTTCTTCTGGCTTGGAAAATGTCTCTTCGGCACTCTGGGACACCTTCCTAGCCTCTAGAACTAAAAACATCTGCCCCCTTCAGCAAATTGAACTACCTTCTTGAGGCTCTGCACTACCTTTGCACAACCTTTCAGAGAAATATCAACCTTTCTAAGAAAATGTACATGTTGGATCTAGAAAAATTCCTCTAGCCTCACTATCCTTGCCCCTCACTATCTCTACTACCTCACTAAAGCTCAAACTCTCTGACAACTGATTGTTGCTGCTCTAAAAAAATTGAATTCTCCAAGTGAATCTGATGTATTCTCCATCACCACATTGATCACTTCTTATATATTCATTTTGGGACTCCAACGAGCAAGATTAAATCTTAATCGATGGCTCAGATGATTTCTAGATCAATCCATGTGAGTTTCTAGAGAATTATCACCTTGACTTAATTAATTTTGATTAATTAACGTTCTTCCTAAGTTTAGAATTAGGAAATATTAAAAAATAGGTTAATAATCTAATTAAGTCATTTCTAGGTGGAATTTCCAGAAATGATTGATAGGTTTTGGAGATCTCATGTATTCTAGCCTCTCCACCAAATTTCGTGGCTAGAACACATCTGATGCTACAAAAACTAACAATGTAAGATTTTACTAAGGTTGTTACACAAGATCCATGGAATAAATGAAAAGAGAGGAAGAGTGTGCATACCTTTTGTCCTTCAATTTTGATGTGAGATTTGAATAGACAAGCTTCAGAAAACCCTACTCCAACTCCTAGAGATCCTATTTCTATTGCTCACCTAAATAACCTACACATATCATAGACCATACAAGCAAAGTCGTCCTTCCAAACAAATATTTTCCAAATCCAGTGTTTGATAAGATAATAATCAAATCCAAAAAAAAATCACACATAAAGAGATAAACTTTGGGGAGAAACCTTCATAACATATTTATTAACAAAAGAATTATTTACATATACCTTTATGTTATATACATCCTTCTGAGATTTCATTATACTCCTTGGATTATTTGCTATGTTCAGGAACACCACATGAATACAAAGTATTGGTCCTAAGAATTCTACGAAAATAAAAGTAACACTATATGTGTTTTATCTATCTTCTCTCTCCCCTAAAGGGTTTCCTAGTATAGGATTTTCATATATCTAGGATGATGAATCTAGAAACCTAGGTCCCAAGCAACTTAGGATGAAAGATTTAATTATTAACCCATTTCTAGGTCATCTTATCCTTATTCGAGTTGACCATCTTAGAAAGCCCAAATGTAGAAGAGTTGGTCCTCCATCACTGTTATAGACATTTTTGTGCCTCGCATCATGGAGCATGGAATGTCAATAATTACAGGGATCCTCAGTCCCTAAACATGTTGTTCTTACCCCTAAAAGAACAAGGTCATCAAACAACAGCACTTCCAATCAGTTCTCCACCTGAAAACACTTCAAAACAGGCTTATTTTGGATCATGTCAGCTGCTTAACTGAGCTTCTGCGCTGGAATGCAACTGTCCCACTCTGTACCTGCGCTGGAAGTCAAAATTAATGAAGGCTACCTGCGCTGGGCGAGATTGGCCAAGTGGCACAGTCATCCTGCAAGGTGTCAACTGCCCAGGAAGCTTCCAAACTGACACTTGGTTCATCAGATTCGCCTTGTGATGAGTAAGAGGCACTTGATCACCATGTGTAAGCAAGGATCTCCAAGTGGACTCAAGAACTGAAGATTAACTGAAGAGGGAGAGGACACTAGTCAGCTCTATGCCAGCCTCAAGCTGACTCATCCTCTCTTCTTCTCTCCTATATATAGAGCTCTTCTATGAGGTCTAAGGAGGGTGGAATTTTGTGTAAAGCAAGGAGGTGCTGTTGGATTACAGTTAGAGCTATTGGGTGATTGTTTTACTAGAGGTGAAGAAGAGAGTTCTTGCTGCCGAGGAGGTGCTGCTGGATTGGGGCCAACATCATTGGTTGTAACTTCCTCTGGAACCCTGTTACTTTCTATCAATAAAGTTTGCATGTTCTTCTATATACTTGTTTTACATAGATGCTTTTGTGTTTACATGTATATTTGATGCAACCTAATCCATGCTTCAATTATGATTGCTTGTATCTCGTAGTTTGCTCCCTTTTGTTGTGCAGATTCTGTGTGTAGCTGGATCGGCTTGGAGAGTAAAGAGCTGGGAACGGGATACAAAGCGAGAAGGACAAGGATCGACTAAGCGCAAGACACCAGGTTGGTTGATCCTCTTTCTATTCTCTCTGTGCTTTCATAAAGATGAACATGAAAACTTTGTCATTCAGTTGTTGCTAAAGTCTGTCACCTTTAGAAAGGGTTAGTGTCATCCGCATCGGATACTTTTCCCCACAACAAACTGGCGACTCCGCTGGGGAGCCTAGTATCTTGTTGGTGTTTGTAGTATTTTGCTATTCATTTCTTGAAGAAAAGAGTACCAAATCGAAAAGCTTTTGACTATATCAAAAGCGAAGTAGAGGGACTGCTACTCTTGCTCATTTGCTGAGCAAATTCAAGATTTGAAGAGCTTATCTACAAAAGACTCTTTACTCTTTGTGATAGATCTTCATCCTCTTGATCATACCTTAGCCTGTACTTGACCTATAGCTTTTTATTTCATCAAAAACAGTGCATTTTTGAGCTTTTTATGACCCGGAAAACTTTGTAGACGAAACTCTCGTGAGTCAGTGCAGGCTGTACACAGGCAGCCTGCATTACAGCGCAGGTGCTCCCTTCGGGAACTGCGCTGAGAGTCAAACTGGCAGACTAGAACCTGCACTGGTCCAGTTAGCCATTGTCTTGCTCAGCTTTCCCTCTGTGTCTTGGCCCTGTTTTCACTGAATTTTTTGCTGATTGCTTGCTGGTCATTGTACTTGCTGTAGACCACTTCTCCTTGACATTATTCCACCTCAGTTGTGTGATGAAACTGTGATTGTTCTTTCAGTATTTCTTGTTTCAGTTACAGTTTCCCATTGTGAAAAGCGAACCAGTATAGCTGTGGCCTCTTAGATCCTGAACTGTAAAAGTGTCTTTGTGATCTTAAGAGCTAGTTTTATTGTTGTTCATGGCTGTTTGAGTTTGTTTGTTTTTTCATCTTATGGTTTGAATTCATACATTTTTAGTGTCGAAACAAGTACCTGTAAGGCGTCTTTTGATTTTAGACAAAACTTGTTTGTTTACGCTTCAAATTGAATTCGAAATTATACAACAGTTTCCTTTTTGTCTTACATCAACATTAAGGAAAAAGAAAAGAAATACATGCATCTTGCATTTGCATTTTTTGATAAGTTTGCATGATTGATCTAGGAGAAAGTGCATTAGTTTGTGCTTTGTGGTCTGTGTGGAAAGATAGTGTTTTCTTATCCCTCAGTAGTTAGGATTTTCAAAGCTAAAAAGATTGTAAAGCTTGCTTATCATTTTAGCTGCATTTAGGAATTTGTACCAATACATCTCGTGGTGATCCTGAAAGACAAACTGCTAAACAAGATCAACTTAAAATATATTGAATGAATCTAAAAACGCTTTGTAACATAACGCTCACAATAGAGGTCTAGGTAGAGACGTGTTCCGGCGTCGTTAAACGTAGTGACTGTCGATCTCTACGAAGGTGGGTGATTCCTCCTGAGGGACGATAGCACTAATACGGACTTGTGCTCCCGCGTACCGTCGCGTATATTGGGAGACCCCTATAGGCATTTATCCTTTATCCTTAGGAAGCCGTGTCGGCCGCCCTACTGATCACGATGCAGTGAACACAGCATTCACGAAGATCGACCACCTGTACCGTAAAACGTATTCTGTGGTTTCGCGAAAGGTTTGGCACACCCTCTACCTAGATCTCCAGAGCAGTTTCTTTTGGCCTTTTTCAAACTCTATAACTGAAAAAGTCCAACCGAGAATTTGTCACTTCGGGCTCGTTAATACATCGAAGGCGACTAGAGTCATCTTTAGCTTTTTCTCGACTCTTAAAACATGAAAAAGCAAATTTGTGTCTAAAAGCGTCTAATAAAATTCATTCAATACGGAAACATAATTCCCCTTTTTGTATTTTAGTTGATCAAGTAATCTGCAACCGTGGAGGAAAGTCAATTAGAACTCCGTCGTTCGAGGAGACTCGCGAGTCAACCGTCTTTGTCTCCGGAATCGAGAGTAGTACGGACGAAGCAAACTCGCTTGACCGGGCCAAAATCTCCTTTTAAAGTTAGAACGGAAGTTCCAACAACATCTGAGATTCTGGTCACTCCCAATATTTCTGGAATCCCTGCCTCTATTGAAGAAGTTCAACAGCAACAGAAGGACAGTGGTACTGATCCTAGTCTGAAGACAAGTACTTGCATAACTGAACCAGTTCCATCTGAAACCGGTCCACAGAGTCTTGTTGTTCAAACGACTGTCGCTGTCGAAGCAACCCCTTCTTCGGCACCAGAAATCTTTTACGGACCTGACGGTCTTCCTCTTCCTCCTGGTCTGATTGCAATAGAGGAAATCGTAGAGGACCAGCAAGCAAATACTCCAACTCATTTTGGAGTAGGCATCACTCTTTTTCCTTCTGCATCAGAAGTTTGTCCATCGCCAGTGGAAGTTCCTGTAGAATCGTTAGGCAGTTTATTGGATAGGCTTAAAATGTCTGAGCAACCGTCGACATCTAGGACTGTGCCAAATGACACAGCGATAGCAGAAGCTCCTGCTGTCACTCCGACGATGTTTGCCGGCATACCATCCGTCCCAACTAGTTCTCATCAACTAGAAGGAGTCCACCCAGGGACTATTATGACAACTTGGTCTGTTCCAGTTTGTTCTACCGGTATAATACCCGGTAATTCTTATGTTGAAACTAGACAAATTGATCCCTTCGGGAATCAGTTTAGACCATCCAGTCCTCAAAGGCAATCTATGCCCGTGAGCTCCGGATTGTTACCGTATGGGGGGCAATATGCCCTTTCACTTCCTCTTCCGGGGGGATACCCATACGGCAGTTTTCAACCAAATTCAGGTTTGACTGAAGTAACGACGGGTAGTTGGGTACCTATGTTACCCCAACAACCAAGAGTTGTATATTCCATGCAACAATGTGTACCTATGTCTAGTATCCCGACGACGCCAGCAATTGTAACCATGTCGCAAGTTCAATCGATGCCTGTTGTATGTCAACCGCAAGTTGTAATGCAACAGCCAATTGACCCTGCAACACAACCACAATCGCCAACTGCCGGGACGACACAGATACAAACGGGAACCATAACACCGCATCTTGGTCCGTCGGTTAGTGTCGCACAGCAAAACATGGCTTCACAACCATGGATGGTGCAATACCAACAACCTCAGTTTCAACAGGTGTACCAGGGGTCTGAGCAACAGATCTTTGCAAATAGTGGGCAACCCTATATTCAGAATGGGTTAAACCAACCACTTTACAGTGGCCAAGCCCACCAACCATATCAGTCATATCAACATCAGTTGCATTATACTGGTGTGCAAAGACCTACTGCTCAAGCGATTCCATCGTATCCTGGGTACGCCTCGCCAAACCTGAATCAGCAGTTGCCATTCGTGGCGACCTTAGAATTACCAGATTTACATCGATTAACGAACGATCCAATCGCCTATGCCCATTGGTGGCCAGCGATTCCTCACAAACTTCCTTCGGACATTCCTAAATTCAATGGAAATCCGGGCGAAGACCCGTCGAATCATGTGATGACATTCCATCTGTGGTGTTCGTCGAATACCTTGAATGATGATTCAATAAGGCTTCGCCTTTTTCAGAGGACATTGACTGGTCCGGCGGCCAAATGGTATATTGAATTACCTAGAGCCTCTTTCGACAATTTTAGCTCCCTAGCCACGACTTTCTTAACACACTTTCAGTTACCTATAAGGTACGAAACTGGAACTGAGATCTTGACCAATTTCAAGCAGACAACGGCCACACATATATCTGATCATATACATGAGTGGCGTCGTCGTCGCAGAATGGTAAAAACCTATGTTCCAGATCAGCTATTAGCTGAGTGGTTTATAAAGTCGCTTCTGCCGGCAATAACAGAAGATGTGGCCAAGGGAGGCGTCGTAACAGAGGAGCAGGTTATTGCTCGTGCTCAATATTTGGACTTAGTATATACTCAGTCGGGCACGCTCTATGATAAGATACCTGACGCCCCCAGACCGGAATTTTCAATCCCTCCTCCTCCTGGATCGAATAGTGACTCTCATGCCAGTGATGGCGTGATTGGAACTGCAAACGCTAAGTCGACACGGGATTCGTCTAAGAAAACCCGTAAGACTTCGAATCAAAATACAAATGAAGAACTTCTTGCCTCGGAAGTAAGTGCCGTGTCGGACGACAAGGGCAAACAACTGAAGCAACCAGGGGGCAAGAAGAAAAAGAAAGGGAAACCCCCTTCGGGGTGTCATATATGCGATGAGGATCATTGGACAGCATATTGTCCATGCAAAGCTGAGCTTAAAAGATTCTTTAAGAGTCCGAAAACCTCAGCTGTGTTGACTGATTCGTTTCCTAATCCTGGTCAAAATCTGGTTTCCAATCAAAATGCTTCCCGATCCCAAGTGCTTATGTTGTCCACATCAAAGCAGCAGAATAATGCTTTGACAAGGGATAAAGGTTACCGGAATCCACAGCGGTCGAATAACAAGGCTGATAAACAACCTAGTAGTTCGACAACAACTTTGAACGAAGTTGTGCCACCCATCGTTCCTAAGCCGATAATAAACTCGCCAAAGGGAGTAGTACACAAATCGACATTTAATCCTCGTGCCAAAATAACACAGGATTATAATATAATAGAGGACCTGGCTCAATCATCTTCCGCTATGTCGACACCTGAGGTAGTGCAAAATTGCACCTCCCAAGAGCAAGCTTTATTATCAGCTATAGGTGAGATTGGCCCAATGGATTCCAATTTTGTGGCCTTTGATCATAAAGGATATGACCCTAAGTTACCAGCTCAACAAGCTTTCCTTGTTAAAGTGAACGTCCTCAACAAAACTGTTCATCGAACAATTATTGATGAGGGGGCATCTACATGTCTTATGTCGATGAGTTGCTGGAAAGATTTAGGCTCACCACCCTTGTCGAAATCGTCAACGACGTTAAAAGCATTTAATGGACGATCATACACTCCATACGGGATTTTAAGTAACTTGCAAGTTGAACTAGGGGGCAAAACAGTAGGAATTGATGTTGAAGTAATTGATGGAAACCTCGATTACAACATCCTACTAGGAAGGCCCTGGATATATGCCATGGCCGCAGTTGTGTCGACCTACTTCAGGAAGATTTCATTTCCCTTTCAAGGAGGAATTACAGTCATCGACCAACAAACTTTCCTCCCCGACAGTTCACAAGTTACGGGAAGCATTCCAATGATCCATGGAAGCAATCATTCGCTTCAAAATATCGGAGTAGGTCTCCTAAAAGACCCTACCTTAATGGGTACTTTTTCCCTACCGCCGGCAAGTAATCTGGCGGAAGTAGCCACAGTGGAAACCTACAATATGAAATCTTCTATATCCAACGAATTCGGAAGATTCCTAAATATTTTGTCAGCATGGATCGTCGCCCTAATGGAAATACTGTAAATACAGTGGGCCCCGAGGACGGTTCTTATCTCGTGTCAACCTCGTTAAAAAATGAAACAAGGAGTCATGAGGATAGTTCTTTTATTATGTCAACCTCATTAAAAAATGAAACAAATCCCCTTTTCAAAATTCAAAGGTAAACCTTCATTCCAATCACCAAGTTGAATACAATGAAGCTTGGGGGGCACCCTCCTTTGACATGCATTATTATGATGCTGGGGGCATGCAAAAGATCCGAGCAGTTTTAGCGTCATAGTTCATGCTCGTTAAAAAATAAACATAAGCTTTTGAGCAGTGTTTTGGCGCATTCAAGCTCTTTAAAAAATGAACCCAGTACCGGTAAATAACCTTTTGAGATCGTAAATTCATCAGCCATAAAAGCCTTGGTCGTGTTTGTACACCGTCACCTCCACTTTTCATTTGGCCGATCATTCACTTCCATTTGTGTGTTTACCCATTTTGAGGAACATCTGCGAAGAGTGATTTCACTTAGCCATCCTTGTGACACTGCTGTGATTGGAAAATTCCAACCTGTACCTGGAATCTGCTGCTATCCCTGTTTATCACTCGTTCCTCAAAAGACGAGTCTTCTTTGAGCTCTTTTCACTGACTCGTAAAATATGAAAAGTTTGCCGAGTTTTGGCCTTCCAGCTCGTTAAACGACCGGAACGCTATCCCTCCTCTAGATTTTAATCTTTTTGGACCTGAGGGATTATTGCACAAAAAGATCGAGCGCTTGTTTTGTTCGGCTCGTTAAAGCAATCGAAAATTCATCCCTTCTGTATTGTTTTATACTTTTTCGGACTTAAGGGATTAGATGACGAAAAAGGAATTACGGAGTTGACTTTCTGTACCTTTTCAGACTCTCTAAAAATGAAAAGGACCGAGTTTTCTTTGTCGTTAGACTCGTTAAAATGGTTAAATAGCGACAAACTTGTCTTTAGACGAGAACGAGTTTCCCTATCGCTAGGCTCGTTAAATCATAGCGATGGGCTTGCCCGAAGGGCAGGTTATAGAACAAGCATATGTTATCCTCCTCAAGCTTGACAAAAATAAAGAGGTACTGGTCAGAAATGACTGGGGAAAAATTGGGAGAACATTCAAAGTTTAATGGTAGCAAGTCACTCTTGAACATGACACTTTTCCTCTGTATCACATCGGGTTGGGTTGTTTCATTCACCGGTCTCATCACCATGGTCCTCGCCACACCATCCACGTTTGGGGTAATGCTACCGATCCATCGCATCAGTGTCGTTATATGTTCAAGAGGGGTCATTCTGAAAGTGTCAACCGTGTCCCATCCACTGCCATACATTATCCTTCATCCATTCATGATCGCCGCCCTGAATCATATGTCACAGTTTGTTTTCACCTCCACTAAAATCATTAGCTCCGTTCCGTGTCATTGATGTGGGATTCATTAAGGCCCTCCTTTGACGGATCGCTTCTTGTCGACATCAGCTCATTATCCAAGAAGTTGATCTAGGAACACCCCCATCAGTACTTTGAAGCTTGCATGCCTCAATGGCAAGTTTCTCACTTCCGGCGACAGGTATACATCAATGACCTTCAACCAGAAGATTTTGCGTGGCGTTCGACGCCAAGTCCTTTATTCACGCCACGTGAATTGTACTGCAGTACCTTGAGGGTCATCGTCATTATTGGTGATTCCTCTCGCACTTGTTAACGGTTTACATTATTGACCGGTAATCAAGCGATGTCTTTCCATGTTCGACTTCAGCGCAATTCTCACATGGATCGACTTGTACTTAGAGTGAAGATCGAACGAGTTTGAAGACCCCAGATCTAGTTTCATCCATCCGGGCTGCGATATATATTCAGGAAATATAAAAGCATTTGTCATGTACATCATTGCAGCAGATGATCATCCTACTCAAAGGATGATAATTTCAGCAGAAAATTATCAGTCTATCTCCAGACGATTGTCTGTCATATGTACCAAAATGTATTTATAAAAAGCTGAGCATGGGAATGCCCGCCTCAGCTAGATTATGAGAAAAATGATGAATGAAAAATAATGTATTGTATTGTTTTGTATTACAGGGCACTCTCCTCAGTACTGGAACGAACTTCGGATCCTCTAGATAAAGCATTTCACCCGATAAACGGCCTCATACTTTAGGGGGCAACTGTTATAGACATTTTTGTGCCTCGCATCATGGAGCATGGAATGTCAATAATTACAGGGATCCTCAGTCCCTAAACATGTTGTTCTTACCCCTAAAAGAACAAGGTCATCAAACAACAGCACTTCCAATCAGTTCTCCACCTGAAAACACTTCAAAACAGGCTTATTTTGGATCATGTCAGCTGCTTAACTGAGCTTCTGCGCTGGAATGCAACTGTCCCACTCTGTACCTGCGCTGGAAGTCAAAAGTAATGAAGGCTACCTGCGCTGGGCGAGATTGGCCAAGTGGCACAGTCATCCTGCAAGGTGTCAACTGCCCAGGAAGCTTCCAAACTGACACTTGCTTCATCAGATTCGCCTTGTGATGAGTAAGAGGTACTTGATCACCATGTGTAAGCAAGGATCTCCAAGTGGACTCAAGAACTGAAGATTAACTGAAGAGGGAGAGGACACTAGTCAGCTCTATGCCAGCCTCAAGCTGACTCATCCTCTCTTCTTCTCTCCTATATATAGAGCTCTTCTATGAGGTCTAAGGAGGGTGGAATTTTGTGTAAAGCAAGGAGGTGTTGTTGGATTACAGTTAGAGCTATTGGGTGATTGTTTTACTAGAGGTGAAGAAGAGAGTTCTTGCTGCCGAGGAGGTGCTGCTGGATTGGGGCCAACATCATTGGTTGTAACTTCCTCTAGAACCCTGTTACTTTCTATCAATAAAGTTTGCATGTTCTTCTATATACTTGTTTTACATAGATGCTTTTGTGTTTACATGTATATTTGATGCAACCTAATCCATGCTTCAATTATGATTGCTTGTATCTCGTAGTTTGCTCCCTTTTGTTGTGCAGATTCTGTGTGTAGCTGGATCGGCTTGGAGAGTAAAGAGCTGGGAACGGGATACAAAGCGAGAAGGACAAGGATCGACTAAGCGCAAGACACCAGGTTGGTTGATCCTCTTTCTATTCTCTCTGTGCTTTCATAAAGATGAACATGAAAACTTTGTCATTCAGTTGTTGCTAAAGTCTGTCACCTTTAGAAAGGGTTAGTGTCATCCGCATCGGATACTTTTCCCCACAACAATCACCCCTTTTTTAAAGTCAACTTGTTATGTAAAGAGTTGCATTTCTTTATTGTAACTCGAAAGCAGCAATGCCATACCAAGTTTGCAAGGATATGAAGCAATGAAGATTGAAAGAGAATTTTTACAACAATATGGGTGAGGCATGTCAACCCTCAACTGGTTTGAGTGAAAGGCAATTCCTTATTCAAACCTAAGGGTGAAAAATAAGTTGATAACATAAGCTCATCCTTTCTTCTTTCCATTGTTTTGCAGAGTAGAGGGATTAACATACCAAACTCAGATTCTTCACCCATGGGATCATCCACAGAAGTGGTCAGTTCCTATATGTCATTCTCTTCTTCAGCCAGGACCTACACAACAACATCAACCTCGGCATCAATAACGTTGATGACTGTAACACCCCCAACCCTAAAAACTTCCTTTAAGACCCCAACAGTCATTTTTTCCACCTTAATTTTGATGTTGTCGATCTTCTACTGAACACTCAATACATCTATGCACATGCCTTCCATGGTTTTCTGTAGTAGTTCCAAATTTTTGCCCATTCCAGATAATTGGGCGTAAATAACAACCATATTTTCATTCATTTCCTTGATGATATCCTTTACTACTTGTTTAGAGGAACTCTCCACCAGGTTCTCAATTTTTTCATGCCCTGAACCATGGCCAAACCTCAAGCTACCAAGACCTAAACCTCCCCCACTACCATTTCGCACAGAGGACATCTTTGCAATAATACACCTTTGAAGAATAACAAACATTTGGTTAACTGACCATAGCCAACTAAGAAATATAATAGCCTGATCAATCCCTACATTCCCCTCGATCTTGTCCTTCATAAATGCAAGATGATTCAGAGTCTTTTCAATCCCAATTCCTTCCATATTTCCCACCGTTATAATTAACTAGGATCATAATATGATAGTACCTTCTTCCCAGGAGGAGTAGTCATATTACATATTTCAGCGAATAATCAAAGCCACAATGCCCAACTATCGTAGTAAATGATTTTTCTTCAAGCGGCACCACGCATGTTCCTTAACTCACCACCTACTTACCCTACAACCAAGGCACTGCGAAGGAACCTCGGAAATTTGGCATTCTTAACTACCATCTTGTGAAGGAACCTCGGGGAGCTGGCCTTCTTAACTACCATCTTAATACTCTGACGACATGTACCACCACAGTACAATGTTGACCTATTGAAACCGTTCATGGGATGTGAAATGAAGAGTTGTTTTGATTTATGCATATTCGACCTTGTTCTAATAACACCCCCGCGTTGTCCAGACTATCCGCCATATGGTTATTGGCATGCAACATGTGGAACAAATAAACATTTTCGAAAATTTCTAGCAAATAAATAATCCTTACCATGATTGAGGAAGTTTCATCATCTAGGAGAATGATGTTTTCGAGGAGCTTTACATAGTTTTGGATGATCATCATGGAATGCAAACTATGGACAGAGTTTTGATACCATTAGCTAAACTTATTTTCAAACCCTACCAAAGGGAAAGGGCTTCTTCTTGATTATTTTTGGTAATGCCAAGACCGCATGCATACATCACTTCTATTTTTTCTTTAAGGTTGATGATTACCCCTCCCGCTCCAGCATCCACGGGGTTACCTTTCGAAGCTCCATCAAAATACAGTTGATTGTTCCCGAGATTCCTTTTCCATTTAGAAAATTCATCGCCTTCAAGTCTGATACAGAAGGATGGGAATTCACAAGACCTTAAGCGAGGAGCTTTGAGGTTGGGGGGGGGGAGATCCTGAGCCAATTGTTTTCAAAACTAGACATCTCTTTCATATCCTAAGCATTGAAGCCCCATGAAGATATGACCTCAAAGAGAAGCAACATTCCTTTTATTACTTCAATTTTAGAGTTATGTCGCTGATTTTGAAAAATAACCTGATTACGACACAACCATATCGACCAACACATATATTTAGGGATTTCTATCCAACATTGCCTTAATAATGGGTTTTGGGAACATGGATAATTATGTTTCCAATGAATAAACAAGTCACTCCAATCATATGCAACTTGGGGGACAGAGGCCAAAGACGCTACAAAGTAATTCCATGCATCCACCGTAAAGGAACAGTAGCAGAATAAGTGCTTGATTGTTTTCTCCACTTTTCCACACAAGACACAATGGGAGGGACCACTGATTTTCCTCCTCTTTAAGTTTTTTTCCATCAGGATTTCCTTGTGGACCAATCCGCGGCAGAAAATGTTTACCTTAGGAAGAGCATCGCCATTCCATATTTTCCCCCATAATTTAGAAGGTAGGTGGTGAAGGGAGTTTTAATTAAAAGGCCATACCCATATTTAACACTATATTTTTTGGCTTTTCCTCCCAACCATACATGCTTGTCTAGTTTGCTAGTGATTATTGGAGCAAACCCGTTAATACTTTCGATCAGAAGATTCCAATGCATGAGAAGGTGATCAGGCAATTTCAGAAGGAGCCACGCACACCACATACCTAGATCATCCCAGTGGGGCATATCTGCAAGATTGGAGAACCCATGCTCAACCAACCAGCCAAAGAGAGAAGGTTCAATGCTATTAGCACAATCAGATCCAATGAGAATGTGTTTCTTGTTCCTAGAAAGGAAGCCAAGATGGTTCAAAATGAGGAAGGATGAGGCTTTGCACAGCCTCTAAATTTTTTAACCTTTCTCTTCCCAAGATTCATCCTCTACCCTAATGAGGCGATTTTTGTGGAAATATCTCTAATAAAGGACTTTTTCTGCCACTCATTGGAATTCGAGAGGAGCCTCTAGACTAGTTTAGCCCCCAGTGTCAGATTCATTAGTTCAAAGTCTTTTATTTCCAATCCTCCCAAATTCTGAGATTGCTTAACAAAATTCCAATTCACAAGGTGGAATTTATGTTCATTTCCCTTAACTCCTTTCCATAGAATTTTCTAACGAGCTTGCTTATTTGTTGATTGATGTAGCTTCGTGCTAAGAGACAAGCACCCAAATAAACCGAAAGGGAGGAAATAATAGATTTAACTAGAGTAACTCTCCCAACCGAATTGAGCCATCTAACTCCCCATGAGTGTACCCCGTTCCTTATTTTTTGAAGTACATTTTCCCAATCTTCCCTTGAGGCTTGTTTTAGTGAAATAGGAATCCCAAGATATTTGAAGGAGGAAAAATGATGGTCCATAGGGATGCCCAATAACTGACCTATTGCATTCAATGTTTCCCCTTGGCAATTCCAGCCAATTAATTGACATTTCAAATTGTTGACCAACCACTACAAAGAAGAAGAAACCCACCTAGATATTTTTTGAATCTAGTGGCTATCGCCAAAGAGGCTCCTTCGATCAGAAGAGTATCATCAGTGAAATGGGAGTGATTAATTTCTCTAACATTTCTCGCAATATTAAGAACCAAAAACATCCAACCGCCCAGCTTCTAAATTGCTACTTAGAGCTTCAAACATGATTATATAAAGAAGGGGCAATAAAGGGCATCCTTGGAAAAGAGCACTTGAACCAACAAATAAGGGGGCATGATGCCCATTGATAAGAGGGGCGATCCAGGGAGAACCAATACAAGCTTTAATCCAAGAGATGAGTTCAATACTAAAACCTAACTTTTCCAAGCCAAGGAAGAGGAAGGAGTGATTTACCTGATCAAACTCGTTTTCCATATCCAATTTGATTATCATTCCAGCTTCTCCCTCTTCTTTGCTTGAGTGAATTGCTTCCTATACCAAGATGATATTATCTAGAATGCTTCGATGTTTCACAAACCCTCCTTGGTTCTTAGAGATAATGGAGGGAAGCAAGGCTTTAATTCTATTGGCAATGATTTTCATTAAGATTTTATAGGAGGAGTTATAAACAGAAATAGGGTGAAATCTAGAAAAGGAGGTAGGATTCGCATCTTTGGGTATCAGGGCAAGAAAGGAAAATTTGTGCTACCCCCTAGTTTCTTTTTAACTTTGCAATATTTCAACATTTTAATAAATGATAAAAACTGATAGAGAACCCATCTGGACCGGGAGCCTTCTCAGGTTCCAAATGCCATATCGCACTTCGAACTTCATATTCCGATATTACACCAAATAGAGACACATTAGAGAGTGGAGAGACAACTTGGGGTAAATCCTGAAGGAAATCAGGGGTGTCATCTAAAGAATTGTAGTCCAGATTGAGAAGAGCTTTAAAGTGATTATATACCTCATTTGTTATTTCTGATGAGGTGCTCACTACTTTCCCACCCACAACCTTTATTTCCCTGATTCTATTCCCGTTCTCTAAAGCCATTGCTTGTTTGTGGAAGTAGGAAGCATTAGAGTCCCCAACTTTCCACTAAAGACTATGAGATTTAAGCCTCCACAAATTTTCCTCTTGCCTGCTTAGATTGAATATTTGAGTGGAGAGGTATTTTTCTTTTTGAATATGTGAATCTTCAATATGAATTTTGTCCATCATATTATAATGTTCTTCTAATTCTTAATTGCTTCAAACAAGGTAAATTTCTTGTTCAACCAAAATACACCTAATCCTCTTGAATCTCCCCTTAAGGAATGAGTTGACCCCGAGCTGTCTCTCCAAAAAGTTTGAGCTACTTTCATACTTTCCACGTCTTCTAACTTTGTTACTTGAATAAATACTACCGATGAGGTTTCTTGTTTTATTATGTCTTTGACTGCTAGGATTTTAGTAGGGTTTCTTAGCCCCCTTATGTTCCAAGATATTACTTTCATTATTTGTTGGTGGGGAGGGGACGACCACCATCCTTTTCTTCTTTATTTATCTTTTTCCTTTTCAGAATTTCTGAAATGGCTATTTTATTCCCCAACTTTTTGTTTAGTTCTACTTCCCTTTCTCTCTATGTCCTTTTGTTTAGTCTCCCAACATTGTTTTTGGAGTTAGTTTCCTAGTTGCTACAATCTTCATCCCAAGATAGAGTGTGGGATAAATTCCAAGTGACAACATGATCCAAACCTTTGTGGTGGAAACTCGGAGGTGCATCAATGACAGGGGCAGACTTTGGCAAAGTAACTTCACCCCCAACCCCCTTTGGGATATTTTTCGCTACTAGTTCTCCTTCTTCTCTTTCCTGATTCTCTTCCACGATTGTTAGAGGTGGCGCCTCTAACTCCATATCCCCATCACTTAGAACTTTGAACAACTTCGAAGAGGACAAAACCATATTTTTGACAGGCATGCTACAATGTTTTAACATCGAACCTTTACCTTTCATAGATTTTTTAGGTTTTTGCCACTGCTCCTCCTGAGTAGCCGGGACATCTAGATTTTTATCATTCCCAACTTTGTGTAGTCTCTGGAAAAGTGGCCATAGTCATGACTGTGTCTGCATTTAAATGGGATTTGTTCATAGTCTAGGACTTGTCTATGCTTCTATTCTCCCAAGTTTAGATTGATTTCAGCTGGAAGTCCCTTTTCCAAGTCTACTTCCACACAAATTTTAGCACAGGAAAATTGTGAGCCTTTTGGCTCAGACTTATCCAACGATTTCCCCACTCCATTACCGATAGCCCAAAGGAAATTGTCACTCTAGCAGGAGATAGGAAGACTAGGAAGCTTTACCCATACTGGAATGGTTGTATGGGTGTCCTCATTATGATTAAAATCAAGGGTCCATTTATTTAAATACATCCCTCTGGAACCAAAGAAACATGGTCCATTACGAAAGATGACCTCTTATCCTCCTTGTTTTTAAATAAAAAGATGAAGAATCCATTTCCAACAATGGAGAGAGCAATTTCACACTTCATCATGGGAGTCTAGGTTTTCTTAGTCTAGGCCTCCATAGATCTAGGTGACGGCCACATACTTGTGAATTTCCCAATTAACACTCTCTCAGAATAAGCCAAGCTGGTCCGATGAGCTCCATCTGGCAGGGATATGTCTTTCACCTCACTCTTTCGCTTGATGAACTTGAAAGTTGTAGACGCAGCATAGTGCGAACGCTTTCGAGGGAGGCCACTAATGTATAGAAAGCGACGTCGACATCTAGAGGGGGAGGGTGGTGGGGGTGCAGAGGCCTCCGCTAGTATCTAGATATGTACGAGTTCTCGTAGTGATTGTTTCCATATGAAGAAGATAGTCTTCCATATTGATAAACATGAACCATCATGCTAAAAAACTCAAGCTATATAAAGCTATCTAGATTAGGTGTAGATCATTTTACACAATTATTCTTATGTTAAAGTATGTGAGACTATTCACAGAAATTTGAACAATCATACAAGTTGCCTTAAAAATACACCATATATTATCGATTTAAAATCTTATAAACTCTATAATAATATATATATATATATAATATTTAAAAAAAAAATAAAAAAATTGGATCTTCGTAAAAAAAATACACCAAGTTGCCTTAAGAATACACCATATATTATCGATTTAAAATCTTATAAACTCTTTATATAATTGTTTTAATTATATACATATATAATATAATATAATATAGGAAATTTACTTTTTAATTTGTTCTACCTCTTGTTTCGCTGAGTCAAGTCACATTGTAGATTGTACACTGTGTATATGCCAAATATACTAGGACAAAATGTAAAGGGGCAGTATGGGGAAGTGTGGTATAAGATTTAAAGTAAAGTTAAAGTGTGGGACTTGACTGACTAGCGGACTATCCTACTACTGTACTGACTGACACTGAACTGGACTGGACTGACTGTACTGACTTGACGGATTAACTGATCAATCCGGAAAGCAAAATTTAATGAAACCTTAAATAACTCGAAAAATGAAAAGAACGCATAAAATTTAACGACGACCTGAAACAAGAAGCTCACTAAAACTGGGGTGATTTGAGTGGGCTTTTCCATCGTACATCATCGATTCAGAAGCCCCATCCTGGCTTATCTGACTAGAGGCCTTATGTTTTCAAAACAATATAAGGACATAACCCGGAGGAGTACCATTGACGTCATTGGGATACTTTCGTACAACACACCACATCCCTTGCCAACGGTTTCAGAATCAGATAGAAAATGTTAATTCCAGAAGATGTAGATGGCCTGGAAACTAAATAGAAAGTGGTTGGGAAAATGGGATATAAATTTGCATTATTGCTTTCAGGTTAAGGAGGATATAAAAATGTGGGTGTTAGAAAAATTTAGGATTTCCATGTAGACAAAGAAAGTAGGAAAAAAAAACATATTATGTCAAAGAATTTAACCCAGCTTTGAAATATGATGATAACGAGTATTTGAATTCCTCAATCAAAAGAACAACTAAAATTTTAATTGCTTGTGTGAGGACTAGCTCCCATTATCTAAGATGATGGGCTGTCCCTAAAAAGGAGAAGATTGGGAATAAGGAACTTGCAACAAAGGGGTGGTAGAAACAAAATGGAATTTTATCAAAGAGTGTGCAGTGTATGAAGTTATGGATAGTCAGTTTGATAGTAACCTAAAAGTGAACAGTCTTAGTGAGATTTTTGAGGAGACAAAGCTTCACAAAACAACTAATTTCTTACCGAAGATTTATAACAGCAGAATCAGTCTAAGAAAATATAAATATAAATTAACCAATTGTGAGTAATATCTTAGACAGCAAGTACATCATTAAAAACCATTTCATTTCATTTATTTTCATTATCTGTTCAGTGGCCCCCTCTGATTTCTTTATATCCTTGAAAAGATGGAGGATCGATGCATGTTCGGTATATGCGTCCGGCTTTACGTGAGCTGGAGATTCCACTGAAGAGGTCTGTTCAGTTTAGGGTTACATCCGTAGGGTTATTGAGGCCCGTTCAGTTTAGGGTTACAACAGTAGGGTTTTTTGGGCTAGTTCAGTTTAGGGTTACTACAATAGGGTTCTTAAGCGGATTCAATATTTAAGATCTGCAAGAATCCCAGCGGCATATTAGGCCGCAATGCTTTGATATGCATTCGCAAAACATCTGAGCGAAGAGAATACATGAAACCTCTTTGCAACGATAAGCCTTCCCTTGGCGGACAAGAAGTCGTGCACAGTAAGAAGCCGTGGGATTTCGGATGTTCTGTTTAAATTTTGACATATTTCCAGTCAGATAGTGAAGATTTCCGAAACTGCCCATAAAATTTTCACCTCTTAGTTAAGAAAGCAGCGAAATTACCAAAATTTTTGGTCACCAGTAACTCAGAAAATAGTAGAATGCTGAGAGAGTTAAAACTTACCAAAAAAAAAAAACAGATCTGGCCTGTATGCCATACAAACTTATCATAACATTTTTGTTCGGTATAAGTGAACAGCTATACAAGACCTGCAATGCCATAACCGGACAAAAGAGATGTGCATAGAGCTTTGATTTTCCGAATGAGGTTATTTTTAAATTTTTGAACAATGTGTTTTCTTCTGTGTGAAACTCTTTTCTGACATCACGAGGAATGAATGCGTGCAATGGATTCGTGCTTTTCAAAGACACTGTGTCCGCATTTTCCCCAATGAATTCGCACTTTCCCTGGAAACACTTTTATTTGTTTCCTCTGTCAATGTATTTGTAGTTTAAATGGTTATTTATTTGAGATTGTCTTATCGACTAACTTGATGAGTAAATAAAATATTTTAATGGTTCCCAGGATTAAGTTTCAAACTTTGCAAAATAGTTTTAATTTATTTTAAAATAATTTTATTTTTTATTAAAATAACAAGGAAAAAAATATAAATTAATTTAGATTTATCTTCATTTTCTTATGTATAAAGCATTGAGATGATCATATTTTTTTTCATTTTAAAAGAGGTTTGTATCTTAGTTTGATCCAGACTTAAAATGAATCTACTCTAGTTTAATCTCCCCATTAAGATGGAACTAGTCTGGTTTAAATAGGCTTGCAACATCTCTTCCATACTAGAATCCATCTTAACCATAGATCTACCAAGAGCCTAGAGAGATCAAATCTCGTTATATGCAAACTTTGTTTTAGAATGCAAAACTTGAAAAGAAAATTACACATCATGAGATTTAATCCCCTTTAGTGAAATTCTTGATTAAGAAAGATTTATATTGGTTTTATGTTTAATATAGAAATGTGTAATTTTTTATTGTTGAAATTGTATTTTTGAATAATTTATTATTATTAATATTTTGTATTATAAATTGAATGAGTTACAGATTTTCATATATATATATATATATGCAAAACATTTTATTTTACTTCCAATATATATATATATATATTTCCAAAACATTTTATTTTACTTTTATATTGAAATATTTATAAGAGAAATATAAGTTTGTTAAGATAGTCTTCGGCAAAATCACATAACCAATCTTTTGTCGACGCGTTTCGAACCAACAGTGTGGTTCATCGTCAGGACAAGTTGAAGAACCAATCCGGCTTAGCTAGATTAAATAGAGTGTGCAGAGACTCCAACAGCTATAATGCTAATGGCTAATTTGACCTAATGAACCTGGTCAAACTACTAAAATAGTTAATTAATATTTCTAGAAACAGTTAAAATAGGTAAATAAAAGAATTCATTTGTTAATTTAAGTATAATATTAATATTTTAATTATAATGGTCATTATATAATATATATTTTAAATGATTTATTATTATTTAATTAAATTATTAAATAATTATTATTACTAATTTATTTAATAATAAATAGATATATCATTAAATAACTGAATTCATTTGTTAGTTTAAAAATAAATAGATATATTATTAATATTATTACAATTATTAAGAGAATCTATAGTATAATATTAATATTTTAATTATAATGGTCATTATATAATATATATTAAATGATTTATTATTATTCAATTACTATCTAATTACACGTGAAAGTTAATAAATCACTACTATTTTTATAATTTAGTTACATTAGGTAATTATGTAATGATTACTTAATGGTCCATTGGTAAGTTAGTTCTTCATTATTTAAATATAATGGTCATTAAAATAATAAGTTATATTAATATATGATTATTGAATACTCTATAACTACTAAGTAATTACTAATCCCAAACAAATTGTTAAAACATTATTCTTCCTAGAGTCTTGATATCCTAGGTAAATGCCATAATTAAGGTTAAAGTCCAAGTTAATTCATAATAGAATAACCAATAATATTGGTAAATCAAAATTTATCCTTTAATGGTCAAATAATCAATATTAGTTCAATATTTTTATTCAAAATTATTAGAGGTAACTAAGTCCTTAGGCAAATAAATTATTACCTATAGGGTTGAATGATTATTACTAAAAATATAACTAAAATTATTGGTCAATCATAATTTATCCTTTAAACAATATTTATTTATTCAAAAAATATTAAAGTCAACTATGTTATAAGGTAAATATTATTATTCTTTATGAGGATTAAAACAGGGGTTCTTTTTAGACATTAGTTAAAGGGAAACTCATAGAAATAATTATCAAGGTATAATTAATAAATTTATGAAAAAATAATAATAAATGCCCAATAGTATCATAAAAAGGTTAAGGTTAATACACTAATAAGCCCGAGACTGACTCCTAACTTATTAAAGGCTCAAACCCTCCACAATAATCGGACAAATCTGCTAAAATAAATTAAAAGGAAGGGGAAGATAGAAGCCCTAAGACCAAAAAACAGGGGAATGAGGAGGCTAGGAAGATAAGGCTGGGACCCAGCAACTGCTAATCTTCCAGCCATCATCCCTATTAAGATTGATTGGCCTTTTCTCGATCTCCAGGGCCTCTCTAAATTTTCGATGGTGAAACTGCGCAACTTTGGCAATGACTTGAGCCTCCTCTATACATACATGATGCATAGTCTTCCCAGCATGCTCAGCCAGGGCCGAGGACTTGGTCCTACCATGTCTTAAATCCGCCGAATGCTCGCTAATCCGTTGATTGATAGAGCGACCAGTCTCACCAATATAAGGGGTCCCACAGGAACATGGAATGACATAGACGCCCTTCATGTCCTTAGGGTCAATCGGGTCTTTCACAGACCTGAGGGAGCCACAGATAGTATTGAGAGGTCTGAAAGTTGCGGGAACATTATACTTCTTCAGAATCCTCGCAATCCTGTCCGTGGTTCCTTGGATGTAAGGAAGATTCACACCCAAAACATGATCACTAGGAACCCTTCGGATTGAAGGCTCCTTCTTGGCCCTGAGGAAGGCTTTTTGACCGAGGTGCCTCTTGTAACCATTCTTCTCAAAGACTTCAAGGAGGTGAGCCTTCTCCGACTCCAGGCTCTCCTCATCCGAAATTCTAACAGCACGGGTGGCAAGCGTGCTAAGAACCCCTAACTTCTGAGCGGGGAAATGAAGCGAAGAAGCATGCAAGTATTGCTCAGGGCCAAGAAGGAGCCTTCAATCCGAAGGGTTCCTAGTGATCATGTTTTGGGTGTGAATCTTCCTTACATCCAAGGAACCACGGACAGGATTGCGAGGATTCTGAAGAAGTATAATGTTCCCGCAACTTTCAGACCTCTCAATACTATCCGTGGCTCCCTCAGGTCTGTGAAAGACCCGATTGACCCTAAGGACATGAAGGGCGTCTATGTCATTCCATGTTCCTGTGGGACCCCTTATATTGGTGAGACTGGTCGCTCTATCAATCAACGAATTAGCGAGCATTCGGCGGATTTAAGACATGGTAGGACCAAGTCCTCGGCCCTGGCTGAGCATGCTGGGAAGACTATGCATCATGTATGTATAGAGGAGGCTCAAGTCATTGCCAAAGTTGCGCAATTTCACCATCGAAAATTTAGAGAGGCCCTGGAGATCGAGAAAAGGCCAATCAATCTTAATAGGGATGATGGCTGGAAGATTAGCAGTTGCTGGGTCCCAGCCTTATCTTCCTAGCCTCCTCATTCCCCTGTTTTTTGGTCTTAGGGCTTCTATCTTCCCCTTCCTTATAATTTCTTTTAGCAGATTTGTCCGATTATTGTGGAGGGTTTGAGCCTTTAATAAGTTAGGAGTCAGTCTCGGGCTTATTAGTGTATTAACCTTAACCTTTTTATGATACTATTGGGCATTTATTATTATTTTTTCATAAATTTATTAATTATACCTTGATAATTATTTCTATGAGTTTCCCTTTAACTAATGTCTAAAAAGAACCCCTGTTTTAATCCTTATAAAGAATAATAATATTTACCTTATAACATAGTTGACTTTAATATTTTTTGAATAAATAAATATTGTTTAAAGGATAAATTATGATTGACCAATAATTTTAGTTATATTTTTAGTAATAATCATTCAACCCTATAGGTAATAATTTATTTGCCTAAGGACTTAGTTACCTCTAATAATTTTGAATAAAAATATTGAACTAATATTGATTATTTGACCATTAAAGGATAAATTTTGATTTACCAATATTTTTGGTTATTCTATTATGAATTAACTTGGACTTTAACCTTAATTATGGCATTTACCTAGGATATCAAGACTCTAGGAAGAATAATGTTTTAACAATTTGTTTGGGATTAGTAATTAGTTAGTAGTTATAGAGTATTCAATAATCATATATTAATATAACTTATTATTTTAATGACCATTATATTTAAATAATGAAGAACTAACTTACCAATGGACAATTAAGTAATCATTACATAATTACCTAATGTAACTAAATTATAAAAATAGTAGTGATTTATTAACTTTCACGTGTAATTAGATAGTAATTGAATAATAATAAATCATTTAATATATATTATATAATGACCATTATAATTATAATTAAAATATTAATATTATACTATAGATTCTCTTAATAATTGAAATAATATTAATAATATATCTATTTATTTTTAAACTAACAAATGAATTCAGTTATTTAATGATATATCTATTTATTATTAAATAAATTAGTAATAATAATTATTTAATAATTTAATTAAATAATAATAAATCATTTAAAATATATATTATATAATGACCATTATAATTAAATATTAATATTATACTATAGATTCTCGTGATATTCCAAATAATATTAATAATATATCTATTTTTAAATTAATTTATTATTATTCATTTATTTAAATAATAATTGAATAATATTGAATCATTGAATATATATTATATAATGACCATTATAATTAAAATATTAATATTATACTTAAATTAACAAATGAATTCTTTTATTTACCTATTTTAACTGTTTCTAGAAATATTAATTAACTATTTTAGTAGTTTGACCAGGTTCATTAGGTCAAATTAGCCGTTAGCATTATAGCTATTGGAGTCTCTGCACACTCTATTTAATCTAGCTAAG
The DNA here is from genome assembly GCA_031772625.1 of Pinus tabuliformis. NCBI lineage: Eukaryota > Viridiplantae > Streptophyta > Pinopsida > Pinales > Pinaceae > Pinus > Pinus tabuliformis. The sequence continues at coordinate 1,590,285,555 of CM062818.1, forward strand.
CCGGATTGGTTCTTCAACTTGTCCTGACGATGAACCACACTGGTTGGTTCGAAACGCGTCGACAAAAGATTGGTTATGTGATTTTGCCGAAGACTATCTTAACAATGTTATGGATCACAGAAGTCTAAATTCCTAAATATAAGTTTCTTTTTTAATTTTAATTAGTTTATCTCTATAAAGTTAAATAAAATTATATTATTTAACATAGACATCGAAATATTTTATTTATTAAAAGAAGTATGAAATATCAACGAATTGAGCACAATGAGTATAATGTTTCTAATTAAAACTAGTCAAATATGTATAGTCATTTATGTTTTTATTATAACACACAAAGTTTTTTTATTTATTCAAGTATTTCTCTTAAAATACATCTATCAATTCACCCCAATTGGGGTGTATGCCCAAGAGGAGGACAGTTGGGTGGCGAATAGCACTTGCTTGGAGCCATGATAACTTATATATGACGAGGTGGTGGGAGGGTAGGCGTGTCGATCCCCCGTAATGTAACTCTTAATTAGAAAGTGTGTGAACATCTGAGCTGGCGTCAGTGTAGAGGGAAGTGTTTAACAGACTAGAGAGGTACCTGACCAGGCCATTCTATGATTAAACTGCTCGAGAAAACAAGCTATGTGGCTTATGTAGGATATCAGTGGGAGTCACAATGGAAAAATCATGCATGCAACCTATGGCATAGACAGGGAATTGGGAACCTCCAACGGACGATGTGAGCCTGGATTCCAGGATGGTGGAGCTCCTTTAGTAAGTGCTCTTGTCTCTACCTTCTAGTTAGTTTCAGTTTGTTATAGTATGATCTTCCTCTTGGGAGGCCTTTCCCCATTGTTTAGTGGGTTGGGCTTTACGGGAAGTGGGCTCAGAGCACACTCTGGGCACTGTGGTTGATGGGCTGGTTTTCCCAAGACTACGTCGGTTGGGTGGACTGTGCATGGAGGTATGTGGGGTTGCTTGCAGTTTCTAGGTTTCCTTTTAATCTTTTCTTTCTAGGAATTGCTATATTTAGTGCATTAGGGAATTAATCCTCTCGAGTATGCATATGTGATTGAAGTGTAAATTGTGTTATTACTTGGGGTACCTAGAGAAGTCTGGGGAGCTGGGAGGCTCCTTATTCAGATTTTTCTAAAGGGACAATGCTTTGAGGCATGCCATTGCTTCATCCTGGTGAGAGGGCTCTAGCAGAGCTATAATCATCAGTTGATGGTGAAGTGGGAAGTGTTGTATGTCTAGTGTGTGGGCTTACAGAGGCAAGAAAAGTGTCAATGGAATGACGTCTAGTGGGAGGTGGGAATTCTTAGCCTTGTGAGTGGGTGGTGGCTTCAGGAGGTTATCCTTCGTTCAATTCCTTTTAGTGTTGTTAAAGGTGGTTCGGTTGAGGGACGAGAACACCCTCTGAGAGCATTGTAGTGGTCATAGTGTGTCAGGACGGAAGTAGCACAATTTCCAGTGCACGTGATTGTTGACTATCTAGGGCTTCCTATCCCTTCGTGTGGTCTGAGGCTCTCCAGCTCTACCTAGTCCCAAAAGGAAAAATAGACGAGGGGGTGCCATGTCCATTTGTGATCATAGAGGTGGCAACAATTCAAGTGGGATCATGATCGTGGAGCTAGTGCGAATAGGTGTAGCGACATAGGTGGCAGTAGAAAAGTGACTGGGTGTGGTCGAGATCACGAGGGTACTCATTTTTGTAAGGCTCCATCCAAGTCTTTAGGGCAGACTGTGCAGGAAATGCTGGAGGCTTAGGATAGAGCTCATCAAGAGGAGCACGAGGCAGTGATGTCATCTCTTCAGCAACTGCAATATTTCCAAAGCCATGTTTGTGAGAAGGTGATTGTGGTGTGACACGACCAGACTCTTTTGTTGCCCAAGATGGATAAATTGGAAGCATGGTGACTCATCTAGCTCAACATGCAAGTTTCTAGTTTCACTCTCCTCCCCCCCCGGGGACAAGCTTGACAATCCAACATCCATCACTTATGATGAATAACTATGTTGATTGGAGTGATATGAATTTTGTAGGTTTTTTGGTGCTTTTGGACTCGTAGGATTTGGATGAGAGCTCTTAATATTTTGGATATTTTGTAACAGTCTATTATCGAAGGTCAACAAACCTAGTTGGGGCGACACCACTAGTTTTTTGGTATGCTCTGTAAACATTTTTGATAAATAATAGAAAGTATGATTCATGAAATAAATAAATAAATAAAAACTACATATGTCAATTCCTAGTTGAGCATAAATGGAATTATACATACCCTCATACTGGATTGCAGAATGAGCCTCTTGGCTCAATAAATTTTGTTTCACTAACTAAAACCTATACCCTTTAATTTTAATTTGGTTGAGCTTAGATTTAAGATATTTGTTGAATTATGTTACTGAGAGATGTTGTTAACATAGAATTTAATAGTATGATTTTAAAAAAAAAAAAAAAAAAAATTAAAGTAAGTCTAATTAAAGAATAATTTTTTTTCCCCTGGAAAAATTGTAATCTTTCATTATACCTTGAAAAATTACATATTGTATATGCATCGAGATGCATATGCTAGAGTCTGTTAGCCTGATGGCTCAGCAAAATAGATAACAGATATATCAGCATAGTTGACCAGTTCATCACGCGGGATGATTGTTTAGGTTTTTTTGTTCTATATACATATTGCCACGCAGGGCCATTTATATACTTTCCGTCCAAAATGTAATAAAAAAAACTGTACAATTTGTTCAAAATTTATATTAGATATTCAATTCATGGGATGTCCACCCTGTGGTATTGAGGGTCTATGTATGGCCGATGATAATGTTGAAAAGCATTAGACCCTCACTGCTCCTGGATCATCCACTCTCCTCGGGGTAGTGACGTGGCTGCCTTGCGTAGTTCATCGACACTGCTGTTGTGTTCCCTATAAATATGAGTACAAGTAATATCATTAAAATGTACCTTCATAATATTTATTTCATCCAATATATTGTTGAATGTGTGAGTGTGGCATGCAGTTGTAGCATTGAACCAGTCTATGATGATCTTTGAATCACCGAATATATGAAGGTTCATGCAATTATGACCCAATGAGAAATGCATGAGGTGACGAAGTGTAATGAGCTCGACAAAGTTGTTTGAGCCAGTCCCCAAACCCATTCAGAATTTATAATAGTGTTGTTCATTCATGTAGAGGATAAATCCGCCCCCGCATCCCTGTTGTTGGGCTGTGCCATCAAAGAATGCCCATGGGGTGTTCTTATCTATGAGCGGTGGGTCTCGAGGTCTTTTGGCTCGAGGTTGAGGTGGTTCCGGCACATCATTGTAAGCTGATATAATCTATGCATATATGTGCGGCCAGCTTACATTTTTGCCATCAAATATGGATCGGTTCCGCGTCAACCATAGTTGCCAGCTTGTAATAAGAGGGAGGCACTGTAATTTGGATCCCTTGTTCCGGTGGTACCAAACTTCCCAGGCCCTGCTCAAGTCGTCACCCTCCCAGGTTCCTGTGAGTTGAATCGCAGATGATATGTTTTGCCATAGTTCCTTTAGGGCAGTACACTTCAGAAAGAGGTGTGTTGTCGATTCAACATCGTTTTTACACAGCGAGCACCAGGTAGGCCCGTGGATGGCACGGTGCATGAGATTTTCCTCGGTGGGGACTTTGTTTTTTAGTATGCACCAGAAGAATAATTTGGCCCGGGGTGGTGCTGTAAGTTTCCAAATGGCCTTCCACCAGAAAGTTATCAAGTCAGGTACTTTGTGAGATATCAGCACTTGGTAGCCCCCCTTTGGAGTATATATACCGTTGTCAGATTGGTGCCAAATGAGTTCATCCGGTCCCTCTTTTATCCTAATGTGAGATTCGTGAAGAGCAGTAATGTATTCATTCCATTCATGGTGCCAGCATTGGGGCAGATTGATTTGTTGTGCGGATTTCCATCCTTGAGTAAGAATGGTGGTATTGAGAGGATCTGCAATATTTGCAAAGACCTTGATGTCCTGGGAGTGTATATACTGTATAAGATTCCTGGTTAAACGATGTCTTCCACCGCTCCCAATCCAAGGATCAATACCAATGCGAGCCATCTGTCCATTATTTATTCTCCAGATCAGATTGTCCGTGATAAGAGGCAGTGAATGAAGAAGTGCCTTCCAGACTGTTGAGATGCCAGTTTTGGGCCAATTTGGGAGTCGAATCCATTCCATGATATTCATTGGCCAAATGTATTTATGATATGTGATGTTAGTCCAAAGATTTTGTCCCATGAGCAATGTCCACCCCATTTTGGCAGCAAGTGCCTGAGCGAAGAGAGGCAGGTCTTTCAAGCCCCAGCCTCCCCATTTCTTTGGCAAGGCTATCCTATTCCAGGCCACCCAGGCAAATATCCTCTTGTCTTGATTCCCATTCCATAGGAATCTGTTGCATATTTGGTGAAGCCTGGTCAAGATGTTTCGAGGTATCCAGGCAAGTGCCATCCAATAAACAGGAGTTGCCTCGAGGACAGATTTAACCAGAACAAGCCTACCAGCTCTTGATAGGTATCTTTGACTCCAAATTTTTAGCCTCTTCTCCAGTTTTGATACTAGCCAGGTCCAATCAGCAATCTTCTGATTGATAGGCTTGATCCAATATCCCAGGTATTTTAGACCCCGGTCTACCGGGGTCATGCCATAAGGAAACAAACAGTGCGCAAATTGGGACTCATGAATGGAAGTGCGGGTGAATATGATGGAGGATTTTGAGTGGTTTGCTAACATGCTAGTGGTAGATGAGAAGAGGGATAAGATCTTTAAGAAGGAGCGAGAATCCCTGATACTACCATCGAGAAATATAATAACGTCATCCACAAACAGAAGGTGAGTGATGTAGCAGTCATCTGATATCTTAAGACCACAAAGATCACCATCCCTCTTAGCTGATGCTATCAACTGGCTCAGGCCATCCATGACAATCAAAAATAGAAGAGGTGATAGGGGGAAACCCTATCTGAGCCCTCTTTCAGAGTGGAAGAAATGAGATGCAGACCCATTAATGAGCACGCTGAAGGTTGGAGTTGTAATACAAGCCATGATCCATGTGATGAAGTTGAGGGGGAAACCCAAGTGGATGAGTAGCATCTTAATATATAGCCAACTGACACGGTCAAAAGCCTTTGCCAGGTCAATCTTTAGGGTGATGGCCTTTAGGTGTTTGGTCCAAATGGAGTGGATGGCTTCCTGGGATGAGCCTATAGCTTCATGGATCTGGTGGTGTTCAAGAAAAGCAAATTGTTGAGGAGCAATATGACGAGACAGGATAGGGTGAAGACGATTGGCAATGATCTTGGATATGATCTTATAGAGACAATTGCATAGTGAGATGGGTCTGTAATCATCGAAGGAGGATGGGGAGTCTGATTTGGGTATGAGTGCTATAAATTTCAAGTTGATATCATTATACATTGATCCGGTTACCCAACATTCCTCCACTACCCTTAGTAGATCATGGCTGAGCAACTCATAGAAAGCAAGGTAGAATTCGATGGTCGAGCCATCCAGACCTGGGCTTTTGTCCTTTTTGAACCATTTCAAAGTGCCCTCAAGCTCCCCAGGAGTTACAGGATCAAAGAGAGCCTCTGCTTCATCCCCATTTACAAACCTGGGGAAATGACCAGCAATATTTATAAAGTCAGCAAGAGTCGAGCCTCGAGGCTTTTTATAAAGATTCCTGAAGTGTGTTGATCCCAGGTGAGAGAGCTTGCTAAATATATCAGCCACACCTCCTTTGAGATTCAGCATGCTCCAAATAGTATTAGAGACTTTCCTACCCTGTGCATAATTGTGAAAAAACTGTGTTATCATCCCCTGCCTTTAACCATATAGCTTTGCTATGAAGACGAATAGATTCCTCTTTGTCCTTTAATATCTGTGACTTCTATTTTTCGAGTTCCACCAGGTGGGATTTATCTTCAGCAGTAACAAACCCCAAACCTCTTTCATCCATTAGTGTGCAGAGCTCAGTTTCTATGTTCAGTAGAGTCGTATTTTCCTTCTGATACTTCTCTTTGGCCCATTTGATGGACAGATGCTTTAGCTGGGCTAGATTGGAGCAAAATCCTTTTGCTAATGAGTCTGATATGTCAATTGGATTCACAGCCCAAAAATCCGAGACCATTCGTATATAAGATGGGTCCTGTAGCCATATGTGATTAAATTTGAAGGGGGCTTTTGGTTTTTGTATAGGACCCGAGATCTCCAAGTATACAGGGGAATGGTCTGATATGCCACCAGCTCCAACCCATTGCTTATATTGATGCAGTTGCTGAATAAGGGATCCTTTCATGATAAATCTGTCAAGTCTGCGAGCTAGGGCCGCCTCGCCCACCCTTCTATTCCGCCATGTGGGTAGAGGTTTGTTCATAGGGACATCTATCAGATTGTGCCTATCCAGTAGATCAGTCATATAGCCAGTGATCGATTCAACCTGTGCCATGGATCCCCAGGGTTCACCATAGCCTAGAGAGAAATTGAGGTCTCCTCCAATGATGATATTCTCCTTTGATAATATAGAGAGCCCAAGCAGATGATGCCAGAACTGCTCCCTTTGCTGACAAGGACCATAGATGTTTATTACCCGAAGGCTGGTCCCCAGCTCTGCTGAGAAAAGGTCAATACCCATATACCCTCGGCCTCCCCAGGATGCTGAAACTTTAATGGATTTTGGGTTGTACCCAATAGCAAGACCTCCGGATCGTCCAGTAGAGTCAATGGCCAAAAATATCCACCCCGGGCACATAGATGTTAAGGAATCAGTGATGAGATTAGTTGGGCCAAGAGTCTCTTGAAGTAGTATGTTGTCAATAGGAATAATCTCAAAAAGTCTCCACAGGGCTAGTTTCTTTGAGGCACTAGCCAAGCCCCTGCAATCAAAGGTGAGGCATTTCATGGGGGAATGTTGGTAGGGGTGTTCGCTGCTCTAAGAAACCCATCAAGAGTAGATTGACGGCCAGAGGCTACTTCAACTCTGGCACGTCGGATAGCCTTAGATAGGTCAGATTTTCTTCCCCGAGATGTCAAGGGGGTTGATCCAGGTATGTAAGACCCAATGCAGCAAAGTGCAGAGGGGGATCCCGGGTTAAAGTGCGAGGACGAAGGTTATAGTGATGAGCCTTTGACTCCCGAGGTGAGGAGTGGGATGAGGAGGGTGAAGGTAGGGAGTGCAGGGAGGGGGCAGGTGGAGCCATGACAGGAGAGGATGGCAATGAGAAATGTGCAACAGATATAGATGGTACATGCAAGGAGGAGCATAGAGTATTACAAGAGAAAGGAGAGGATAGAGATGTACCCGAAGCTTTTGCGGCTTTTGCTGCTACCCGTGATCTGGTGACTAGTGGCGAGGGCGAGCAGTGAGTCGCAACCGCTGCCTGTTGAGCTATATTGGCCGAGGGCGCCGGACCAGGTGCAGGAGTGCGCTGATATGCCTATACTACAGTCTTGGAGGGTACAGTGGGTGCTGTGGGGGTATCATCTGCCTTCTTGTTAAGGGGGCAGTCCTTAAATAGGTGCCCAACCTTGTGGCATCAGCGACATCGAAAAGGAACCCCCTCGTAGTCTAATATCTGAACCCTGGTGTAATTTCCCCAATGTAGAGTGATTTTCTCCTCCAGCCCCTCGCGAGTATCCAAATGTACTAGTATGTGAGCGAGGGTTCTGTTTCTTGATTCCACGAAGGTTTTATCATGATCAAGATATGTCCCCAGAGCATTTCCTATTCGAACGAATACCTCCTCACACCAGTATTTTAGGGGGAGGCCAGGCAGGTGTACCCATAATGGACCGGCCCCGATTTGTTCTCTCTCGAGATCAAAGAGAGGGCTCCATCTCTTTAGTAGGACCGGTGCCATCTCAATGTGCCAGTATCTGCTGAGCACCAAGTCTGTGTAGGCCTCCTTTGCAAAGTGAAGAGCAAACCAGCCTCTAGGTAAAACTTGTACCTCTGGTAGTTCGTGGAGTACACCTCCCCAGATTTCCTTGACCCATAGCGTGAGTTGAGCAGCCGAATATTCCCTTCCACGAACATGGCCAACTAGTATAGTGCGAGCTATGGTAGCTGCTTCCCCGATGACAGAGGTTTCTCCAAACCGGATCGAGATTTCCTTTGAGGTAGATTTTACGCACTTTGATTTCCTTTTCCGCGAATGAGGTGTAGATGGGTGGTCTGCAAGAGGATCCGGAGTGCCAGCCGAGGGAGTAGATCTAGACCTAACCGCCAGAGTCTCAAAGCATCCTGATGGCGAGTGTAGTGAAACCGTTGGGTTAGGGACCACCGGGGGAAGGGGATATGCAGAAGGCTCTGCGAGGAGGGAGGTGCCGGGTGGATTAGGGTCGAAAGGGGGCGATGGAGGTGTGATAGTAGAAAGGATGTGTAGGGTTCCAGGGGACAGAGGGGATGTATCCAAAGTCGATGATGACTAAGTGAGCCCTACTGGGAGCGATGCCAATTGGGGATCCGGTAAGGTAACCACCAGAGAGATGTTTGGCGGAAATAGATCTGACTAATAACCAGGGCCGGCTTCTGAAAATGCGTAATTAGGGCCACCAAATATAATGCGGTCGGGATGGGGGTCTTCAGTGTAGTCCTCCTTGTCCAATTCCATTGATTCTCCCAATATACATGCAGAGGAAGACATCCCGAAAATGACAGATGGCTGGGAAATGGGATAGGAACAGATAACTGTCAGCTAAGAGTACGCGGGAAGTAATGGTATCGGGTGCAGTGATGGCCTACGGTTATCCGGTTCCCTGCAGTGATAAAAGAGGGTTATCCAAAACCTTTACGCAATCCTGCGAAGCTCGCGCGCTCCATGCTTCTATCTCTCCTTCAACAATACCCCTCTAGTTGATGTTGAAATGACTGTAATTAAAGAATAATAATAAATCACAATTTTGTTTATGATCATGTTGATATGATTAGTTTGGTAAAGATCTATTTTAGAATAGATGATAAGAGTTGTTGGAGAAGTAAAATGGAAATCTATTGAGTAAAAAGGAATGAAACATATGATATAAGTTGATAGAGAAGTAAAATGGAAAGCTATTGAGTATAAAGGAATGAAACATACCCCTTTATATCTCTACACACACACACACACACAAAAATAATTTTTTGAACACTCCAATATTTTTGAGTTCGTGTCTTATATTACTGACTTTAATTATTTTAAGACTTATTTAGAACTTATGCATTGTGGGACAAGGAATATTCAAAGGTCAAAAAACTAATGATTTTATAATATTGATAAATATTACTCACATAAAGAAGGACAATAAAAATGTTGAATTCTTATTATTATTAACAATTTTTTTCTTAAAAAAGTTATTTTCCATATTCATATGATTAGAGGTTAATTAAATAAAAATTCAAAAATTAAAATCTTCTTTATCTTAATGGTCATTTTATTTAAAAAATAAAAAAAATTAATAATACAATATTATAATTTATAATTTAATTCAAATGAAATGAAAAATATATAATTTATGGAATATTAAAAACGCATTCTAACAATATATAGTTAAAAAAAGGTATTGTTTATTTAAACATCTAATAAATTTAAACTACTTAATAAAACAAGTATGTTATTAATAATCTCTGAATTGAATCATTTTTTCTTGCTACAAATTCTAAAAAAATTGGTTCTGCAACTAAACCTTAGAAAATTTGTTTCTAGTGGCTCTCCAACTGATCTTCCTATGGCTAATTCTAGTGGAGGTAGAAGATAGCCTTCATACAATAGGATTGTAGCAACATACAATTATTCGGAACAATGTTTTACGATTGTTATGGATAACCTTTTGCTACATAACCCTCTATTTCTAATGAAAACCCTAATGGGAAACAACAAAATTTCTTACAACATGATACAATCATTCTTGAAAACCTTCTGCTGCTAAACCCACTGTTTCGAGCCAAAACCCTCATGGGAAACAACAAAATTTCTTGCAGCCCAATACCGAGTTAGGAAAATGAATTTCATTGAGATGTCTATCTAGTGCAACAATAGACCTTAAATTCAAAATTCAATCTAGCCATATCGCATAATGTATCCAATACATGTGGGATCACATCCTAATTAGAAAATTTATTGGCATCTAGCCTTTAGAGAAAGCAATTTCCCATTAGATCTAAGTTAAAATGGGAGCCCGAGGAAAATTAAAATGCAATTGGGAACCAAAGGTTTTTTCACTATGCCAATATTGAAGATATAACTTGAGTCTTAAAAATGGCCTATATTTGTTCAACTCAGCTATGCTATATCTCCAATTATCAATGGAAGGATTTCCACCTCATAAGGAAAATTTCACAGTATCTCTAGTCTAGAATATGATGTACTCATTGTTGTGGGAATTATGGAATGAGGAAATTCTAGCTAGTATTGGCACCCTTGGTGATTTTTTCAAATCTTAGGAAGCAACAAAATGTGTTAGGTATATGTTTTATTGTTGTATTTAGTTTTACATGAATATCTCTAAGTTTCTTCTAGAATCAACAAATATTTATTACTAAGGTGAGCTTTGGAAGAAAACCTTACATTATGAGCATATCCACATTTGATGCCAAAGGTGCCATGAATATGGAAATCCCTACTGTAACTACCCTCTTCTACTTGTAAATTATAACCCTGATTCTATCTCTTCTCTTAATGGTGATGACTTCATAAAAACAAGAGGCAAGTCTAAGGACCCTAAAATCCCTCCCTCAAATCCCAACCCCTCAAGGAACAAAATCTTGCGCTAACAATTGATTTGACCCACTTTCCTCCTTAGAGTCACCTAACCCTCCCCTTACCTTGTTTTCAACTAAATTATTTATGCATGACTCCAATCCACCTCCTCTATCCTCCCCAGAGGTACTCCCATCTTCCTTTTCTTCCTCGCCTCCCCCTCCCATTCATCAAGTTACTCTAGAATGTGGCCTAGATAAATCCCTATATTTTAATTGTGATATGGATTATGTTAGGGTCCAACCCTAACCCCCTTATTTATGTAATAGGATTGAGTCATATTTATACTTAAGTAAAGAGTCAATAAAGACCATATTAATAATTGTAAGTGGCTGACCCGCATTTAATGAAGGGACCATAGTTAGTTGCAAATGGGCCATGGTATTAGATAGATGGTATTAATAAGAACCATGGTATTGCCCCATGGTATGGCATGTATGAATCCTATATAAAGGATAGAGACTCCCCTCGAGAAGCATCAGGTCTTATTTTGTAATTGAGCTCAGCTCTATTGGAGGTTGCCCCCTCGAAGAGGCAAGTGAACATTGCTTTCTGAATAATAAAATACTTGTTGTTATTTCTCATTGTTCAATGTTCTGGGTATATTTCTTTGCATATTTGGTATTTTGGTATCGTCTTACAGGTTAAGAGCATAACAAGTGGTATCAAAGCGCTTTCTAGGGCCGGTGGGATCTCCAATTTTTAGCAATTTTTTTTCTTGGCTAGAGACATGTTCTGGCATCTTTAAACCACAGGATCTATCATTGAGCGCATAAACCTGCGGATTTGGGGAGGCATGCATGCAGGAAATACAAGAGGTGGTCATGCTTGTTAGAGTCCCTTATAAACCCTGTGGGTACCCCTTCGAGTAGTAGCACATTAGACAGAACCGCACATGGATTGTCTTCCAAGTACCCTCTGGGTATATCGGAAGCCCCCTAGCTCCCTTGAAACCTCGCCATAGATAAACCGTTGGTCGTCTTCTTGCTACAGTACACCGAGAACAGCACTCAGGGAGATTACTCACGTGTACGATAGGGTAGTCGGGTTGTACAGCTAAGGGTACAATTAATCCTCCTTGGTTAGTGCCCTGAAAGATTGGGCCATGTACTACTATCAGAACCTTATTTATATTGCAATCTATAGCACCTGACACTCATGGAGACCATAGTTCCCTTCTCTATCTCTGGATCACGCATCATCTTTACCATATCAGATCTCACAGGTGGGGTTTTGTCGCAGCAGCAGCAATCAATTCCGCCATTCAGATCTATCAGATCAACCATTCAGATCTATCAGATCCATCAAATCCGCCATCCAAATCTAGCAGTTTGGGCTCTGTAGCTGTTGCAACAATCAGATCCACCATTCAAATCTGACTAATTGTGTGGGCTCCTATACCTAGGCGTGATTTTCACAGGACTTTGGGTAGCATTGAATTTTCTAGGATTCGGCTACTGTAGTATTCCTAAGCAAGGAGTAAAACTCCGTTTGGAGTTAAAAAAAAAAACGAGTCTGAGACCCCCCGTGATGCTTATTCGAGACTTAGCCCATAAGAATCAGGTCAACAAGCTGAGCAAGGTGGTACCATTCAATTGTTAGTGCCAAAAATTTTGGGCGGTCCCTAATTTCAAGTACATCGGATCGGTGCATGATACAAACTAGAGCTCAAGATATGGCCAATGAGAGGATTGACAACCTTGAACCAACATTGAAATATGTACTGTTGCAGCTGAAGAACTTACATGAAACACTCTCAAAGGGCAAGATGGAGGAACGCGCGGAGGCATTTATTGGCACTGAAAACATTGAGGGCAAGTCTAGCCAGTCTCTTCACCGCTTTGGCACCCACCAACAATCCCAACCGCGACCACCCAAGCTGGACATGTATAAATTTGATGGCTCTCACCCGACCACATAGATAGCACAAATGGAGCAATATTTCGCACTGAATCACATCATGGATGATGCGACTCAGCTTAGTGTGGGTAGCATGTACTTGGAAAATGAAAGATGGCAATGGTGGCAATGGCATCAATGTTGCTATGGAAGGACCTTGACTTGGTAGACATTAAAAAAAGCTCTTACTGATCGCTTTGACCATGAATCTAAATTTTTGGGTCGTCTTACTAAGCTCCGACAGACAGGAACAATGAACAAATATATTACAGCCTTTGAAGCCTTACCTTTCTGCACATGAGGTCTACACGATGAGTTCCACTTGGAATGTTTTGTCAGTGGTCTCAAAGAAGCCATACAAGCCCACGTCTGACTGTAGCACCCTATCTCATGGCTGCATGCTTGCAAGATAGCTCGTGAAGTAGAACGTGCATTAGCGACCCAGCCTAATTGCCCAAATTTCATAGCCAAGGGTCGCCCCACCCAGGCTCAAAGCACTACCCAGACACTCAAGGTTCAAAAGGTTTCACTAGCATAAATGGCAGAAAGAAGAAAGCAAGGATTGCATTACTACTGTGATGAGAAATACTCCCCCGGGCATAATGCAAGGAGCCCAAATTCTTTCAAATTGATGCTACTGATCACAGCTCATCGGAGGAAGCCCCACAACTTGAGGAACCAGCGGAGGAAGAAGAGGACAACGATCAGGACAATGTACCTGAAGAACCAGTTATCTCACTGCATGCTTTGGCAGGGATTTCTTCTCCCCAAACTCTCAAAAGCAGAGGTTTTATTAAGCATCGCTCGGTAGTAGTCTTGATTGATATTGGTAGTACACATAACTTTATCCATCAAAGAGTTGCGGAAGCAATGCATTGTTTTGTCCGAGCAGTTTCTAACTTCCAGGTCAAAATTGTTGATGCGGGGACAATGAAATGTGAAGGCCGCTGTGAAAATGTCAAACTTCAAATGGGGGATTATCAGTTAAGGACCCACATGGTTTCCATACACATAGGTGGGTGCGAAATTGTCCTAGGTGCTGAATGGCTTCGCACACATGGCCCAATCACAATGGATTTCTAGGAGTTACATATGAGCTTTAAGCAGAAAAACCACACACATACCCTCCGCGGACTCCAGACGAGAGCTCCCTCAATCATCAGCTCACATAGAATGAAAAAATTGTTAAAAAAGGGCCACCATGGAGTTACAGCCCAATTTAATGCCATCTAGGCCATTGAACCCAATTTGCTTCATATTCGTCCTGAGATGCAACAGATCTTAAACAACCGTCTACTAGTCTTTGACAAGCCTGATGAGCTTCCACCCTCAAGAGGGGAACATGATCATAGCATTACTTTGGTCCCAGGGACCTAGTCACCAAATGTGCGCCCATATAGATATCCGTTCACCCAAAATAATGAAATTGAAAAAATCATCAAGGAACTCTTGGAAGCAGGCGTCATTTGTCACAACATTAGTCCTTATTCATCACTGGTGGTCATGGTGCTCAAGAAAGATGGGGAATGGCGTACGTGTCCACACTTCAGGGCCCTTAATAAGTTAACAGTCAAAGATAAATTTCCCATGCCGATGATTTGTTGGATGAACTAAATGGACTCAATTCTTCACTAAGCTCGACCTTCGCTTGGGCTATCACCAAATTTGCATGAAGGAAGTAGACATTCCAAAGACTGCTTTCTGAAGTCATGAAGGCCATTATGAGTTTCTGATCATTCCATTTGGTCTTTGTAATGCCCCATCCACTTTTCAGAGCCTTATGAACCACCTGCTCGAACCATATCTCAAAAAATTTGTCCTTGTTTTCTTCGACGACATCCTCATCTACAGTCGCACCTGGGCCACACATCTTCAGAATGTAGATTTGCTCTTGCAACTACTCTGCAAGCATAAATTATTTGTCAAGATGTCCAAGTGCTCTTTTGGCATGGAATAAGTTGAGTACTTGGGCCACATTCTGGGGCGTGAAGGTGTCAGGGTGGACCCCAAAAAGATCCAGGCAATGCAGGATTGGCCTCAACCAAAGACCTTGAAGAGCTTGAGAGGATTTTTGGGTCTCACAGGATACTATCACAAATTTGTCCACAATTATGGTTGCATTGCTAGGCCCCTCACTGAACTCCTCAAGAAAAATTCATTCCTCTGGAATGATGAAGCATAACAAACATTTATAGCTCTCAAACATGCCATGTGTTGCACTCCAGTATTAGCACTACCCGACTTCACCAAATCTTTTGTCATTGAATGTGATGCTTCTGGTACAGGTATTGGGGCGGTCTTAATGCAAGAAGGTCGAAACTTTGCCTTCACGAGCCAACAACTAAGTGGGAAGAATCTAGGACAATCTACCTATGAGAAGGAGATGATGGCCATCTTACATGCAGTAAATACCTGGTGACCATGCTTATTGGGGCGACGTTTCCAAATCCGCACAGACCATCAAAGCCTTAAATATTTTTTGGAGAAACGCCTATCCTCACCACAACAAAATAAATGGCTCGCCAAAATGCTGGGATATGATTATGAGATAATTTACAAGAAAGGGCACGAAAATATTGTAGCAGATACGTTATCATGCCAATTTGAGGAGGAAAGTACCCTCCTCGCAATTTCCCTTCCCATTCTAGACTGGATTGAAGAGGCTCACAAGGAATGGTTTTCACATCCCTGGCTCTCCCAACTCATTAATTAATTGTAGGCGGCTCCAAATTCTACAGTGGGCTACTCGTCGTAGGATGAGATTCTTCGCTACAACGATAGATTTGTAATATCACGAACATCCACCCACAAAAGCTACATTTTGGCAGAGTTACACTCATCTCCCACTACAGGACATTCAAGCTTTCAAAAGATGTATGCTCGCACTCGAAGATCATTTTTTTGGATAGGCATGAAAAAGGACATTCTTACTTTTGTAATTGAATGTGACGTTTGTTAGCACCATAAAAGAGAAACAGTCATATCCCTAGGCACATTACAGCCATTGCCCATCCTGGCCTCAATCTGGACGGAGGTTTCTATGGATTTCATTACAGGTCTCGCAAAGTTAGGAAGCAAGTCAGTCGTCATGGTGGTTGTGGATAGACTTTCAAAGTATGCTCATTTTCACGCCCTACCCCACCCTTTTACACCGGCTTTGGTCGCTCAATATTTCATGGATCAGATCTTCAAATTGCATGGCATGCCCACTTCCATTGTGTCTGATTGTGACTCGATCATCACCAGTAACTTTTGGTAGGAACTCTTCCAGCTACAAGGTACCCAACTACAACTCAGTACTTCCTATAATCCACAAACTGATGGTCAAATTGAAGCAGTCAACGAATGTCTAGAGACCTACCTGAGGTGTTTCACTTTAGAAAAGCAACATCTCTAGGTATAGTGGTTACCTCTAGCCGAATGGTGGTATAATACCCACTATCATGCCAACACCAAAATGACTCCATATGAAGCATTTTATGGTCAACTCCCTCCTTCCCCTACTTCTTATATCAAAGGATGCTCAAAGGTACAAGTAGTGGATCAATGCCTACAAAATTGCACAACCATGCTAGCCCACCTTAGAGAGAATCTTCATCAAGTCCAAAACTGCATGAAGCAGCAGACAGATCAACATCGCTCAGAATGCTAATTTCAAGAAGGGGATCAGGTATTTTTGAGGCTGCAACCATATAATCAAATATCACTCAAAGAGAATGGTTGTCAGAAATTATCTCCAAAATTCGATGGACCATGTCAAGTACTTCAGCACATTGGAGAAGTCGCCTACAAGCTAGATTTGCCACCCACTACAAAAATCCATCCAGTCTTCCATGTCTCATGACTCAAGAAAGTGATTGGGAACCATTGCAGAATTCAAACCAGTCTACGTGAAGTGGATGAAGAAGGGTCAATCTGGCTCCAACTTGAACAGGTTCTTGACATATGAGAACAACACCTGTGCAGCCGCATGATCAAGGAAGTCCTTGTCAAGTGGAAAGACACCTCTCTAGAAGATGCGACATGGGAAGCAACCACTATCCTTCTGCAGTTTCTACAGCTTCAACCTTGAGGACAAGGCTATTCTTATGGGGGAGGGAATGTTAGGGTCCAACCCTAACCCCCTTATTTATGCAATAGGATCGAGTCATAGTTATAGTTAAGTAAAGAGTCAATAAAGCCCATATTAATAATTTTAAGTGGTTGACCCACATTTAATGAAGGGACCACAGTTAGTTGCAAATGGGTCATGGTATTATATAGATGGTATTAATAAGAACCATGCTATTGCCCCATGGTATTGCATGTATGAATCCTTTATAAAGGATAGAGACTCCCCTCGAGGAGCATCGGGTCTTATTTTGTAATTGAGCTCAGCTCTATTAGAGGTTGCCCCCTCGAAGAGGAAAGTGAACATTCCTTTCTGAATAATAAAATACTTGTTGTTATTTCTCATTGTTCTATGTTTTGAGTATATTTCTTCGCATATTTGATATTCTGGTATCGTCTTGCAGGTTAAGAGCATAACAGATTAATATTCGCTCTACCTTATAGAAATCACTAAAGAATGGAAAGGGAAATATCCACATACTCTCCGAGAACGTCAAGTGAAGGTATGAGACTAAGCATATTCAAATATCACCAATATGCCTTAAAATTGGCATCATGGAAATCTAACAATGGATCATTATGATTTTAATCAAAACCAATCCAGGGCTATATTAAACCCCACAAGGAAGAAAATAAAAATAGCATGGAAATAAATGAATCCTATAGGGATTAGGAGATATGTTGGTAAACTCAGGATGAATCAAAGCTATTATGGAAGTCTTCGTCGCTTCCAACATACCCCTGAAATAAAAATTATCTCTTGGAATATCAGATAACTTAATTGCAAAAGGAAATAGAGGCCCCTTTAAGAAAATTGGTACTCTAAAAACACCATATTCATGATGATTTAGGAAAACAAAACTTCAAGGTATGTAATTAGCAAACTATCAAGCAAATAAGGAAGAGAATGTAGAGCAATTTCTATTGATGCTTAGGGATAAACAAGAAACCTTACCATTATATGGAAGCCTCAAGAAATTATCATTCTTAACATGTTTTCCTCCTTTAACATTCTCTGCATCCAATTTCAGCTCATTGACTCAGCCAAGGCCTATGATTTTTATAACATTTATGGTATTCCATCGCCCAAGGACAAATCCATCTTCCTCCAATCCATTTATATCACCTACAATTTTCTCTCTCCCTCTCCCTAGATGCTTGATGGAGTTTTCAACCTCATAAAAACCCTAGTAGAAAATAAAGGAGGGATAAAAAGACGATCCAAATTCCATTTAGTTTTAGGAAGCAATGGTGTCTTCTCTCCTAGTCAATATCAAAACTATAAATGACATTTTATCTTGGAATAACAGACATGTAGGAGCACAAAAAGTGGTTTCTAAACTCTATCATTTCATTCATGGCTCACACATTGGCCTATATGCCTAAATATTGACATAATGTCTTGAACTCATAATAGTCTCCTTTTCCTAGAGAAGTTTGGCTACAACATCTAGACTTTCAAGTTAATATAATGAAGTAGTGGGAGGAACATATAACATTGGAAGCTAAATCAATGTATAAGCTCGAATAAAAACTCAAATACATTAAACGATAGTTTAAATAATAGAACAAGATAGAATTCAGTAACATATTGGAGGAAAAGTGCATACTACACAAATGCATGGAGAAAATACAACATGAAGCCATCCTATAAGGTCGATTTGAGATGTTAATTAAGGAATAAACCACCACTCTTACTAATCTTTAGGAGCACCAGGAGTAGGAAGAACTTCTTTAGAAACAAAAAAAATCTATGATGGCTCAAGGAAGGTGAATTAAACATAACATTTTTCCAAAAATATATGTGTCAACATCTCCATCACAATCACATTTCATCCATAAAAAATCCTAAAGAAGTGAAATTTCAAGAACATCATGATATAACTGAAAAGCTAATATGTTATTATCAATATTTCTTTACATAGCCCATTGTTGATAGACAATAAGTGATCCAAAAAATCTCTAAGCACATCCCATCCATGGTAAAACAAGAACAAAATGATGCCCTCATAGAAATATCTTTTGAAGAAGTGAAAGAAACAATTAAAGAAATTCTAAGTAATAAATCGCCTATTTTAGATGACCTTATAATAAAATTATTTCAAATTTGTTGGTCCACAATAGGCTAGCATGTTTGGTAGGCAATGGAGAAATCCGGAAAAGCATGATCCATCTTAAAATCCTTAGATGCCAATTTTCTCTTGCTAGTTCCAAAGAAATATAAAGTGGAACACCCTAATACATACATACCCATCACTCTCTACAATGCCATTTATAAAGTCATCATTGATATCATAGAAAAATTGCTCAAACCTCTCCTTCCAAAGCTCATCTCATTGTAAGAAATAGGCCACATCAAAGGTCACCAAATATTAGATGGAATCATGATTACTCATGAAACTATACACTCTTTGAAAAACTAAAAACAACATTATATATTTCTTAAGCTAAACCTTTCAAAATATTTTGAGAAGCTAAATTGGAAATACCTCCACAACATTCTTAGGGATTTTGGAATTAATCAAGAATAGATAAACTAGATTACCAATTCGTTATCATGAACCTTCTTCTCCATTCTATTAAATGGTTCCCCTACCAATCCTTTCAAAACATCTTGAGGCATTCAACTAGGAGAATTACTCATATCTTTCATCTTCATATTGGCAGTGGAATGGTTGGGGGGGAGCTCTCAAAGTAGAAACTTTTTGTAGTGACTACAACCACCCTCCAAAATTTTGACTCGCATGCAAATTTCGAAGCCTACCTTGGATCCTGCGATTGATTATCCTTGGTTGCTTGTTGGTAAGCTGATGATTTCAAGGTGCCCTCCTTGATATTAAGAGTTGTCTGTGTTCTCATGTTCATGCAGCATGTCTCATATTTGGGCATAGGGGTTGTTCTTTATCATGCAAAGGGAATGTTGTCTTGTTTCAAGGGAATTATGTGTATATGAGTGGTTGTCATCACACAGACATGTTTCAGACTCACCTCAAGCACTCACGTCACAAAGGTTGTTGCATCAAGAAAAGCATGTCTTATGTATTCTGGATGGTTTATGTTTTTTCACTAAGTGTCTATGTGTCATCACAGTCAATTCCTATCATGTTTACATATGTTTCACAAATCTCACACTTAGCCATTTTCACGAGAAACCTAGCCTCATCCAGCTTCCCTGAAGTGTGCTCTTTCCTTCTTCAACCATCAAGCTTCCTCCCTTGCCTGCTAAAACCCCGCAATGTGTAGAAACACCAACCTCCCTTGCCTATTGAAAACCCGCAGCCTGCAAAGGCCTCAGCCCACACTGATCTCCAGAAATGCGCAGAGAATTCGAGCTACACTACACTCATAAATTATGTAGAGGTTTCCTCCTAGGACCCCTATCCCACAGCAGTGCCCTAATCCTTAAAAGTACGCAGTGTTTTCCAAGTTGTCTTGTCGGTGTTGCATGTAGAAACTACACAGACAGGCCTCCCAGGGCCTCATTCTAGTAGCAGTCACTGTCTGCTGAAATTGCACAGATCTACCTCTCAGTGACTACAGGAAAAGGTGACATGTTGAAATCACCTCCAAGGAATTGAGGAGAAGGACCAAGGAACCGAGTAATAGAAAATATCAGGACTGCATGCAAACTTCGTTTGATGCGTGATCATCTTGAGGGTAAGTATGGTAAGTAAGGAACATCTTTTGAAGTACATCTATTAGTTGAGTTTGTAGGACTTCTTGTCATTGTCATATCACCCTATCCTCAGTAACATGAATGTGTGCAAATGCAAAAAGTCATCTTATGTGTTTCTTCTACATGTCTTGCTTCTTTTTCACTTGTTTGACCAATTGTCATCTTCCACATGTTGATTTCTATGTCATGCTTGCAACCTCATTCAGGTGATGTGGAAGGTTGTGTTTGAGTTGTGTTCTCCATGCACACAACTATCACACTCACACATGATGTTGTATGCACTATGACGCAAGTGTCGTCGCGGTCATTCAATGATCTATCACAAGTGTCACACGTGTCGCTCACATTGTCAGTCAGTCACACTGATTATATGTTGTCTTGATGATTTGAGGTGTTTTGTGATCGAGTCATGTTCAGTGTGTGTTTGCAAGGTCGTGTATGCACAAGTTTACTTGCTCACACACTTAGTCATTTTTCTAAAATTCTAATGACGGATCACCCTCCAATAGTCGGACCTTCACCGAGCTATATTGCAGTGTTTCATCCCTGAGAGATCATGTATTATTGCCCAAAATTGTGCAGAGCTTGAGGCTATCTCCCAGGAAGCCTCCACTGGACAATCCTGGAATCAACTGAACTGACTGTCACCCAGAAACAACGTAGAAGTTGCTTAGAAAGCCATTTCAATCTGTGTTGCCCACAGAACATCAACCAAGCCTCCAGCTCAACAATCGAAGAGTTTGACCGAGGAGTGACCCCAGGACTAACTCCCCCAAAAAATTGTGCAAAAGCAAAAAGGCTTGCCCACTCCTCTGACTAAAGAAACTACGCAGACATGCTAGACAAACACCCTGTGTCCATAACTATCTCCCTCAAAAAATTGCATAGTTTTTCCAGTGAGTCACCTAGTCAACCGGCCTGCCGGTCATCCAAAAAACTGCGCAGTTTCCATGAGAAGTTCCCCAGCTACCCAACATCCCACTCCGCTCAGAAATTGTGATGGGATGTTCAACACACCAGCCTCCAAGCAATTGCACAGTTTTTTCTAGGAGACTCCTGCAGCCCATTGCTAGCTCCCCAGAAAAATTGCACAATTTTTTCAAGCAAGCTTCCTGTAGTCCGCTACCAGCTCCCCAGAGAAATTGCCCAGTTTTTGCTGCCAAGACCTCTGCTACCTACACTTCTTCCCTCAAAAAATTTCACAGATCTATCCTCCAGCCGAGTGAAATCCTGTGGACAGTCACTGCTGATCCAGATTTCCCATCTCAGTCTCCTAGTGACCTCTGCACAATTTTCACCGGCAATGCCCGGAGCCCGCATCCGGGCTTTAAATCTACCTTCCGTAGTTTCAAAAGTCTTGTCCTCTCTCCCAGTCACTCGCATCCGAAATCAAAGGATAATGCATCATGGTAGACTAGGAGATTTCTAGATTTGATGTCATCTTGTCATGAGTAATTGCAGATACAGGTACATGGATGAGACATGTTGCGACAACAAATGGGATGAACAAGGAGAGAATGTGAGGAGATTCATTCATGAAACGAGGAACGAGGAATGCATACGAGGAGATTTGTGTGTGAATGGATGAAAAAGGAATGCATGCAAGGAGATTGTTTCATGAAAGGATGAACGAGGAATGCATGAAAGGATAATTTTTTGCAAATGGATGAACACATGAAGCATGCCAAAGTACAAGTGAAGGAGGAACATGCATGTGAAAACATCAAGCGAACACCAAGACCATCGAATATTTTTCACACCTTTCCATGCAGAGATGAAGCTATGATACACCAAGAGCACATCCATCAATCAACAACTCTGCAACTGAACATTGACACCACCAGCTGCATGAACATACTAGCATTGTCATGTTGATTCATGTCATGAGTCGTCTCGGCCACATGACCACCATGGGCCATACTATTGTAATCAATGTAATGTAACGTGGAAGTCCAAGAGACCCACATGTAAAGCTGAAGAGTCATGTAAGTCAAACAGTGATGAGGGAAGTTGAAAAATCACAAGGGTTAGTTTCACCCTTGGCTATAAATACCCCTGATTTGTGCATGAAAAATACTTTTCACCATGGCTCTTCCCACAATAGCCTTGAGAGTCTGTAGTCTTTTATTTGAGGAGCGAGTAGTGGCTCCAATGCCCCTGTTACGGGGTTAGTGATGTATGGTGTACCGATGTGTCTTGGAACGTTTTCTTAATTCAGAAGCCTACATCGCTTCCCTAAAAAAATTGCGTAGATCTACCCTCCAACCAAACCAAATCCTGTAGACAGTCACTGCTGATCCAGATTGCCCATCTCAGTCTCCCAGTGACCTTCGCGCAATTTTCACCAGCAGTGCCTGGAGCCCGCATCCCGACTTGAAATCTTCCTTGTGTAGTTTCAAGATCCTTGTCCTCTCTCGGTCACCTACATCCAAAAGCGAAGGATAATGCATCATGGTAGACTAGGATATTTCTGGATTTGATGTCATCTCGTCATGACTGATTGCAGAAATAGGTACATGGATGAGACATGACGAGATGACGAATGGGATGAAAAAGGAGAGCATGCGGGAGATCCATTCATGAACGAGTGAATGAGGAATGCATGTGAGGAGATTTGTTCACAAATGGATGAACAAGGAATCCATGCGAGGAGATTGTTTCATGAATGGACACACGAGTGATGCATGCAAGGAGATTTTTTCGTGAACGGATGAACACATGAAGTATGTCAAAGTACAATTGAAGTAGGAACATACACGTGCAAACATCAAGTGAACACTAAGACCATTGAAGACTTCACACATCTTGCCATGCAGAGATGAAGCTATGATACACCAAGAGCACATCCATCACTCAGTAGCACTGCAGCTTGATGTGGACACCACCAACAGCGTGAACATACCAACACTGTTGTGTCGATTTTTGTCATGAGTCATCTCGACCACATCACTACTGTGGGACATACTGTTGTAATCAATATAATGTAACGTGGAAGTCTAGGAGACCCACATGTAAAGATCAAGATTCATGTAAAGTTGAAGAGTCATGTAAGTAAAACAATCATGAGAGGAGTTGAACAATCACAAGGATCAGTTTCACCCTTGGCTATAAATACCCCTCATTTGTACATGCAAAAGACTTTTCACCTTGTCTCTTCCCACAATAGCCTTGAGAGTCTGTAGTCTTTTCTTTGAGGAGTGAGCAGTGGCTCCAATGCCCCTCTTATGGGGTTAGTGATGTATGGTGTACCGATGTGTCTTGGAACTTTCGCTTAATTGAGAAGCTTGATAACAGTCCAACACATTTTCACATGTGTATTTTAATTGTTTGTAAGACTGATCTTGGAACCATTGTAATGCATGTTGCTTTAACTTTTGTTAAAACATTTTATCTCTTTCGGTTGTTCTAATACATATGTTTATGAAAATATGTTGTATAAGTTGTTAATGTTGTCCTTCCCATGTGGGCTGCCTCACGGAACATCAGACATAACCTTTCCCATAAACTTGTTATAACGACTGTTGCACTCGCACAGACTACTCCATTGAGTGTCGTATGTGCTATCTCTTTTTGTGTGTTTGTGACTGTCGCATCCGTGTGGACTACTACTCCGGAAGTTGCGCATGTCCTATTGTGTTGTGTGTCTCTGACAAAGTTGGGACTCTACCCTTTCGACTGGACACTCACTTCCACCCTCTCTCTCTACGGTGAAAGAACCTTCATATCTTCGCGCTCCTAATTCAACTAATTCAACAACATTTCTTTTGGGAAGTCAAGGATGGTTGCACTACTTTGTTCTTAGATGACGTATGGTAGAAGCTCCCCAAACTACAAGATCAATAGTATCTAAAGAGTTTGTGTATCCAAATGAGAACCCAAGGATCAACAAAGTTAACTAATTACTGGATCAACTCAGACATAAGTCAACAATGGAGAAAGTGGTTACCATCAGAAAAATGGCATCCTAAGCTGGAGGGAGAACTTTGGCAGTTGTTTTTGGGTAATCATCAACAAATATTTATCCGCTACACCTACTATTCAAATAAAATTTGATGAGGCTATAGTTCAAAAGATTCCTTTTCCCTACATGGAGCTTATCACTTGGAATCCTAACATCAAGAAATTCCAACTGATGAGAACTAGATAAAAATTTGGTAGCAAAACACATGGCAAAAAATATCATTTTTTTTGTGGCTCCTTGTTCAAAACAAGACCTTAACCTATGACAACATAAAAAAATGCAATAATCAGGTACCTTTCAGATGTCCCCTTTTCCTTCTTAGTTTAGAGAGACTTGAACACTAATTCAATAACTATGTTTTCTCGAACTTCCTTTGGCTTCGACTAGAAGAATTCCTAAATTACTTTTATCGGGACCCTCTTGGTATTGCTAACACCATTAATGTTGGAGGAATCACACCTTCTCTAATCCCTTTCTCAACTATATTTGGATGCTCACACGTGAATTTTTACTATGGTCAATTTCGAGGAAGCATAATTTAAGGATTCTTATATTTCCTTTTACTCTCTCTAGAATTCCATACTCATAAATAAAAAAGAAACCAATATCACCCTCCCTTAGTCCCCTTAAGAATAGAAAGCATATGGTTAAGAAGCATATATCCTTTATAGTTTGCACCTTTTTCCTTATCCTCCTTCCTTATCCCTTGCATTTTTTCATCCCCCTCATCTTGGTATCGCTAACTCCAAGTCCCCTCAACCCCTCTTCTTTCTTGAATTGAATTTTGATGGTGCTTCAAAGGGATTTTGGGTCCAATAGGTTATAACAGCATTTTCAAAAACCACCTTAGTATTCAAATCTTCATATACTCTCGTGCACATGGCCTCATTAGCAAAATTCTATAGAACACACTACACTTATCGGAGGACTAGAAGTAGCACAAATTAAAATCTTCTCCAAGCTATTTGTGAAAGCAAACTCCCAACTTATTGTCAACATGCTCTGCAAACTCTAAAATGATAATATTGTGCACAAAATTTCCAAAATTTGGTAGTTAGAAGAAGTATTACATAGGGTTTCCTCCATAATCATTAACATCGTCGAAATTATTCCCTCTGATGTCTACAAATCAGAGAATAAGGTTGCTCATATGCTGGCTAATTATGGCAGTCTATATTCCCCACCCATAATTTTATCCACTTAGAGTCTTTCACAAGACACTCCTCTCAAGAAAATGTATTAGGAATTATACAAAATGACTACCTATCCCTGGAATTTGAAGGTCGCAGCTACTGATTTTGACCCCTCTATTTAGTCTCTTACCATGTTGTTGTTTTCTTCTTCTCTAGTTTTTTTAGTTTGTCTTGTATTGTAAATTTTGAACTCCTTGGAACATTGATGTCTTCTACTCTCTACCAAGGGTGAATCTTTAGATATGATTAGGTTTTCCTAATTACTAATTAAATTTAGGAAAATTGTACTTTCATATACATTATTGTTTAAAAAACAATGCAATATTTGGCAAAAGGAAAAAAACAATTATATTACTTATAACATAAACCTAATTAAACAACACCAAAATTAAATAAATCATTTTGTTTTAGTATATGTTTTTAATGTTTCCATTTTTTTTATAAAATATAATAATATTTAAAAGTATATATATTAAACACTCCATCAATAATTTAGACAATTTAATTATAAAAACTCATAATTTATTTAGTTAGCATAAAGTTTTCACACTATCTTGAAAATAATATTAATTAGAATATTTTACCACTTTTAAATATTTTATTTTTCAATAATCTTTTTATTAATATAGTTCACTCTATAAAGAACTATTTAGAATCATGAATTCCATTAGTTAAATATGCATACCTTTCTTGTTTTAGGTCAAAAGTCTAAAGTCAAATTACCTTCACTTTTCCTTTTTATTATTATTTTAATTCCAAAAATTTTGTTGGAAATAAGAGTTTGTTGTTTTATTTTTATTTTTATCAAAATCAAATTTATTTTATTCATCCTTCAACTTTAATTTTTAATTCTTTTAGTTGATATAAATATTAGGATGGGATTTAAATAGTTTTTATTTAATATTTACTATTATTATTATTGGTTAAAATTATCAAAAAAGTAAAAGAAAAAGAAAAGAAAAAATGAAGTTTTATGTAGACAATTTGGAGATTATGTGAATTATTATAGTCAATGCATTAACTCATTTCTTCCCTTTGAAGTATAGCTTTGTGACAACCCCAACAATGTTTTCTCTCATGAAATGCATTTTTAACAAAAACAATGGTTGAGTAATGAGACAGATTCGAGAGACTCGGGAGGTTTCCTACTTGGGATGTGTAAGCTTCCTTGTTGTAGGAAATCAAAAGTGGTTATAGCAACCATCAAAGGACAGTTGTTACAAATTTGATGCCTTGTTAGTTTCATAATTAATGAGACTGAAATTGAACTATGTAGACCATGCAGCTTTGGAAAGCATTCCAGGTGAGGAAGGACAAGGAAATTAGTGGGAAATGGACTGTGTTGGAGTTGGGGAAAGCAAAAAAAAGAAAGGCAAATGAAGTCAAGGCGGCATAGAGAGAGAGAGAGAGAGTGAGAGAGAAAACCATGAGGAGAGAGAGAGAGCATTTGAGAAGGCTCATTCAACAACAGAGCAGGAGAGAAAGGGGAGGCACGAGAAGATAATCCCATGAGGATGGACAACCAAGGACTCTTGTACAGAAAAGAAGAATAATAGGGGATAACAGTTTTGGTTGGCAAGATTGGAAAAGAGAATATCGCTCCTAGGTGAGGAACAATGGACTCTTTATTCGTAATTTAGCAAGATGGTGGAGATGGATTTTCTTTGGAGTCCCTTGATGGTTGAGGTGGAGGGTTATTCTTTAGATTCCTGAAAGGAGAATCTTTAAAGCCTTTCTTATAGTGTTTTTTTATGGTGGGTTCTTGATCCCCAATGTGGATGGAACCATTGTGTTGCTTTTTGAAGGGTGGAGACTTGTTTTCTCTAGACTCCCTTCACATTATTGGGTGGAGAGGTAGTCTTTTGATTCCCTAAAACTAATTTTCTACTGAGTAGCTGAAGGGTGGAGGTAGTAGGCCTCTATATTCCCTCAACTTTCATTGACTATTTTGATAGTTGGTGGATGGAGGTAGGTGGACCTCTAGAGTTCTTGTTCTAACAAGAAGTCAATGTTCAAGTCCTTTGACCAAAGTCCCTCAGTCTCTGGAATCTAGGTTGGGGGTGAAGGTTGCAAGAGAGGACTATTTGAAACTGTATATGGTTGGGTGCAGAGTCATAGTTCCTAACTCATTTGTCTTGGAATATTCAAGATAAGTGGTTTGATGTACTTTCTTGCATGTTAGTGATGGTATGTTGCATTTTTGAAATGAAATGGTATTACTAAGAAAAATACATGATTGCTTGTTGGCCTTGTAACTCTGGATGATGTAAGGTGCAAGGTCTTTACAAGATAATGAAAGTATGTTGCATTTATGGCTTGAAATGGTGTACTATGAGAAATATATGATTGTGTTTCTGATACGATGCACATGAATAACATAAGGTAAAATGTTAAAGGCATTGGAATGGTATGTAAGAATATGGATTAAACCTTACAATAATCAACATAATAACTTCTTTTATTACAGTTTAATGATTACATTGAATACAACCTATTTTAACAAGGTATGTGTGCATATACTTGTTACATGCCCATATTACAATTTATTTGGAATTGTGATGATGTTGATGATTACCTACTCTCTTAACTTTAATAACTTGTGACTTTACATGAGAGGCTTCTTTAGTTTGTTGTGATAAGTTCCCTGGTATAGGGAATATATATTCAATTAAAACAAGATTTGGTCCAAAGGACCTATGCACCTTATTCAATAGGGCATGACCTCGTAAGTGGGATTGGTGGGATTTCCATTCATGCATCCATTGTACGGTGCTTTATGATTTGTTTGCATCAATGATCAACCTTCCTAAACTGGAAGTCATGTCTAGTTTATTATATCAACACTAAGATGAAGTGATAAGTTCTTGCTTGAATGCTTGGTAATAGCCATAATGTCGAGCGAAGGGAATATTGTCCCTGGGAGATTGGTCACACCTCACTGTTAATAGCCAAATGTCCCTAAAACCCCTAAATGGCACCGCAGTGTTACTTGCAGGGTTTCTTTAAATCTTAGAGAGCACCTTCGCGTGTGACAGGAGAACTAGAGGCTCTTCATGAGTCTACAAGTTCTTAATAGAGGGTGGCTGATGTTGGGCCATGGAAATTGTATGATTATTCTCTTTATTTTCTTTGTTAATATTATGTTTTTCAAGAATTTTATCTTTAGTTTGCAATAATTTGGGAAGAAAAGGATAATGAAAATCAATTAATGGTATTGTTGTTAATTTAAGTATTTTAGATAACATAGAGATTTAATTTAAGTAAATTGATGTGAAGAATGATCTGATTAAAAATTGTTGTTCCCTCCAACGAATGTAGAGTGTTTAAGCATGAACAAGTTGTTACCTTATTTATGGCAAAGTCAGCTCAAGGCACGCACATGATCATGAAGGATAGTTGAAGAAGATGTTAGTTACTATTCAAGGATATTATAGTTAGGATGAGAAATCCTGAAAATCTTTTGATTCTCAGGATAGCTCCATTATTAGTATTTTGATGTAATATATATGACTAAAGTAAAAAAAGGAAACAAGGATGGAACTTTACTTCTTCTACTTTACTATGAAACTTTGAACAACAAATCAATCTTGAAGTTCTACAGATTATTCTATAAAGAACTTTGATATTAATGATATCACTAAAGACTTTGTTTTATTTTTCTTGTATTGAATTTCCTCAAGGTAGTGCTTCCGGGGACCTTGGGCCGAGTCCCTAAAGGATCTGTTGTCTGTTTTGTATCATTACCATCTAGTTATTCACTATATTGATATTGGTTGTCTTATTAATTGTTCCCTTTTCATAGCTAATGATTGATTGAACTTTATGCTCTATAATTCTGTTGTATATTTAATGAAATTGTCGATTGAATCGCATGAATTAGTTCCATAAGATTAAAGGTTTGATTATGTGAATTTCGTGAATTACTTAGGAAAAGTGAGATTTCAAAGTAGTAGTATAAATTAAGTAATTTTCATTATGCATGTAATTTGTTGAGAGCATTTTGAAATAGATAAAGTCATTAGTGAGCTAGGATATATCTCGTTTATGAATCTTGAAACTATAGTAGTAGAAAGTAAGAAATTTGTTGTTATGAACAATTTACTTCTATAATGATTGGAAAAGATTTATCATTTCATGTGATTATTTCGTAGTAATAGCCTCACACACCTTTATAATCTAGAATTATATCCTTTCACAGACTGTGCTGACAACCTTGAAATAAAAGATGAATCCCAGGTTGACATAATTAATGAAGGTATGATTAAGTTGATTTCTAGGATTCATCTTAGGGCCCAACATTTCGGCGTCGTTGCCGGGGAGGTTGTCAAAATAGTGATAGATTGTGTCTCTAACAAAACTCGTTACTGAATATGAAAGGTAAGAGCCTATGCATGCAATAAGAAAAAAAATTGTGCCTAGTGCCCACTTTTAGCTGATACACTGAGGCTATGTAAGTATGGATGACTAGGAAGAAAGATAGGAATCAAGTAGCAATAAACAAAAACCATTAGCAAAGACTACCAAAACCCAGGGATAGGTGAACCTTGGGAGATCGACCTTTATAGAAGAAATTATTCGGGAAGTTGAATCTCAAGTGTTAGTAGGACCCCAAACAACATCTGGGAAGGGCTCTACCATAATCCCTATAGCAGAAAAATTACCAAGTGCAGCCCACACTGAGATTCACAGTAAAACTGAAGGATCGGAGTAAAGCTTTCAAAGCACATATATTCAACACTCTAGTCCTTCACAAGAAAGAAAATTTTGTAACCTAAACTTAAGGAGAAGGAGAGACTAGTGGAGAAAAAATACAAGCTGCTGAGACAGATCCACGATTCTTGAAATCTGGATCCCCTGTGATTCTAGTCGAAAGTAAAACATCTGAAATCCCATATTTAAGTAGCACATTAAATCCCCCTCGAGAATCAAATAGTAACCATAATATTCTCGCTCAAATAATACCCCCTGATCACGAAATCCCTGAAAATTATTGGCAAATTTTCTATCAATTGGAAAACCAACCACAACAAGCTAAAACCTTGACAGTGGGATATCCCATAGTCAACCCATTGGAAAATGCTCCGATGAAAGCCATCCCATTACAAAGTATCCCAACTTTTCATGGGATGACTTTGGAGGATCCTGATGCCTTCTTGTTCGAATTTGATGTTTTGTGCAGAGGATATGATTATACTGTTGATCCACAGAAATTGAAATTGTTTCCTTCCACTTTGAAAGGAGTAGATTTATGGTGGTTTATGGGTTTAGAAGGAGGCATTATAGATTCTTGGGATGTAATAAAAATTATTTTCTCACTAAGTATCAGGATTACTGTTGATCCAGGATATAAAAGATGAAATTTTCAAAATGACCACAAAAGATAGTGAAACCTTAGAAGAGTATATTGAGATATTTTAGTACAACCTGTAGAGATCACCCTATGCTACCTTACCAAAAGAAGTACTGAAAGCTGATTTGATGAAAGGCATGAAAGAAGAGTGGATATAAACACTAAATTTAATGGGACATGACAATATTTATCAGGAGGAATATGATAACATTGTTAAATTGTCCATCATGTGTTCACGTGGCAGCACATGAGCCAGATCCCCTAACCTAAATTGGCAAAATTTTGGGTTGTTAGGATATTCCAACACATATGAAATAGTTAAGTATAACTTGATCTAGTGTAGAGTTAGGTAAAATGTGTTTCTTTACTATGTGCTTTTGTAACTTACAAACCAACAGTCACGATATGTTCTAGACATGAAGTGATCCGACGGTTAATTATCTCCTCGGTATTACCAACAATTGATTTGTGGCTTAACACCATATTGGTCCATGATCTCTATTTAAAGAGCATGGAGGGTCATTTGTAAGGTGACCATTCATGAGAGAAGTTTATGTAAATTTTCTTTCTTTTACATTAATAAATATCCTGAATACTGGTGTATTTATCTATGATATATTTGTGAGCAGTGTCCTTTGGTGTTCTATCTGAGGAACTTACCCTGTAAATTCCTACATGGTATCAGAGCTATTTGAGGGCCACATCCATTGGTGATCCAAATCCGAAGCCGGTACAACTGCATCTAACTGTCATTTCCTAGATCTACTGTTTTTGACCACTTTTGGACTAAGAGGACTGCTCTATTGTGTTAGGAGCATCAATTCCAGTGAGGAACCCCTTTCATTTCATGTGAAAAGGTTTATGGTTTCCCTAGCTACATCGTTTTTAAGATTTGGAGGTATACAATCTTTATTTGCAGTTTTATTTATTTATCTCTCTATTTATTTCAGTTTATTTGTCTCATGGTTTTTTATTACTAGATCTATACCTTTCATTTCTGTGTATGCTCTTTGCCCCACAACTCTGTGCGATTTGTACAAATCAAAAACAAAAATGAAGAATTTTTCTCATGCGTATACTCTTTTCCACCACGCCTTACTGTGATCTTGGAAAATCAGAAACATTGAGGAAATAATTAATTTCCAGCGAAATCTAACTTCAAGCCGTAAGGTTTGGTTTTTTTTGCATGTCCATTTTGGGTTGTGTGATTTTTTTTTTATAGGCAAAAAGGGCTTTCTCAGGGAAGCACGCACTCCAAAGCTTCAGTGACAAAAAAAAACCTTTCCTCTTTTCCAAAAATTACTAACCTTTTAAACTAGCTCACTTGGTCCAAAGTTACTTTATGAGAATAGAGGTCTTGGGTTGAAGTATTTCTTTTTGTTGAGTTACTTTTTCAAAATGCACATGTATCTTATGTTTTAAAGTTACTTTATGTAAAAGTGTTCTCACCCATTATAAAAAGTGAGTCACTTATAATTCTAATGTCTCTTTATCTTTTATTTAAGTTACAATTTAGTGGGTAGCTCATAAAGTACCATTTTAAAAGTGACTTTCACTTATTTATAAAAGTGGATCACATAAATTTTTTTTAAAGTGATCTAATTAGAATAAATTTGGAAAGAGGGGAGATTTTTTTAAAATATAACATTATCATTCACTTCTGCACATTCACGTACTTCATCGGCATCTTCAACAACGTTTCTTCAAAAAGCCATAATTTTTTCATCCAGAAGTCATTTTTAGAGAGGTTTTTTTTTTAATCGGCCTAATTTTTCGAGATATTTCCATTGGAACACTTAGTTTCAGTATCTAAAACTTCAGTTTCTGTGAAAATGGAAATTCCACGCCAAGTTATTCTTGACAGCACGAACTACTTCCAATGGGTTTCCTACATGGAGGATTTACTTAGAAGTAAATGTCTTTATAGAATGGCCTCAAGCCAAGAGTCTAAACCTAAACATGAAGATAAGTCTGCAGTCAAATGGGAAAATAAGAAAGATCAACAACGTGGGTTGATAAAGATGTCTATTTCTCCAGACCTTAGATTCCATATCACAGAACTTGATACCCCTCATGAAGCAATGAAACAACTCAATAAAGTTTTTGGAATTAAAAAGGAAATTAGAGCCCATCAACTTGAAAATGAATTTCTTACATTGGACCCTAATGATTTTTCTTCCATTGAATATTTTTTGTCCAAGTTCAAGACCCTTAGACTTCTCTTGGAAGGTGTTAAGGTTAAGAAAGAAGATGGTAGCCTTATCTATTCCATTCTCACTAAGTTAGGACCATCCTACTATGTGTTTGTTTCCACCTTCCATTCTACTAAAGAAGCATTTATTTCTCAAGGAAAAGCCTACAAATCCCCCTCTTTTGTTGCCTTTTGTGATTCTTTAATAAGAGAACAAGAAAAACTCTTACATCTTGGTCTTCTTAGTCTTGGAAACTCTTCTAAGAAAGCCTTAGCTGCCTAGCAACAAAAATTTTCAAAGAATCTTAAGAAGCTGCATCCTAAAGAGAATGGTCCTAAACCAACCAAGGGTCCTAAGCACTTTCAGTCTCAAAATGATAAGGCAAATAAAAAAAAAGGAAGAAGACTGATAGACATTGCAACATTTGTAATCGAGATGGCCACCTAGAATCCAAATGTTTTAAGAACATGGAAGCCTTGGAAGAAGCAATGAATAAGCATAACATCCATTTGGAGCACTCAACAACTTCAACTTCATCTTCAAGAATAACACTTTCTGCATGTGGGTGTCAAGAATCTCGGTCTACTTATGCACTAAATGTATCTCCTTCTTCTCATTCTCATGAGTGGCTCATTGATTCTGGAGCTTCTTATCACATGGACAAAAATAAAACCATGTTTTCTTATTTAAATGATTGTAATGCTAAAAATGTATATGTTGGTGATGATAGATCTCTTAGTGTTGTAAGGACTGGAACTATTAATCTAAACAATGGTCAATTTAATGATGTATTATGTCTTCCAACCTTATCTTCAAACCTTCTATATGTATATCAAATAACTCATTCAAGTGAAGGTAAAATCATTGAATTTTCACCTCATGATGTTGTAATTAAGGACCTAAGAGATCCTAGATAGATTTTAGCTATTGGCATTTTTGATGATTCAACAAGGTTGTATCAGTTTAACAACTTCAGTCATCAACTCTTCCCTCAATATTTGTTGCTCATAATGATGAAGTGAGAAAAATTTGGCATGAGTGATTTGGTCACTTAAACTATCGCTCCCTTCAAAATCTATGTAAGGAAAATATGGTGACAGGTCTTCCTATGGTATCTTGTAGAGATGGTGTTTGTTCCAGATGTGTACTCGGAAAACATCATCGGGATAGTTTGAAAAACGTGCCTCTTGGCACGCCTCAGCCCCTTTACAACTTGTGCATAGTGATTTACGTTGTCCACTTCCAGTTGTTTCATTCTCTGGCTACACGTATTTCTTAACTTTCATTGATGATTTCTCCAGACGCACTTGGGTATACTTCTTAAAACTTAGGATTGAAGTATTTAACATGTTCTTAGCCTTTAAGGCCTTTGTTGAGAAACAATATGGACATCAAATTCATAAGCTAAGATCTGATAATGGCGAAGAATATGTTAACAATGAATTCATCAACTTTTCCACTGAGCATGGAATTCAAATGCAACATACTATTCCATATACTCCACAACAAAATGGTCCCTTGATTCCTACATGGGTGGAGATGTAATACGAACAGAAATTGGTAACCTTTTAGAATATTTTAAGACTGACGTTTTGGGCACGCTGACTAAAAATTTAGATGTTTTGTAGGCCAAACAAAAACAAGTTGAAGCAGAACGCGCATTAGCCATATTCTATCCACACCTCCAAAAGAAACATAGTCAAAGGGAGTGTCCCCTGGATATGGTTCAAACATGTGCTATCTCCACTAAAGATCATTCGACAGATCAATGCCTGTCACTTCTGGGATTAAAAATTGTGTTTAAAAAGTCGAGGAGGAAATAGAACCAACATATCTTATGTCTTAGTGTTGACAATGGAAAGCTTTTCCTTCAGGTACGATGCAAGATCCCTCTTTGTTTTATTCTGGGAAGTATGTTCAAGAGTAGAATCCTAGATCTACATGGCAGGAAAAACCGTATCCAACATTTCCCTCTCCAAATCAATCGTTCATTGGACATGCATGGCCAAAATCACAATATCCTACCCCATTGTGGCAGAATCCAGCTAATAATCCCTATCCCTCACAATGGACTAATACATTTGTGCAAAATCCAATATGGCCTCAAAATTGGCAGCGCACAGTGGGACTGGTTAATCCACCTATAGGGATGAACCCTGAATCTCAACCTACACTGCAAGCTCCATTTTAGTTGCCTCCAAATCCTCAACCTTTGATGCGTCCTTAGTTACCAACTCAGCCAAATCCTAATCCTAATAATAGACCTATCTAGTATGTACAAATCATTGAAAATCCAGACTATGAAATAAATCACCTAGAATGTAATGAGCTCCGATTAATGTCAAGACATCTCATTTCTCTTGAAGAAAATAATACCAATCAAGAACAAGAAACCGATAAAGAAAAACAAACTGTAATAAACCCTTTGACTGTAATTATTTCAGAAATATAACTGGTAGGAGACACAGTTGAATAAAAAAACTCTAATAAAGTTATAACTACTTCTTCTCCATTCCCTGAAAGATTTATGATATCTAAACCACCCATCTATCCCGATTTTGATCTTGTAGGAGAATTGAAAATTTTGTGTATAAAAATCCCACTCCTCTAGGCCATACGAGACATTCCAATTTATGCTAAAATGGTCAAAGAATTATGTGGAGAAAATTATCTGATCTTATTTTAGGTAAACAAGTACCTATCAAATATGAAGATGCAGGAAATCTTGTAGTAACTGTTCAAATACAAGGTTGCACCTTTATGAACACATTGGTATACCTAGGAGTAGCTATTAATATTATGACTTATGAAACCTGCAATGTTCTGGGTATTACGGCCTTAAAACTAACCTCAACCCTGTTAGAATTAGCTAAAAAATCGGTGGTTAAGCCTGAAGGTAATTTGGAATATACTACTATCTCTGTAGACTCCTGGGAATATCCTGTGGATTTCCTAGTTATTAACCCAAGGAGTAGACTGGATGGGCATCCTTTGATATTAGGAAGACCATGGTTAGTAGCAACATATGCATATATAGGATGTCTAACATGCAGCATGACGATTACCAAAGGAAACATTGTTAAAAATCTTAGTTTGTATCCTCCTGCTAAACCAAGTCTGCCTATTACAAGTCTCCATTTACACCCACAGAGAGATCTAGAAGAAAATATGTGCTCTTATCTTACGTTAGATGAGGCCTTTGGACTTAAAAATCAAATAGAAGATGATGTAATCAGTAGCTTTATTAATCAACCAACTATTATAAAAAATCCAACATGCCAAATTCTAAAAGCTATACTCGATAATGATGCACAAGGAGACCCCTTAAAGATTTCAAATGATAATCACATTCCCACAACTAATGTGCATAATAGTATGCCAATCAAGATTGAACTAGGAAAAACCCTTAATATTAATGACAATCTAGAAAATGAGTAATGACAAAAATTAATCCAGATTCTCTGTAAATATAAACAAGATTTTTCCTAGGAATATTCAGATATAAAAGGCATCGATCCGCAGTTGTGTACCCATCGTATTTATCTTGAGAAATATGCTCATGCTATTCGGCAGCCCCAGAGGAGGTTAAATCCACACCTCAAGGATATTGTGAAACAAGAATTACAGAAATTGTTGGATGTAAATTTTATATACCCCATCTCATGTATCCAGTGGGTCACCCCATTAGTGGTTGTCCCTAAGAAAAATGGGAAATGGAGAATTTGTGTAGACTATAGAAAACTTAACAAGGCTACCCAGAAGGACCATTTTCCCCTTCCCTTCATAGATCAAGTCCTTGACACTTTAGATGGGAAGAAGTTTTTCTCCTTCCTAGATGGTTTCAGTGGCTATAATCAAATTCAGATTTCTTCGGAAGATCAAGATAAAACTACATTTACCTACCCCTGGGGTACATTCGCATACACAGTTTTACCTTTTGGACTATGTAATGCTCCAGTTACATTTTAGAGTTAAATTTTGAATATTTTTTCTGATCTGATTAACGAAGGACTTGAATTTTATATGGGTGACTTCACCTCATATGGTGATGAATTTGACCAAGCTTTAACAAATTTGGAAAAAGTTCTTAAATGATGTATTGAAACTAGATTATGTGTAAGCCATGAAAACTCCCATATGATGATGATTGAAGGTGTAGTTTTAGGACATTATATTTTTTGGGAAAAATACGTAGAGGGGGAGGGGGTGAATCAGTATTTAAACTTTCACAATAATGATTGTCCTTCTCAAAATGTATACGTTATTTTATTGAAGCAACCCAATGTATGTCTGCGCCTATAAAGAATGAAACCAACGTATAGATAATAAACTTTGATAAACAACTAATTCAATGTCTTAAATCAAAGTGTGATGCATTTACTAAGCAGTAAACAGATGCAATAAGAACAAAATCAACTAACATATGAAGCACAGATAAACACCAAGATTTTTCAGGTGGAAACCCAATGAGGGAAAAAACCATTGTTGTTGTCTTCTCAATCTTCAATATTCTTATAATAAAAAGTGTTTTCCAGTTTTGTACTGGTGCAGGCTTTTTCCAATACATACGCATCTACATGCTGAAGGCTACAACCTTCACCTGTTTTCCAGCTTCTACTGGAAGGGAGCACCAACCCCCTAGCTCTTGTACTGGCTGATATGTTTACTAGTATGTAGGCGTCAGCTTATAGAAGGCTACTACCTTCACTCTTCCTCCAGGGACTACGTTCCATAAATTTTCAGACTGGATACTCCTGTTACACTACAACACAATGTGTAGGAAATGTTTCATCAAATTTTCATACTGGATCCATCAATAAAACTGAAGCTCAAAATAAATCACCACTGCAATACAACCATCAAATACAACTGCATCTATCAATAGTCAATCATTCCGAACAATGAAATCATTGTCACCAGAACACAAAGTTGAACCCAGAACACTGCATCAACATCCAAAACCAACTGCAACCTCAAAAATCATATGTCAGAATGTATATGCTACTTCAATGAAGCCAACTTGCATGTATACACTACTTTATGTAACCCAACCTACGTATACCTCTAAATATACTTAATCATAAAAGTTTTGAACCAAAAACTGTATTACCCAAAGACATTCTAAAGATCTGTTTTCATGTTACAGAGTTCTAAATAGATAGCAGCAAAGATCACCCTTCTTACTCAATCAATCAATCAACTAGACTCAATCAGCTTATACAATCATTTTTGCTTTGAGATCCAATGAAGACATCATTGACAAGCAATAGTAAAATAGAAGAACTGATTAGATAGATCAATCATCACTGAATAATAAGCCATTCCTCTGCATATGCTACTTGGAAGTGTTGAACCCGCGTGTATACGTGCCTTCACCAAGGCGAAACAATGTATAGATCTGAAAATAATAACTTACAACTTCGCAACTATTCCAGACTTCAGATAAACCTAGATCATACCTTTTAAAGGATAAAATGTGCATTAACATTCAAATCTATCCTATTCATTCTCAGATCATAGAACGATAAGTCATTTCAGGTCTCATGATCCTGATCCAACATTGTATCCAAAGGTACACCAGATATTTCAGATCTATGTGATAACCAAAGCCCTTACATAATAAAATATACTTCAGATAGAAGTATTCATGAAAAACCATTTCACTTGCACACTTATTTGTTTGATCTTCTCCTGCTTATATACTTAGAGCCTTTTTCAATACCTCGGACCAAAACAACACTTAGAACATGTGGTATTCTTAGATGGGATCAAGTAACCATTATTCTGCTCAATATTGTGAGTTAATACCATGGTATGGACCATTGGTATTCTTTAAGGTTAATTTTCAATCCCATACATGCTTTTCCTCTTATGAAAGTGTGTGCATACATATATTCTCTTTTTTTTCTATGTACCCACTTGTATACACTAATTAGACTAGGTGAAACAATGTATACAACTTAATGCAACTTAAAACATTATTTTTTTTAAATAGCTTGATTTTGATCTATAATCCTTTGTCCCATCATCCTATTCTTTTGTGTCATTACTTTGTTACCTCTCAATAAACCTGTTACCATGTGAGTTTCCCTTTATCAATTCTGAAATGACCTATATGTGGGTTTCCATCAAGGACAACACATGTACCATAATGCCAACAATTCCCCCCTTTGGACTTAATGGTAACCATATTGGTGTTGATCACTTCAAGCTGTAGAACCTATTATATATATCAAGCAACACTAATATACTCTCCCCTTTTTACATCAAGGGAAAAAGGCAGACCAAGATATTCTTGTTATAGACTTTTTTGTGCCTTACAGCATTGAGCATGAAATGTCCATAATCTAAGGGATCCAAAGTCCCTAAACATGTTGTTCCTACCCCTAGAGGAACAAGGCTAACTAACCACAGCAATTCACAGAAGTTCTCCACCTGAAACCACTCAAAAACAAGTCAATTCAGGATCATGTCAACTGCTCCACTGAGCATCTGCGCTGAATGTCAACTGCTACACTGGCTACCTGCGTTGAATGTCAACTCCAACACTAGCTACCTGCGCTGAGCGAGTTTGGATAAGTGGCAGGCTCATTCCTCAATGTGTCAATGCTCAGGAAGCTTCCAAAATGACACTTGACTCAAGGAATTCAACTGGTGATGAGTAAGAGGTTCCAAATCTCCAAGTGGAAGCAAGAACCTCCAAGTGGACTCAAGAACTGACAGAGGGAGAGGACACTAGTCAGATCTCAAGCTGACTCATCCTCTCTCCAAACATCTATATATGGATCTCACCTCCATGAGATCTAGGGGCTGTAATTTTGTGAATGTAAATAATTTTTGTTGGTTTGAGACTGGAAACATTGGGTGCTTAATGCTTTGAAGGGAGCTGAAGAAGGAATTCCATTCTGCTAGGAAGGAGATGCTGGATTGGAGCCCTCTGGGTTGTATCTCTTCCTGAACCTTGTTATCAATCAATAAAGCTATCTTGGTTTTCTCCTATATACTGGTGTATTTGTATGATTGCATTAGTGTATTTGATTTGTTTCTAATCCTGAATCATTTATGAATATGTATATTTGCCTTTGTGTTGTGTTCTTCTCTTGTCGCAAGTAGTTGTTCTCTTGTCACAGGTAGCTGTTCTCTTGTGATCTCGTGGGAATCAAGTAGCTGTTCTCTTGAGCAAGCGAGGAGGCAAGTAGCTGTGAACACCCAAAGAGAAGAGGATCTAGATCGAGGGACAAACGGAAGATAACGGTAAGTCTATCGATCTCCCCTCTTTCACATTTCATAAAGGAAAGAACCAGAATTGCTGTATCTGTTTGTTGCTAAGGCACTGTCACACCTTAGGTGGATAGGATCGTCCTGCATAGGCATTTTTCCCCACAACAATTCTCCCCCTTAGTACATGCTGAGATTCATTATACTATCCATGCTCCCCCTATGCATGTGCAGATTCTGCATAAATATTTTTCAAAGGAATAACATGACTATATAACTCAACTATGTGAGTATGACCTTATTATCACCAATGAATCATACATACATCAATCACCCAACTAAGTGGGGATATACCAAATGTTCATATATGACTAAAAATTGCAATTATTAGATCATCCTTCCCGTGCATAGTGGGGGTACAAATTGCATCATATGTCCAAAAGGAATCATTAATAATATATTATGACAGAAAGAGACATATTATGACACCATAGGTTTTTACATGACCTTTACAACAAATGATATTGATAACTGAGACCACAGCCGAATTTAGTAACCATGATGCCAATAATGCATAATTTTTTGAAGGCTAATGATCCCCTTGAAACTGTGCTACCTGTGCATTGTCAACAATTCATTCATCAAGGAATCCTCATCAATGAAATAAACATCAATGAGAAAAGCATATCAACAGACTGTGACCATCAATATGAGACTAAACACCTTTTGAGTCTGACCCACTATTTTCTATCAAAAAAACACATACGCCACTGCAGGCATAGAATCTTTTGTATATATGAGACTCTGCTTCATGAAATCCTCCTATAGGAAACATTTCTCTGAAAACTGGTTTTAATAGCAGGGTGAGGCAGAGACAACTCCCAGCTTTTGTATGAGATATTCAAATGCTTCTCTGGGAAGAGGTTTGGTAAATATATCAGCAACTTGTTCTTTGGAGGGAACATACTCCAATTTAACCTTTTGTTCAAGCACTTGTTCTTGTAGAAAGTGGCACTTAATGGGTATGTGTTTGGTCTTAGTCTACATGACTCAATCTTTTTAAATACTAATAGCACTTGTATTATCACATAGAATGGAGATGGGTGGAGAGAATGTGATTTGAATATCTTGTAATGTTTGCATCATCCAGAGTAGTTGTGTGCAGCAAGATGCAGCAGCCACATATTCTGCTTCAGTTGTAGATAAGGCAATTGAACTCTGTTTCTTGCTAAACCAAGATACTAATCTTGATCCCATATAGAATGCACCTCCACTAGTTATCTTTTGGTCATCAACATTTCCAGCCCAATCCGCATCTATATATGCACGAAGAGTGAGATCTGTATCGATAGGATACCATAGACCGAAGTATTGAGTTCGTTGGAGATATTTGAATATTCTTTTTATTGCCTGAAGATGTGATTCCCTCGAATTGGCTTGGAATCTTCCAACAATTCCTACTGCATGTGTGATATCTGGTCTGGTACCTGTTAGATAAAGTAGACTTCCAATCATAGATTTGTATGCTGGTTGATTCACTGTAGGAGATTCATCATTAGAACTAAGACTACATCCTGTTACCATTGGAGTACATACTAGTTTGGAATATTCCATTCCGTACTTCTTTAGAATCTACTTGAGATATTTAGTTTGTGAAAGAAAGATGCCATCTTTTGTTTATTACACTTGTAGACCAAGAAAATAAGTTAGTTCTCCAAGTAAAGACATTTCAAATTATTGCTGCATAACTGAAGAAAAGTTTTGACTCATATATTCTTCATTACTTCCAAAGGTGATATCATCAACATAAACAACAATAATTAGTAGCTTATCATTCTCAATTTTTCCTTATCATTATCAATTTTTGTATTATAAGTTGTTGTCTGCAGATCCCTTTGTGAAACCTTATTTTTGAAGACATTTGTCAAAAAGATAATATCATGCCCTCGGAGCTTGTTTTAGTCCATATAAAACCTGTTTAAGTTTTCATAGAATCTTTGCCTCATTTCCCAGAATGAATCCTTCTGGTTGTTCAACGTATACTTCTTCTTCTAAATCTCCATTAAGAAATGAAAATTTTTCATCCATTTGATAAACTTTGAATTTTCAAAAACTTTAAAGAGCAAGAAACATTCTTATGGATTCAAGTCTAGCAACGGGTGCAAAATTTTCTTCAAATTATATACCTTCTTGTTGAGCATGCCCTTTACAAACAACCCTTGCTTTATTCCTAATAACCTCTCCATTTTCATTCAACTTATTCTTGAATATCCATTTTGTTCATATAACATTTTTATCATGAGGTCTAGGAACTAATTCCCAAGTATCATTCTTTTCAATTTGATCAAGTTCTTCATCCATGGCCTTAACCCAAC
The DNA here is from genome assembly GCA_031772625.1 of Pinus tabuliformis. Taxonomy (NCBI): domain Eukaryota; kingdom Viridiplantae; phylum Streptophyta; class Pinopsida; order Pinales; family Pinaceae; genus Pinus; species Pinus tabuliformis. The sequence goes on from CM062818.1 coordinate 1,590,328,287, forward strand.
ATTCATCTCTGCTAGCTTCATTTACATTTTGTGGTTCTATGGAGGATAGTAATACTAGATAATTGGAATATCCTACAAGAGTTCTTCTTGTCTGTTGTACAAACCCTTTTTCTCCTAGAATTTGAGATTTTAGATGATTCTTTTGAACATACCTGGATGGAGCCTTTTACCTGTCAGATGTATCTTCTTCTGATGCTTCATTGGTTTCTTCCTCTATATCATTTCAATTTGATACAAGAAAGAATTCACCATCTTCATCATTATCATCTTCCTTTGATGATGTCACCTATTTCGGATTTCTACATGCTTCATCGATTACAAGATCAATGCATTCAACAATTTTTTAAAGTCTCTTATTATAAAATTTGTATCCTTTACTTCTAGATGAATAACCAAGAAATATTCCTTCATCTGCTCTAGGTTCAAACTTACCAAGTTTTTCATCAGTCTTTTTGATGAAACATTTGCTTCCAAAAAATCTGAAATGTTTTATAGTAGGAGGCTTACCATACCAAAGTTCATATGGACTTTGATCACTATTTACACATACGTGATATTTGTTGACAATATTTACTGCAGTATGTGCAGCTTCAACCCAGAAGGTGTTAAGAGTTCTAGATTCATCAAGCATAGCTCGAGCCATTTGTTGAACTATTTTATTCATTCTTTCCACCACCCCATTTTGTTGAGGAGTTCTGGCAACAAAGAACTATCTCTTTATTCCATGTTGTTCACAAAATTAAAAAAATTCATCTGATATGAATTCTCCTCCCTAATCAGATCTGAGACATTTGATTTTTAAATCTAATTCATTTTCAACTAAAGCTTTGAAGACCTTAAACTTTTCAAATTCTTCATCTTGATGTTTTAGTAAAGCAATCCAGCACATTTTAGAAAAATCATCAATGAATAAAATGTAGTATTCTTCTCCAGGAGGTGACTTTTTCCTTGTTGTCCCACACAAATCACTATGAATGAGTTCAAGAGGCTTAAATGTTGATCCTTATTTCGCATTGAATTGAACTCTAGTTTTACTACCAAATTTACATGGTTTGTAGATGGTATTTTCTAGGATGATGACATCTTGAAGATCACGAATCGCCTTGAACCTGCATGATTTTCTTATTTGAGAAAAGCTTAGATGCCCCAATCTTCTGTACCATAGCCAACTCTCTTCTTTTTTTCTTAGATAACATTATTCTTGGCCTCCTTTTAGTATATATAGATTGCTTGGAGTTCTTATACCTTTGATTATGGTATTTCCTATGTCAAGCTCACGAACCACACATTCTTTTGATCGAAACACAACTTCATTTCCTTGATCACACATTTGACTAACACTCAATAAATTATGCTTTAAACCATCAACATACCTAAAATTTCTATCTTTAATCTTTTCTTTTAGATAAACAGAACCTTTACCCTCAATGACAGCTAGTGTGTCATTTCTGAAGGAGGCATTATTTTCCTTTTCTAAAGCATTGTATGAAATGAGTTTATCTTTATCACCTGTCATGTGTTTCAATCATACGCTATCAATGTACCATTGATTTTCTTGTCCTTCTACAAACAAAGTTGTGCCACATCTTTCTGAATATAGTTCCTTATTTTTCCATACCTTGGAATTGGATGATGTTTGCTCCTTTTGATATGTTGGCCGAAATTTTCTCCTGCATTCAGATTCTTCATGACCAAAGGTATTGCAAAATGAAATTTCAATTTCATCTTCAAGAGGAGAAAAGTTAGTATAAGAGCTCTTCTTGATTCCAGTCACGCTCCTTTGTTTTCTTGCTTCTCTAGTCATTATAGTTTTGTAAGCAACACATTGAGCAACCTTATGATCAAAGTTATGGTATGAAAAACATTGTCCATTAAAGAAGAAGTTTTTGTGATCATAAAATATTTTGGTATTGTTCACATTTTGGTTTGTGCTTCTATTGATGTTCACCTTTGGAGTAAAATGAGCATGATTTACCTGGTTTGTACCTTTAGGCTTTTGTTGAGGATTGACACATTGTTCACTAGTCTTTGCTGCATCAAGATAGATTCTGGTGACGGTTGAAGGCTTTTCTGGTTGGGATGTTTCTCTAATGTATCCAAGACCAGTATTTATAAGAGGAGAACACTGAACCTTGATGATTTCATCTAAGGTTTCTAATCCTTTAGCAAATCTAAAACTCAAAGATTTTGTCTTCTCAAGTTCTTTCCTTAGACCCACTACTTCATATTATAAATTCCCATTGTGCTTGCGCAATTCAGTGAGTTGATGTGTCAAAGTGTCTATGACCATATTATTTTCTTCCAAACATATTTTAAGATGGGTGATTTCTTCAAGAAAATATTCTTCTTCTAAGGCATCCATAAACTCATCATTTTCATAAGCCATGAGTAGTTTAATATCTTGTTCAGATTCACCTTCATCACTATTAGACAAGCCATCACTATCTTCATGAGTATAATAACTTCTTTTATTAACAAACTCTTTCCTATTACCTTTTGCATAATCCTTTCCTTTGTCATGGTTATCTTTATGAGGGCATTTGGCAGCATAATGACCAACTTTAGCAAAAGCAAAACATTTGAAGGGAAGCTTACCTTTGAATCTTTCTGTACCCAGTTGAAGTTTCTTCACAAAGTTTACCTCATCTTCTTCTGATATATATCCTAATTCATTGAGATTTTCCTTTTCTTTTCCCTTTGCAGATGCTTTGAAAGTGACTTCTCTAATTTTTTATGGACCTCCTTTCTATATTTCGAAGGTAGTTAAAATTCCATGAAGTTGAACAACAACAACAGATTGTAGATCCTACTTCTCTTCAATGGAAAATACTTTTGAATCAAATTTAGAAGACAAAGTTCTTAAAATTTTCTCTACTATAGTAGCCTCCTTTATTTCTTCACCCAGATTATTCATACGGTTTACAATTTCATCTACTCGTAAAAAGTAACTAGCAATACTTTCATCACTATGCATCTTGAGATTTTCATATTGAATTCTAAGAGTTTGGAGCTTAGAATGTTTTACTTGGGAGTCTACTTCATAGCACTAAATTATTTTGTCCCATATTCCTTTGGCTGTGTTGAGCTACATGACTTTGACGAATTCTGATTCTAACAGACTTCCCAATAATCCATTGATGGCTTTGGCATTGTTTTCATATGCTTTCTTTTATGTTGGATCTGTGGGGACTATTGTTGGATATTGGTATCCTCCTTCCACAATTTCCCAAACATCACCTCCAAGTGACTAAAGATAGGCTCTGGTTCTTGTCTTCCAATATGTTAAGTTATTTCCGTTGAAGAATGGTGGTCTGATAGATCCCATTCCTTCATGATTGCTCATCTTGAGAGATCTTCCTTCAAGCAAACAAGCTTCTTCTTAAGGACCTCCTCTGATACCAATTGTTGGGAAAAATACTGAGAGGGGGGGGTGAATCAGTGTTTAAACATTCACAATAATGATTTTCCTTTTCAAACTATATATGTTATTTTACTGAAACAAATCAGCGTATGTTCGTGCCTCTAAAGTATGAAACTAGCGTATAGATAATAAACTTTGATAAACAACTAATTCATTGTCTTAAATCAGAGTGTGATGCATTTACTAAGAAGTAAACAGATGTAGTAAGAACATAACCAACACACATAAGCAGCACACATGAACACCAGGATTTTTCAGGTGGAAGCCCAATGAGGGAAAAAGTCACCCCTGCTGTCCTCTCAGTCTTTAATCTTCTTATAATAAAAAGTGTTTACAAGTTTTGTATTGGTGTAGACATTTTCCAATACGTGGGCATCTACCTGCTGAAGGCTACAACCTTCACTCGTTTTCCAGCTTCTACTAGAAGGGACCTCCAAGACCCTAGCTCTTGTACTGGTTGATATGTTTAGTAGTACATAGGTGTCGGCCTACCGAAGGATACTACCTTCACTCTTCCTACAGGGACCACGTTTCATAAATTTTTAGATAGGATACTCTTGGGACACAACAACACAATTTGTAGGCCACGTTTCATAAAATTTTCATACTGGACCCATCAATAACATTGAAGCTCAAAATCAATCACCACTGCAATACAACCATCAAATACAACTGCATCTATCATCAGTCAGTCAATCTGAACAATCAGATCACTGTCACCAGAACATAGAGTTGAACTCAAAACACTCCATCAACAACCAAAACCAATTGCAACCTAAAAAAGCATATGTCAGAATGTATACACTACTTCAATGAAGCCAACCTGCGTGTATACGCTACTTTCTGTAACCCAACCTGCATATACCTCTAAAGATACTGAATCATAAAACTTCTAAACCAAATTCTGTATTACCCAAAGATATTCTGAAGATCTACTATCATGTTATAGAGTTCTAAACAGATAGCAGCAAAGATCACCCTTCTTACTCAATCAATCAATCTATCAGACTCAATCTCCTTATACAATCAGTTTTACTTTTAGATCTAATGAATACATCATTGAAAAGCAATAGTAAAACAACAACACTGAATAGATAGATCAATCATCTCGGAACAATAATCCCTTCCTCTGTATATGCTACTTGGAAGTGTCGAACGCACGTTTATATGTGCCTTCAGCAAGGCGAAACAACATATAGATCTGCAAATAATAACTTATAACTTCGCAACTATTCCAGACTTCAGATAAACCTAGATTGTAGCTTTTAAAGGATAAAACATGCATTAACATTCATATCTAGCCCATTCATTATCACATCATACAATGATAAGTCATCTTAGGTCTCATGATCCTGATCCAACATTGTATCGAAAGGTGCACAAGATATTTTAGATCTATATCATAACCAAAGCCCTTACAACATAAAATATACTTCAGATAGAAGTATTCATGAAAAACCCTTTCACTTGCACACTTATCCCTTTGATCTTCTCCTAACTATATACTTAGATCCCTTTTCAATACCTCGAACCAAAACAACACTTAAAACCTGTGGTATTCTTAAACGGGATCAAGTACCTGTTATTCCACTCAATATTGTGGGCTAATGCCATGGTATGGATCCTCGGTATTATTTAACCTTAATTTTCAATCTCATACGTGCTTTTCCTCTTGTGAAAGCCTGTGCATACGTATACACTCTTTTTTTTCTGTGTACCTATTTATATGTGCTAAATGGACTAGGTGAAACAACGTATAAAACTTAATGTAATGTAGAACATTATTTTTCTTCAATAGCTTGATTCTGATCTATAATCCTTTGTCCCATTATCCTGTTCTTTCATGCCATTACTCTGTTATCTATGAATAGAACTGTTACAATGTCAGTTTCCCTTTATCATTTCTGAACTGACCTGTATGTGGGTTGCCATCAAGGACAACACATGTACCACAATGGCAACAATATTTCTGCTACAGGAATTCAAGTGGATCCAGCGAAAATCGAGGTAATCCTTAAATTACCTACACCCTGCACACAAACTGAGGTACGTAGTTTCATTGGTTATGCAGGATATTATCACAAATTTATAGAACATTTTTCAAAAATAGCTTCACCTTTGTATACTTTAACTGGTAATATTGAATTCGAATGGACTAATAAATGTGATATTGCCTTTACAGATCTCAGGAAACTAGTTTCAACAATGCCAGTGTTAAGAGGGCCAAACTGGGAGTTACCCTTCCACATCTCCTCATATGAATTGGATACAACCATAGGAACCGTTATTAGACAAGAAATTTTATGTTATTTATTACATTAGCAAAAGTCTTACTCCTCCTGAATTAAACTATATAGTGACAGAGAAATAGTTTCTAGCTATTATATATGTTATTAATAAATGTTGACATTATATAATAGGATATATAATTTTTCTATATACTAATCACTCTGTTATTAGATATTTAGCTAATAAACCAATTACTAATTTTCGAGTGACTCGATGGTTATTCTTATTACATGAATTGTATATCACCATCAAAGATTGACCAAGAAAAGAGAACCTTGCTGCAGATTTCTTGTCTCGAGTACATAAAATGAATGATTATTTATCAGTAGATGACCAGTTCTCAGATGAGCATCTATTCGTTGTGGCAACAAAAACACCTTGGTACACTGATGTGGCAAATTACTTAGCAGTAGGAAAATTTCTTGCTTATTTTTTTGGCTAAACATGGGATCATGGGAACATGTTTTGTCCATTATTCTTATCTATGGGATCCCAAAGAATTTTTTGGAAACAAAAGCTATTAATGTAATATTAGTTGTTTTGTAATATAAATATATTCATAAAACTTAAAAAAAAGATGGAAAGACATATAGACTCAAGATAAAACAATATGATACAGAAGATACAAGGAATGAGATGAGGAATATGGAAAGGGAGTTAGATTGGAAATCACAACACCAATTTGCAACAACAAAGAAAATGAAATTAGAGCATAAGTTGAATTGGTAGCATTAATGGAAAGCATGCCAACATCGCAAGTCATGACAAAAACACCCATGGTAGAGTGCACATAGAAACTCTTATATGTCATAACTACTTGGAGCCTTATTTTTTTAGTTCAATAGGCTCAATGATGCTACCATAAGAGAAATCCCTTAATTATATCCTCTTTTTTACAAGTAAATCGAAGAGCGCAACTTGGGGATGAATTGAAGGCATGATTAGGGAGTTGTAGTGGCCGAATTTTATTTAATTTTTGGCATAGAATTGAGCTTAAAAAAAATTCCACAAATGCCTAAGTCACAAAACCTGAGCATGTGAAATGAAAAATTTCTGAGTACATAAGAGTCATTAAGGGAATTTGGAGGTAAAAAATGGGTCTCAAAATGAAAAATGTATTATCAAAATCAACTTTAAAAAGCCAATAGGATTCAAAATGATGGTGTCATACCGAGGGTAAGTATTTTTTGAGAGAAAATATAACTATTTCTTAAATCATGTTTTCGACTTATCTCTATATAGATTTATTCACATTTCATGTGTGGGCACTCATTGGATGCAAAAATAGATTCCACATCCAATGAGTACCCACTATGAACACTCTTGATTTTATCCACACTGATAAAAAATGAAAATACATGAAAAAATGTGTTTAATGAATGAAACATGTTTTTTTCATGTATTTTTTATTTGAGTAGTTATTGGATAGAGAATCTAGTTTTACATCAAATGGGTGCCCATATTCAAAATTTTAGTAAACCTACGAGAAGAGACTTTCAAAATATAATAAAAATATAGTTTTCTTTCTTTTCCTTTAAATTTTCACAATTCTTATTTATTATTTTTATTATTATATTATTATATTATTATTTTCCTTAGAAAGACCATTTCTTCCCAACCCTCTATGCCCTTTCTTCCCAAATCTTTACATATTTTCCTAAGGACATGGACCTTCTTTTATGAGTGGACTATACCTAGCAAATTCCCTAATATAGTCAAGAATCCTCTATAGCCACCTCGTTAACCTATATATATCAATAATGTTATGTAAACATGAAGGTGAATAGTTATTAATTAGTATTTTGTTCTCAGCGCTATAGATATGTGTTCTAGTTATAGGTCATATACATGGCCAACACATAATATGTTGCTAGTATTAAATTTAATACTTGATCTACTAATATAATGAAACCCTATTATGTCTATTCTTTTGTGTTTGTGATGTATCTTAATGGTGTCTTGATGCCGAGTTACCCCCCATATACCCACAGTATGCATAAGAATGCATAAACACAACTGTCCCAGGTAATTGACTCACAAGGGAGTCAATTCTTCTTAATATCAAATGGTTAAGGCCTATATAATGGTTCATTTATATCGGAACCCAATCACCCCGCCAAAACCTCCTATCGGGACTATTCACCTCCTTATAACACTCATTATCCCTTTTACAAGAGTCTCTCTCAAATATTTCTTATCGAGACTCTAAAAACCCTTCAGAACCTTTATATAACCCCTTAAGCCTCATATATATATAACCACCCTCTTAACATTTGTTTAATATATATTTAACCCATAAAATCCCTTTGTCGACGATATTTCCCTTAAAACCATTTTACAAAGGAAAACGTATGCAAATCGTACCTTTTCCACCTTCCATACAGACTCTGCACAGATTCTGTGGTTGTACCCTATTGCAATCGCTATTGGGACTTTTGCTAGCCATACTTACATACCTCATCACCCCTCTGATTCTGATATATGACTATCAGAATTGTTAAAACATTGCTTAAGCCTTAAAACACTCGGCACAACTCTTTAACACAATACAAAGGAATTACACTAACCTTCCGCCCTAAACCATATAAGGTGGACTTCAAAACTTATCCACCGGCACTTATAAATGTCATCAGGTCCACACCTTCAATCGTTCCACAGTGCTGCACTATATTAAGGCCCGACTTCCGATCACCCGATATCTGCGATCACTGATTAGCGCTTAATCACTATCGGCATATCGGCCCTTAACTATTCCACTATTGCTTAGACCTTTGGCTTCTCCGATATGCGATAAGCAATGAGATCTAGACCATCGATCTGAATCTTGATCCGACGGTCTATGTTTAATCGCTGGTCTCTATCGCTATAAATCAATGACCCGTTCCGATGACTTAAAAAGGGTTCCACCGACGCGACTTAATCCTGGCCATTGATCTAAATGATCCAATAGTTGTTGAGCGTCAATACTCCACTTCTCGCTCTTCTTTTACTTGGTTTTTTTTTCACTATTTTCCACCATTTCCTCTATGGGTCAATTCTTCAAAAAGGTTCTGGTTCCTCGCTGTTTCCATTGCTCAACTCTTTCTGAGCTTAAGTCTTCGAACTCTCAACTTCGCTCCTTCTCTCCAGAGTTTTACTCTACTTCTTAAATTGGATTCTAAGATCCCTTACGATTCCTCCAAATCGTTCTCTCCTCTGCATATTCTTCAGAACTCTGTCTGCAATCCTCTTTTATAGAACTTACAAGTTCACACCATAATCAATCATAAACACACGATTCACACACTTTGACACGGTATATATATATATATATATATATATATATATATATATATATATATATATATATATATATAGATAAGCAAAGATTACATTCGAGACTACTCTGTCTCGTACAGGCCTATTTTCCAATGTCAGTGGCCTCTACTTTTGACTCTACCCATAGGCTTACATATATGCCAGACAGTTCTGTTGAACTGATCCTGGTTCGACTCCTATCTCTACTGAACCAACTCCTAAACCCTCTGTCCACTATGTCCATTTCTAGTTTTAATTAATTCCCAAAAGCTCTCCTTAGTTCCTCAAATCATGGAACTATTTAAGAGTTATATTTGATTTTGAACTCTTTTGTCATTACTCCCACTCATGTCCTCCTTATTCGAGAGCATTTACAAGATATCTCACACTATCCGATTTATTCCTATTCTATGCACTTAAAAGCCTAAATTACATCAATTTATCACTTAGGAATCCAACTTCCTAAAAATACATGACCCCCTATGTCTACTTAATTACAATGGTTTTTCTCTTGGGTGAATGCTCTTGCATCAGACTCCCAAAGTAGAAAATATTCATGATCTCTTGATCATGTGTCTTCTGATCTTGGTCTTCCTAGATCCCACACTTTGTTCTGTAACTGACCACATGCTTTGTTCCCTTGTTGCTGATGTACTTTTGTTGTCTTCTTCTCCATCTTCTTCTCTTTGTCAATCAAGTTCAAGTTCTGATTGATCTTTCTTCCTGTTGCTGCCATTTTCTTCCATTTGGACTGCTTCATCATCAGTTTCCACATTTCTTCAATTTCTTTTTCCAGTACATCTTTGGACTGGTCCATATTCTACTTCTTACTTCTACCTCTTTCTTTTTGCTTCAGGTTGTGGTTCTTGTTCATTAGTTCTTCAATTTTTTGTTCTTCTTCTTGTTCTGTTATTCTTACTCCAACTTTTACTTTTCTTACTTCAACTTTTGCCTTGGTTGCTTTGTTGACTCTTATGTTGTCTTTTTCTTTTCTTGCTCCAACTTTTGGTTTACTTGTTGCCTCCATATCATCCTTACCCTCTTGCACTGAATCACGACTGTTCAACACTCTCTCCAGCAATTTAACATGTCTGCTCCATGGATTGAATTCTTCCACAGAATCTCCTTCTTTCATCTTTAAGTGGCTTAGTTGTGCCAAATCTCCTCGAGCATTTGCAACAAAACCTGCACTCACAAAACACTTGTTAAAATTAAAAACAAAAGGCTATTGTGCCTTGTTTTCCTTTGGCAACAATTCAAGTTGCTGCACTATTTCTTTCTCCTCTGTCAGCACATCAGTATGTTGATTTGAAGTCTCAAACGAATTCATGCGAATTTCCTTTAGTGTCTCTTCCATACCATCTTCTTCAATGATATCTCTCTATTTTTGTCCATTGTAGTGAACTCCTTCTTCTACAGTGTTAATATGCTAAACTCTCATTATCATCTCCTTTTTCTTATGACTATCATTCATGACAATTTTTTTGTCTTCCCTTTTCAGCAATCTCTCTTGAACTTCTATTCTCTGTTTTTCTAACTCCCTTCTTTGAAAATCTAATTTTCTATATAACTCACTAATTTCAATTGGAGTAGATTTTGGAAATTTCACACAGTTCTCCATACCTTCCTTTGTTATGGATAGATCATCAGATGTCCTTTATCCCTTTGCTAAGTCTTTTTCATAGGCTTCTTCTTCCTTAACATCTTTCAGTAAATGTCCTTCTTTCTTACTGATTGTCTCACAGTTTCCATGGCTATTTCCACTGTGCCTGTCATCATAGTGAACTGATGATCCTTTAATATGTTTTCAGCTAACATAGTCTCTTCTTCTTCAGTAAATTTTGTCTTGTTGTCCCTCTATAACTCTTTCCCCAGAGTTATCCTTGTCTCACCATCTGCGTTATCATTCTCCTGCTTTTTTTTTCATCCATAACATTAATCAAAGTCATTTGATTACCTTTCTGAGACAATTTTTCTTCATTCTTCATCAGAATAAGATCCTGATTCCTCATCTCCATGACAGCTTCTATAGACTCATCCATAGACTTTTCCTTCTGTATGCAGTCAAATTCATCCTCTTCCGAAAAGTTTTCTTTGTCACCTTTTATTTCTAGATCTTCATCTCCTTTGAAGATATCTTCAAAAGGTTACTTTTCTCCTGCAATACCTGCCATCATACACAAACTATCAATTTTAAAAACATAAGCCCCTATGGTCTCACTGGATGCTTCAGCCATCATATCTCCTTGCTCTTCAAAGTTCTCTTTATAACTCAGAAATTCTTTGATTGTCTGCTCTTCAATCTCTTCAAGCCCTTCACTTGGTTTCTTGATATCTTTCTCCAGCCATGTATGAGATCTATCTATCTCATCTCCTTCCATAACAGAATTTAGATTCTGCTTATCTTCTTCCTCTTTTATGAAAATATCAGCAAATTTTCCTTCTTTACATGTTTCACCTGCAAGCATACACAAATTTTCAGATTTAAAACCATGTGACCCTTTGGCCTTACTTGATGTTTCAGTCCTCAAGTCTTCATCTTCAGTTTCTCCAATAATTTCACCCCTTTCTGGTTCACAAATGGACTCTTCCATTTTCATTTCCAACTCATCTTCCTTGAGTTTTCCCATTAGCCACTTTACTTGCTTTTGCTATAGCCTTCTCTGCATCTCATGCCATTCCACTGTCTTCTTCCTTAAGACCCAACCTAGTCTCTGGTTTTCCTCTAGTATTCTTCTTAATGCATCGAGTTGTTCTTTTAACTCTACAATCTCTTTGTCAATTTCCTCTTGACTCATCCTTTTTCCATTTGCCTTGGCATCCTCTTTCTTCATCTTTCTTCTGCTGTGGCTTCTCTCTGAACCTCTGCTATGACTATCAGTAGTCATCTTCTTCTCCTCTTTATTCATGAGCTTCTCACTCATCTGCAACAAGCCTCTGCAACAGCTAGTCCTCCTCACTGTAATCTTACCTCACTAAGCTCTCCTCACTCAGTGTTTTGGTAAGCACAGGTCCTCTGTCTAGAACCTCCTTTTGAGAAACACCTTTGCTCCTTCTAGGCTTCTGCAATTTCTCACTTCCTCTTGAGAACACTTCAGCGGTCCTCTCTATCCAATCTCTTGTTGGATTCTTCAGGTTCACTGCCACTTCTCCTTTAGAGTGTTTTCCTTACTCTGTCTTCAAGAACACATCTAGTTCTCCTCCCACAGCTTCTCTTGATGTCACCTGTGCATTAGTATAAAAAACACACATTCTCAGTTTAAAACAGAACATATTACCTCACCTTCAAGATCTCAGCATGATCTTGTTTCACCGATTCTACTTGTACTTTGAATGCATTGCACTCTGTTTTTATTTCCAAGTCCTCTTTCCTTCAGAACTTGTATTAAGCAATCTTACTTTCTCTTTCCTCTGTTCCTATCTACTCCAAGCCTCTGTTGGAACTGTTACAGTCTCCCAAGAACTTCAAAATTTCTCTTTACAATCTTCTGTTGTATTCTCTATCATTCATCAATTAACTTATGCACATGACCTTCTTCTGTGTGGAAACTCCATTTTGCAGAAATCTTTCCTTACTCTGATTTCAAACCTGCTCTGATTACAAATCTACTTTGATACCACTAATGGTGTAGGGTTACCCCCGCATATACCCACAGTATCCATAAGAATACATAAACACAACTATCCCAGGTAATTGACTCACAAGGGAGTCAATTCTTCATAATATAAAATGGTTAAGGCCTATATAATGGTTCATTTATATCGGAACCCAATCACCCCGCCAAAACCTCCTATCGGGACTATTCGCCTACTTATAACACTCATTATCCCTTTTACAAGAGTCTCTCTCAAATCTTTCTTATCAGGACTCTAAAAACCCTTCAGAACCTTTATATAACCCCTTAAGCCTTATATATATATATATAACCACCCTCTTAACCTTTGGTTAATATATATTTAACCCATAAAATCCCTTTGTCGGTGCTATTTCCCTTAAAACCCTTTTACAAAGGAAAACGTATGCAAATCATACCTTTTCCGCCTTCCTTACAGACTCTGCATAGATTCCAAGGTTGTATCCTATCGCAATCGCTATCGGGACTTTCGCTGGCCATACTTACATACCTCATCACCCCTCCGATTCTGATATATGACTATCAAAATCATTAAAACACCGCTTAAGCCTTAAAACACTCGGTGCAACTCTTTAACACAATACAAAGGAATTACACTAACCTTCCGCCCCGAACCATATAAGGCAGACTTCAAAACTAATCCACCAACACTTATAAATGTCGTCGAGTCCACACCTTCAATCGCTCCACAGTGCTGCACTATATTAAGGCCCGACCTCCGATCACCCAATATCTCTAATCACCAATTAACACTTAATTGCTATCGGCATATCGACCCTTAACTATTCCACCATTACTTAGACCTTTGGCTTCTCCGATATGTGATAGGCGATCAGATCTGGACCATCGATCTGAATCTTGATCCGACGGTCTACATTTAATCGCTGGTCGCTATCGCTATAAATCAATGACCCGTTCTGATGACTTAAAAAGGGTTCTGCCAACATGACTTAATCCTGGCCGTTGATCTAAATGATCCAACGGCTACTGAGTGTCAATACTCCACTTCTCGCTCTTCCTGTTACTTGGGTTTTTTTCGCTATTTTCCAGCGTTTCCTTTGTGGGTCGATTCTTCAAAAAAATTCTGGTTCCTAGCTGTTTCCACTGCTCAACTCTTTCTAAGCTTAAGTCTTCGAACTCTCAACTTCGCTCCTTCTCTCCAAAGTTTTACTCTGCTTCTTCAATTGGATTCTAAGATCCCTTACGATTCTTCCAAATCGTTCTCTCCTCTGTGTATTCTTCATAACTCTGTCTGCAATTCCCTTTTACAGAACCTACGAGTTCACACCATAATCAATCATAAACACGTGATTCACACACTCTTACACAGATAGGAGTAAACTCTGTATATATATATATATATATATATATATATATATATATATATATATATATATATATATATATATATATATATATATATATATGTAAAAGCAAAGATTACATTCGAGACTACTCTATCTCGCACATGTCTATTTTTCAATGTCAATGGCCTCTACCTTTGACTCTACCCCTAGGCTTACATATATGCCAGACAGTTCTGTTGAACTGATCCTGGTTCGACTCCTATCTCTACTGAACCGACTCCTAAACCCTCTGTCCACTATGTCCATTTCTAGTTTTAATTAATTCCCAAAAGCTCTCCTTAGTTCCTCAAATCATGGAACTATTTAAGAGTTATATTTGATTTTGAACTCTTTTGTCATTACTCCCACTCATGTCCTCCTTATTCGAGAGCATTTACAATATATCTCACACTCTCCGATTTATTCCTATTCTATGCACTTGAAAGCTTAAATTACATCAATTTATCACTTAGGAATCCAACTTCCTAAAAATACATGACCCCCTATGTCTACTTAATTACAATGGTTTTTCTCTTGGGTGAATGCTCCTGCATCATGTCTATATTTTTTTTGCTTAATGTGCATGCTTAAGGTTTATTAGCTGAAATAAACAATTAAATGCTAAAAATTGGAATTGGAACCCCATTAAATATTCAATACTTTGCACCACACATAATTGACAACTACTAGACATGCTTTGAGTCATACCTCCTTCTTTGGAAGGTGAAATATGTTGGCATGATAGAAGATTATAAGCATTTGTTGGATATCTTCTACTAATGTTGACTCTATCAAAAGGAGTTCATGGATCAAAGTCAGCTTTACTATTCCAAGATAGTTCCTCTATGTCTTCCAATGTAAAAAATAAAACCCTTGTGGAGTTGAAATATATAGATATCATCAAGTCATCTAGTGCGACAAATTGGAATAGAAGTGATCCAATGATTCATCTTTTCATTTGTATTAATAGCACTTGATTTGCAACTTAACACCCAATTGACCCATGATTTCTATTTAAAGGGCATGAAGGTCATTTGTTGATGATCAATTGTAATAAATGTTCTAATAATCTAGTTTTTTTATGCATTAATATATTGGCTCGGGTGGCTATGTTTATTGGGGCCATCCACTCTTTCTCAATTTGAGGATTTTAATCATCTAAGCACTTGTGTACTAACATTTATCTATGTGTGTGATCGATTGACTTAATGTGTTTGATCTATGTGGATATAACATATAGTGAGTGTTTTTCTTATGGTGTTTGACTTACGTGGATATACCTTGATCCGTTTTGCATGGATTACATAAATAACCACCAAACTAGCAAGGATCGATAAATGACCCTTCATGCTCTTTAGATAGAGATCATGGACCAATCAGATGTTAAGAAACAAATCAAGTGTTGTTTACTAAGAAGAAGGTGAACCATTAGATCATCATGTCTAAAACATTATCATAACCATTAGATTAGTTAATTACAAAAGCACACAATAAAAATAGATTTATTCTAAGGACACATTAAACCAAGATGATTTGAACCATCTCCTAAGTGTCCAAATACCCTAATATACCTTCAAAAGCAACTTGAAATATGATTGAAGATTTTATAAAAATAACACAATAGAAAAAAATAAAAATAATGCATTAGAACTTATCAATCTAAGGGAGACTCCCTTCATGCCCTTTAAAACTTAAAACAAAGTAACTAACATTTTTTTGTTTGATATTAATTTTAGAAAAATGATTTTATTTACTTTAGTTGATGTTTAGTTTCATTTTTTGTTTTATTTGAATTTCAATAGAACATATTTCTTTTTCTTTCTTTTTTTTTTTGCCCACAGAAAAAATCACATACTTATTATTTCATTGAAATCAAAGTATACATATTATTGTTCAATTACATTCTCTTAGACATGTCTTCCAAACTAGAACAAAAAAAATCAAACATAAAAATGGACAAGATCCCAATGATCACCATATCTTCAAATTAGAAAAATGTTGATGGTGTGCTCCATGAGGACATCAACTTCTTTTCTGATATCACTAAATGTCCAACAGACTAGAGTAATGCTTCCTTTTATCTTATGTCTGCATCAAAATTGTGTACCTTGTGGATATGTGATACCTCGAGCTCCTCAAAAACTTCCTAAATTTGGTGAATTCTTTGTTGCCAAGGATTTAGGGTCAAACTATGTAATGTGTCAATCCCCAAGAACCAACCGAAAACCACTCGAGAATCACCAAAGATTTGTAGGAAATTCACATGCCTAGATATTGCAAAGTCAAGGACAAGCTGAATCCCAATTAATTCATCTTTATTATTAGATCCATACCTTGGCCCCAAGCTAAGAAGGAAAAAATGATGGTTACTTAGGTGAAATACTACTCATGCTCTGCAAAAGTTCTTGGCTTCATAAAGAAAAAAACCAAGCTTTTAAAGAATCAATCCTAAGCCCAATCACAATTTTTTTCTTCTTCTTTACACCTTCTGTGTTGAGTTCCTTCATTGCTAATTTTGATTTTTGCACCACATATCATATATTTGGGACCTAATTATCAAACACAGTTCTATTCCTGTGTAACCAAATATGTGAAAGGACCAAACTTGGAAGGATTGAAATATGCTCCAAGGCTAGGGTATTTTTCCACTATGTGAGGCATTCCCCTAATGATATAACTGACCACGACCCTTCCTGTGTAACCAAATATGTGAAAGGACCAAACTTGGAAGGATGGAAATATGCTCCAAGGCTAGGGTATTTTTTCACCATGTGAGGCATTCCCCTAATGATATAACTGACCACGACCCTACACAAGCCTTCTCAAATAAGATCGTTCTCTACACCACTTGCAAAAAATCACAATCCACGAACAAGTGTGTCATTGACTCTTGATTAACACAACAAAGTTGGCATCTTGTAGGCCCTTCCTAGCCACTTTTCTGAAGATTATCTTGCGTGAGGATCCTATTATTTAGTGCCAACCAAAGAAAGAGGCAGAACTATAAAGGAAAGGGCCACTTCTAAACAACTGTATACCATTAAAAAGGTTCTAACTCTACTTCATGTGTCACCATCATTTCAAAATAGAATAGGTTTTAATGTCTATAAAATGGTTATAATTAGCTTAGTGGAAAATTTAATTTTGATGCATTGTCTTGAATCTTGATTAAAGACTTGGAATTTTGTATTTACATCTGGCACGGATGCAAGTGTGCACCAAGGCTGACTAATGAAGCAAGATTTGTATTGTGTTTGGGGAAATGCAAGCTCTTCACACTTGGATTTGTTACTTCGGGGTTAAATTTGTATGCGCTGAATTTCGTGAGCCTTGTTTTATTTTCCATCAACTGTCATGGGGATTTTGGATCTTTCTACCTGTTTCTTGCCACTCCCTTGATTTCCTTTAGCTTTTGTTAACTATGTAGGTGAGATGGACCAAGAAATAATCTTGAGCCTAAGCAATAAGATACAAAACATTTATGATCATCTGTATCAGAATATCGAATTATGGACCATTAGAATCTGGAGTATTGACTGTCTGAGCAAAACCAAAGTAAATTTGCAGAATTGTAGGCAAACTGATAATAGCCAAGAAATGGACGAAGTGAAATGAAGGTGGCAGTTGTAGAAAAACAGTGGAAATGGAGGGAGGTCCTGAAGAGCCCATTGTCTCTCTGATATCCCATCTATTTCCTTTTTCTTGTCCTCCATTTTTCGTAAGAGGACTCTCTCATTATTTCTTGCTCTCGATAACGTAATGGAATTGAACACACAGACCTTCCCATTGCTCTGATTTTCGTTGTTCTATCCATCTTCTATCTGACGGTATCCCTTCACTCACATGGATGGATTGTGAAGATGCCTAGTAGACAACTCTGCAGCTCGACCATCTATGTCTTTTGATAGAAAATTCCTGTCAAAGATTATTGAGAAGCTGCAACTGAGAACATTGCTTAGAAGCACTCTGTACATGAGGGATTTTGGATCAACAATTGAGCTACAACGGTCAGAAAAAGAGGATCAAGCCCAATGGCTACAGTAAGTTATAAGTCTCTTTTGTAATTTTGTTAACCTTCTTTTTCCCACTTAAGCAGGTTGTTACATGTGGTCATTTTGTAGCAGCAAAGTTTCTTTTAAGGACTGTGTTGTGATTTATACACCTCCCTTTTCATTTTGAGTATGACATCAGTCATTGTTTAGAAATTTATTTCAGCACCATCTCCTCTGAATTGAAGCGTAATCAGATTGTGTTAAAGGTCAATGTAATTCAGCCCTGATCGTTTTCTCTTGTTTTTAGTTTATGCCCTTGCTTTGTACTCGAAAGAGATCAAAATCCGAGGAGTGTATATTACCGAGTCTGAATTCGAGAAGGAGATGAGTGAAGTACGGGATTCAAAACCAAGAATGGTTTGTATGAATAGTTGGTCACGTTGTTTGTGTTGATAAACACCGGATTACATTTATAAGAACAATAAACCAGGTACTTATACTGCACATTAAATTATTTTTTATTTTTTATTTTTCTAATTTCATAATATTAATGGTTAGGATAAACATGAATTAATATTTAGAACACTCGTATTAAAAAAATTCACATAATCAATCTTGAAATGAGCGAGTCTTGCAAAGAAAAGACAAACCTTTAGTACTTTGAAATTCAATTTTAGTAGATACCCTGAGCATGGATCAAAGAAGATCAAGGCGATATTTGAATGGCCAGTTCTAGAAAGTAAAGCAGAGATAAGAAGTTTCATTTGATAAGTAAATATTTAGAAAAGATTTATTAAAAATTTCTGGCATAGCTGCAGCCTTAACAGATTGCACCAAATGTCAACATTCAGATGAAGTAACACTGGAAAAAGGTATTTAGCTACACAAAAAGGGAAAACAATATGGCCCATGCAGCAGTGCATTAAATGCTGTATAGGTTGGGATATACAATATTGGACTTTAAATGGTGTATCTCCCAACTTATATAGCATTGGATGCTCTGTGATGCTTCTTCTGTAGCAGTTGGATTAGTATTGAGTCAGACACGGACATGTAGGCTTGTAGCACATTTTAACAAAAATGATGCCAAAAAGAAAATATAACACTTCTGGTAAAGAAATATATGCTGTTATTCAAAAACCTTATATTGGCAGCATTATTTCCTGCGTAAAGTATTTGTTTTGTCCACTGATCATCAAGCACTACGGTATATAAATTCCCAAGAAAAATTATAACATGTCCATTATAACATGGACATGGCAATTGGTTCCCATTATTTCAGATTGTTGCTTTCGTTATTCAACATATAATAGGCAAATGCAATGTTGCTGTGGAAACTTTAAGTAGGGTTGCCATTTAATTATAACTATGCAAACTGAACCATGGGCTTTAATGTAATTAAAGAGGCGCAACTAGAAGCACTTTTGGAGAATATTTGTAGGTGGATGGATTTTGCCTTATGCTAGACAATTGGCTTAAATGTAATAGAAAATGATTACGTGAATTATGCATACTTTGGTAAAGGGTTTCGAATCTTACCAACCAATTCAACCAATTCAACACTAGAAGCACTTTTGAAGAATATTTGTTGGTGGATGGATTTTTGTCTAGAGATAGACAATTATGTATTCTGGCTAGATCAATGAGAGAAAAATTGATCCAAAAATTGGATTCAAGTGGGTTGAGAGGAAGACGATTATGTATTCTGGCTAGATCAATGAGAGAAAAAATGATCCAAAGATTGGATTCAAGTGGGTTGAGAGGAAGCTTTTCGGCAAAAATAAAGCATTCAGTTAAGTGAGTTGAAGGTTTTGTTGGCCACAATGAAAGATGTGAGTAACTTTATTGTTTCTCGCAAGATATGTTAAATTGCAGAGGATAGCAAAGCACTGGTTTGCATAAGCCTTTGCCTGTGTTGAATAAACCATGGGCTGATATTACCATGGACTCTGTTTTGCCTTTGCTGTTGTAGCAATTGGAAGAGTATTAAGTCAATAAGACATATATAGTACATTTTAACGAAAAGGTGAAAGAGGTCAAAGAGAAAATACAACACTTACTACAACGAACTATGTGCTATTGCTCAAACCTTAAGATATTAGCAGCATTATTTGTTGCATAGAGAATTTTTTTCGCTGACGGATCCTCAAGCCATAAGGTATACAAATTCCCAAGCAAAACTATCACATAGACATTCCCATTGGTTCCTATTCTTTCAGAAGTTCAGAACTACGCTATTCTATTGGTTCCTATTCTTTCAGAAGTTCAGAACTACGCTATTCTATTGGTTCCTATTCTTTCAGAACTACACTACTCAACATAGAATAGGCAAATCCAATGTTGCAACAGATGCTTTAAGTAGCAGGTGCTATTTACTTATTTAACACAACTAGAAGTATATGAAATTTTATCTGAAGGTAGATAATTATGTATTTCAGCTAGATCGATGAGAGAAAATTGATCGGAGAATTGCATTCAAGTGGATCGGGAGGAAGGTTTGGCAAAGATAAAACATTCAGTGGAGTGACTGAAAGAATCATTTGGCCACCAATGAGGACAGATGTTAGACATTTTGTCGGTGCTTGCAAGAAGATTTCTTAAATTGCAAAAGGCAGTATAGCAAAACATTGGTTTTTATAAGCCCTCCTGTGTTGAATTAACCATGGACTAATATTACCCTGGACTTTGTTTTGGGGCTGCTTCGAACACAAAGAGGATGTGGATCAATACTTGTGGTGGGGCATCATTTTTCTAAAATGGTTCGTTTCAATCTCGCGAAAGGAGAAAAAGACTAATGATGTCAGTCAAATTAATTGATTGTTACTCTTCGGGCTTAAATGGTTGTATGATATTCCAAAACCTATAATAAGTGACAGAAATACAAAATTTCTTAATCTTAGTACTTCTGGTGGACATTCTAGAGGAAGTTGGATAGTAAGTTGCAATATAGTTCATCCTATCATCAACAAACTAATAAGAAAACTGAAGTTGTGAACAAATTTTTAGGTAATCTACTGAGGAATTTGATCGGGGAAAGTCCGAGAAAATGGGACTGTCATAGCAAAAGCATAAATTTTCCATAATTCAGGGGTTGATAGGTGGACTGGATTATCCACTTTTCAAATAACTTACTGGGAAAAATCTAAAAGGAGGTGTGGATTTACTTGATCTGCCTGAAGGATCACATGTTAATATTTTATTGAATACATTCATAATTGTACAACAACATGTGAAGCAGAAATTGCAAGCCACAAATGAAGCGTACAAGCTAGAAAGATGATCTTCATCGTAGAGGGGACTGAATTCCAGATTGGGCAACTGGTTATCGTTCATCTATGGAAAGAAAGGTACCCACAGAGTACCTATAATGATCTCAAGCCCAAGAATACTAGCCCATGGAAGAAGATTAGTGAGAGTGCTTATGTTGTAGAGTTGTCAAAAGACTAGGATATCAGTACCATTTTCAATTCAGTAGTAGATATATATGCTTTGGATATCGGTCCAATCTTCAATATAGTAGACCTATATGCTTATCGCCCAGAATTGTTAAGGAATGAAAATACGAATGTCACAAAAGAGTGGAAAAAGCATATACCACAGAAGAAAGGTGAAAAGATCAAGCAGGTTGTTGAAACGAAAATTACAAACACCAGAGCTTGAATATATAGACTTGATTTAGACAAATGCAAGAGTCTGCTAGAGTCATCTAAAACATGGCTTATTGAAAAGCATCTTAGCCAAATTATGCTCCTATTAACTCTGCACCAAAAACACAGATTCCTTTTAACAAAGAGAATAAAGCAAGCAATCCAAATATCTTGCCACATCAGTAGAGATATTGACTTTCTGCATCAGCAGAGATGTTGGACATGAGCTTTTAAATTCCGTGACATAATTATTTAAGAAAATACATAAATTTAGGGGCATTTTACGAACCCGGAAACTTAATTAAATTTTTTTTTTTATTTTGAAAAAAAAAAATTACAAAAGAAAGCAGAAGGCGGAAGCGTTATGGAATGGAGATATTATATCCTCTTCCTGAGCACTACTTAAGCAGAAATAAAATCTCAACAGGTTAAAGCACCTAAATGTTTAACATATTTTATAATGAGATAACCTTTGGCCATCAACAGGGTACATATCTCTTACCAATTCCTCATACCAGATACCACAAAAGGAAGACACAAAACTTACCTCAATGGTAAAAACAGATGTACCTTTGAGTTTCCAGATAGAGAACAAAGTACTCTCTAACTTAGTTCCAAATTCCCATTAAAGCAGAAATCACAAGGAAAAGTCGACAATTCAACATTCTAGTGAATCACTCCATGAAACAATTAAGATCTCTGCATCGGGACTTCCTGCCAGCAGTCTCTATCAAACGAACAATCCCAAAAATATGCTTCAACGTCTCCAATTCGCCACATCATGCACAAGCCATTCGTTACTCCACTCTTTCCTAAGAAAGCTTTTGTTGGCAGAGCTTGATAAATGACCAACCAAGTAAAAGAACCTTAGTTTGTATGAAAGGAAAATAAACCAAACACTATGCAGCTTGCATATCCATCTATTCTCTGGAATAGAAGAACTCCATCTAGCATTAAGAACTGGAACCAATGATTGTTTTTGCTGCAACAAGGAGTGAAGATTCTTCAAATCATAACTCCAAATTCGCTTACCAGAAACCCAACATCAATCTCTCTATGTCAGGCCATGTATTTGAATATCCATCTTGTACAAGTCTTTAGAGAGAATCAGGTTTTGAATATCTCATACAGTCTCTGTTGGAGGAGAGGAGTCTTTTGCCTCACTAAACTTATCCACTCTTCTCGTGATCTAGTGCCAGCATCTCCTAGATCCTTCCAATGAAATATGCTTTTTCTTCTTTGCCTTCCAGCGTAATACCACAGCACTTCTGCAACAAAATTACCATGTACTCGCCAAAGCCAAAGGAAGCGGGGCTAAGTTCTAGTTTTACCAATCTGGCAACCAAGTGCCAAGGTAAGTCCCAACCAACTTTGTTCCCTAAAAGTTCTACTCTATCAATTTGGCAATATATTTTCAAGCCGACCACATATGCAGCAGATAATAAAGAAGTACCAAATTTAAATCAAGTGAGGCAAAGAGATAACGTCATATAAGCAAAAGTGACAATGGATTTTAAGGACACGCTAATTCTGCACAATCATGTGTCTCAAAAGGACCTGGCAAAAACTTGAACCCTCCAAACCCTCACAATCCATTTATCTTTTAAAATATTTCCCCAAGAAGAAAAATCAATCAAACCCATACCGCCCTGATCTATCGGAAAAATGTAAACATCCCAAGGGACCACTGGGAACCCACAAACGCCTCAATACTTGGTGCACAAAAAGGATCTTAGAATTTGCTCCAATTGCTTAAACTGAGCTCGGATGGGGAGTCAACCAGATAAATAATATATATGGGAAGCTGCAATAGCTGTAAACTCACCAGCAAAAGGTTTACTGAAAAAAACTTACCAGCAAAAGGCAGATCCTCAAATTGCAAAAATTTCAAAAGTGAAGCTTTTACTACACTTAACTTCTACGGACACCAATCCCACATAGCATGTGGAGATAAGGAAGAGTACTAAAAAGGAATATCAAAATAATGGACAATAACATCAAGCTTGATGCAATTCCGGAATGAGCGGATATAAGAGGATCGTCAAGGCCCAAAAACCAAAAATCATTCATGCTATCACTAACAACTGCACTTGAGGTAGAAGGACAAATGTCTAAGCGTTCCCTAGTACAATCAACTGAAAGTTACTCAATGTGCACTAAAAGACATGAACCATTGACAAACTGGTTCTTAATGATCCTTGCACCTTCTCAAAGGGAAATCCCTCTAATCCTTCCTTGGAATCTAGTAGTCTCCAAAAGGTGGCCCAAAACATCAACTAAAGGACAAATGTCTAAGTGTTCCCTAGTACAATCAACTGGAAGTTACTCAATGTGCACTAAACGACATGAACCATCGACAAACTCGTTCTTAATGATCCTTGCACCTTCTCAAAGGGAAATCCCTCTAATCCTTCCTTGGAATCTAGTAGTCTCCAAAAGGTGGCCCAAAACATCAACTAAAACATCTAGTAGTCTCCAAAAGGTGGCCCAAAACATCAACTAAAACATAGAGGTATCAAGCTAAAGGGCATCCTAGTCTACTAGATTAATGAAGAGAGATACAATCTAGAAAAGAATTGTTAACTAAAACTATGTTCTTGGCATACAAAAATAGAGTATTCACCATGGGCACACATCAAGTTCCAAGTATTCACCATGGGCACACATCAAGTTCCAAGTATTCACCATGGGCACACATCAAGTTCCAAAACCAAGGTTCACCAACATCTCTATAATAAAGGACTAGTCAATGCTAGCATAAGCTTTCTAAAAAACAATAAGGAGGATTAATGTTTCTTCATCTGATTATCTTGTCCACTCCATTGTTTCACAGACATATATCATTGCATTCATGATAACTTTGCCCTACACAAACCTGTTTGTTCATATTTGACAACTTGCATCAAAGTTTACAAGTACACAAAGCAACAAAGCGACAACAATGGCTAAAACTTTGGATGAAACATTGAACAATGTAATGGATCTTGAACCCCCAATTGTATCTCTACCTAAATTCTTCGGAAAACATTTAATTAGCCCTCAATTTAAGAAGTTGGTGTGGTGACGAGAGGAAAATGCTTCCTTGGCCATATGAAAGAGGTAATCACCAACCATTAATCACATTGATTTAAAAGTTCCAATGGTTGACCATATAGTTTGGGAGACTTTCCCTTAATGGAGTTGGCGGTTACAAAAAAGTTCCAATGGTTGACCATATAGTTTGGGAGGCTTGTAATTAATTGAGTTGGTATTTACAAAAATCTCTTCAATAAGTCACTATCTAATACGTCGTTATCCAAAGAGGAAATATTAAGGGAATTATTTTGAAACATTGATGCATAGATTCCACCATGTTATTTGTCAAGGCACATGGAGAAAAAATAGTCAGAAAATGTAACTTAAACATAGTTTTTATCTTAATAAGATTCATCTTCCAAAGAGTCATCTGGCCTATGCAAGACAATAACCCTATCAATTCAATTCTTCCTCTTGAGAGGGTTGATGTGAAAATTTGAAGCTTCATCCTCTTCCTAAATCCCCTAAAAATGTGCTCGCACATGTGCACCTCTAACCACATATTCTTCCTCTCAACTAATGCAAAACTCAAACTTAGCTACTTCCTCTTATAGACTAAGGATATGAAGATCTTCCTCTAAGAAAATCTTGACATTCTCAAACATATTATTTGAAGATTTCAACTTTTTTATTTGCATCCATGCTACTAATTTACCCCAACTCTTCATTCACTTCATTTTTCTATGGATAGTAGCTTCCCACCAATTGATCCAACCCCTTTCCTTTTGTTGGTTGAAGGAAAGGTTCCAAACTTTGTGTATTGATAACCTAAAATTAGTTGAATCAAGGTGAGAACATTCATCTTGGAAAGGAAGAATGTGTGATATCAAAAACATGTTCAATTGTGATAATGGTAGATATCGGAAGGTGGTTGGATTCCATTGCATCCATAATTACTTGTCTGGCCTGACTTTCACTCTATCTTTACCTTGCTACAAATTCCACAAAGTAAACCAATGACCATAATTCAGGCCCGTCTTCTTCCGGTTATGGTAAAAAATTAGAGATAATACAACCAATACCACCTTCCCTATCTCCAATCTGCTCAACCATATCGAAGTCTCCACACAAAACCATTTTGCATTTGGCAAAGAAACAACCATCCAACAATCCCATATCACACATTTCTCGAAACTAGAATTAGTATCATAAATGAAACACAAACCTACAAGTTTATCCTTTAGCATCATGTAAACAATATGCATCTATTATTGGCATCCAATCAATGATCAATCACAAAACTCTATAAGAAATGGGAAACAATGAGAACACTGACATTCCCTACCTGCATGTGGTGTGTAGCCCATAGTAGACCTCTCACAACAAAAAGTCATTCAACATCTCAACTCAAAGCCACCATACTTAAACTCCCTAGAGAAAAATCACATTTGGCTTAGAAGAATCTTGATCAATCACAAGAACTCTAAAAGAAGTGGGAAATAACTAGAACACTACCATTGCCTCCTTGCACATGGTGAGTAGTCGAGAACGGAACTCTCGACCAAAAGTTCGTTCAACATATCAATTCAAAGCTACTAGATTAATTTTCCTAAAGAAATATAGCATAATTAGCTTGAATTCCTTTCTAAATCTTCTTACAGACTATTTACAACTTGATATGGTCATCCCTTTAACTTTCCAAGACGAGGGACAACTTAGTTAGAGAGAGAGTCCCTATCAAAGTTGCCAGTTCTATTATCAAAGTTGAAAATAACCTAGAGTGGAATATTAATAATCAAGGGGGTGTTTAACAACATCTTTATATGATTTAAGGCAAACACTAACACCTTGCACTAATGCTACACCTTTCTAACCACACTGGGATAAAGCTTCTTCCCTATTATCACTTTTAACCCTCCATCCTTCTTTAATATGAATGGAATCTTACATGATTTATTCGGGCTTTTCAATGGTAGGAGAAGGGGAGGTGGGCCTCAAATGATGAATTACCTTCCCTACTATCTCCTTGAGATGACACTATCGTAAAGAGGTATTTGAAAAAAAATCTAAGACCATTTTTTCTACATTTTCAGTAGGGTCTTATGGTTGTTCAAAACATACTATTATGAGGAAATAGTGAATAAGGTGATTTCTGAATTTAGCATGCATAAGTATACAATACAAATATTTTGAATATTTTGAGTAGGTGTTTATGGTTTTCCGAGCTTAGTATTACAAGATAAATAGTGAATGAAAGCTAACATGGTATACATGTTTGAGAGTGAGTGATTGCGTGCGCGCTGCCTCTGCGCCCTGCCCTCCTTCGGCCCTGCGGCTCTCAGCTTGCCCCCGCCTGGCAGCCCTGCTGCTGGGCTTCTGGAGCTCCCGCGCCCTGTTCTCCATTGGACCGGCGTTTCTCTGAAGGCTCCCGCCTGCCAGCCTCTGCAACCCGCTTGAGTTTGTCCTCCGTCAGCTCGGATGGCCCCTCCGGAGGCTCCACCGGAGGAGGCAGTGCAACAGCAAGCTTTTTCAGCTCTGATAAACTCCCTTCCTCCTCAGCGAACTCGCCCTTCGATCTCCAAGTTTGTTAAAAAAATCGAGGGGTTACAGGAAGTCTCTCTCCCTCCTACTTTGCCAAGAATGGCTGCTCTTGCTCTTGCGGAAAAAGGACTTATAGGGCAGTTTACAGGTCTCTGGCCCTCACCAAAAACAGTTCAGAGGTGGGTGGAAAGGAACTGGACAGATAAAATACAAGGGAAAATTTCTATCAGATTTTGTGGGAAGGGTTACTTCACCTTCCACTTTGAGACAAAGGAAGACAAGGATTTGATTTTCCGCAACGGACCTTACTTCATGGATTCTAGAGGGTTGTACTTAAACAAATGGACACCGGACTTCGATCTGGAGCTGGATATCCCAAATGCGGTTCCTGTTTGGGTTCGTCTCCCTCATCTCCCATTGCATTGCTGGGGAGACGAATCAGTTCGTGCCATTGGAAATGCAGTCGGGAAATACATTGATCAGAGCGAGCCAAGAGATAATATGCAGGCCTATGCCTGAATTTGCGTTGAAGTGGATCTGGGAAAAGGTCTTCCTAAGGCCATTAAGCTTAAAGTTGATGACTGGTCGCACATTCAGCAGCTCGATTATGAGCAGATCCCATTCAAGTGTAAGGTATGTCACGAGTATGGTCACTTTGCTAATCGTTGCTCTAAGCTTTCTAATGTTGACAATAATCCGCAAGAAGAACAATGGGAAACGGTCAAAAAGAAAAAAATAGCCCCTAGCCACAAGCTGCCCAATGATGCTGGACCTTCCTCTCATAACCCTGCCATCTCACTCAATCCTTCTGCCCCACCATCTCCCCCTCTTCCCTCCTCCCCTCAAGCTCCTCAATCTTCTGCCCGCCAGCTGAATCCCCTTCCTTCTTCTCCCTCCTCAAATCCCTTTCATGTTCTTTCCCTTCCTGAAGACTCCCCTGTTCAATCTAAGCCTCCCTCTTCTCCCCGTATCTTGGTCATTCCCGCCTCCCTCCCATCAAATCCTCCCCCTCCTAGAATCACTCGAAGCAATTCCAAAGATCATGGGTCTTCTCTAGATGGTCAAAAGAAGCTAGGAAGAAAATCTTCCAAACAACACAGGGATGAGAACGCTCAAAAAGACATAGCTCTAGGACTCCAAAATCCTATAGAATCATACATACAGGGATCAATAGATAAAGAAACAGTAGTAAAGATAAGGGAGGGAGAGCAACTCCTCGAATCACACTTTTGAAATGATTAAAATTCTTTCATGGAACAGCAGGGGACTAGGGCACCCCTCCAAAATCAATGCCTTAAAGGATCTTATAAATCAAGAGCAAATTGCAGGAAACAAAACAGAGAAAGTCAAAAATTGATAAGATCATTGTCCATCATAAGCGTTATACAGGATGCACATGTGAATCCAGAGGTGCCTCAGGCAGGATTACTACTATTTGGAATCAGGAAGAGTGGAACAGGGAAGCTGAAGTAATAGAACAGCATTGGATAAAGACAATGTTGAGGAACAATAAGAGCAATCAGCAGATTGTAATTTACAACGTCTACGCCCCCAATCATTACAGGGACAAAGAAGTCTGCTGGGATTCCCTCAACAAGAACATAATAGAAGAAGACAGTAGCAATATTATCTTAGGGGGCGATTTAAATTTGATATTACATGCCAATGAAAAACGTGGGGGCAGCTTCACTCCCGATCCATTTAGAAATCAGCTGGAAACAATAATGCAACACGGTGATCTGATTGACATCATACCAAAAAACCGAAAATACACCTGGAATAATCGCAGATTGGGTAGTAGCAACATTATGGAGAGACTGGAACGGTTTCTGGTTAACATCTCCTTTCTTTCCTCATATTCAGCTGTCAACATCACCATTCTGCCCTTCACTGTCTCAAATCACTATCCCATTATTTTAACTATTGATTCGCACAGCCCTCTTGGGCCTCTTCCCTTTAAGTACAATCACATTTGGAGCGATTACCCAGAAGCCAAAAGCCTGATACAGCAAACCTGGCGTCAACACATTGAGGGATCTCCAAGATTTATATGGGAAAGCAAATTAAAAAATGTTGAAAGCTCAAAAATTGGGCCAAAACGCAGTATGTTGAACCAGAGGGGAAAAAAAGAGAGGTGAAAGCCAAAATTGAAGATTTCCATTCTACAATAGAAAATCAAGAGTATCATCAGGTTGAAAAGTTTCAAGAAGAAAAGCTTTATAATCAGTTATGCAGTATCAAAAGAGAGGAGGAAGAAAAATGGCGTATAAAATCTAGGCAGACTTGGCTGAAAAGCGGAGATAAGAATACCTCTTTCTTTCATAAGCAAGCCACTGCTCGGCAAATTAAAAACAACATAACAGCCATCATAGACAATGCAGGGACCCAACACACTGATCAAACAGCCATTAAAAGTGCTGCCTCAAACCATTTCAAGGAGCTCCTAACTGAAACAGGGGAGGAAGAACCCTACGCTGACCTCTTGCAGCATTTGCCAACAAAGATCACAGCAGACTTAAATAAAAGGTTGACAGAAGAGATAAAAGAGGAAGAAATTAAGGAAGCAATTTGGTGTCTTCAGCCCAACAAGGCACCCGGACCGGACGGCTTCCCAATATGTTTTTATAGAGAATATTGGGAATTGATAAAAAAGGATCTCATAAAATACTTCAAATGGATTCAGAGGAAAGGCAAAATAGGAGGCTACACAAATTCAACACACCTGGCCCTCATCCCAAAGGAGAACCGCCCTTCTAACTTCTCCCGATTCAGGCCAATATCTTTATGCAACTCCTCCTATAAAATCTTCACAAAAATCCTTGCCTCCCGTCTCAAACCTCTTCTGCCGATGTTAATTTCAGAAAACCAAGGAGGCTTCATGGCTAACAGGCAAATATCCGACTCCATTCTCTTGGTTCAGGAAGCCATTCATTCTAGTCATTCCAGGAATGAAAAGGGCTTCATTCTGAAATTGGACTTGGCAAATGCCTTTGACAGGGTAAGGCATTCCTTTCTTTTTGTTGTTCTTCAGAAAATGGGTTTTTCTCCCCCCTTACTTGATATTATAAGAGCCTGTATCTCTGGCCCTTGGATTGCTCCTCTTATCAATGGAAGACCTGGACCTTCTTTCCGTTCCTCAAGGGGTTTAAGACAAGGCTGTCCCTTATCCCCTTATCTTTTCCTCTTAATGGCAGAGTCTTTCAGCTGTGCGCTTGACCATAAGAGGCAGGCAGGTCTCATCACTGGTATCAAATTTGAAGATGGAGTGAAAAACATCAACCATTCTCAATTTGCTGATGACACTCTGTTGCTGGGAGGGGCGACTAAAATCATAGCTCGAAGATTCAAATCCTTGCTAGATCAATTCATGAGATATTCAGGGGGCCAGATTAACCATCTCAAAAGCTACATTTATGGATGGAATGCCTCAGCTCAAATGATTCAAAGCATTGCCACTATATTTGGTGTCCCTTGCAAGTTAAATTGGGACTATTTCAGCTACCTGGGAATGCCGATGAGTATTGGGAATGCAAGGGAAGATGTCTAGGAATTAACCTTAGACAAAATGAAAAGAAAAGTCCAGAGATGGGGAACCTCTTGGCTCAATCCAGCTGGACGGCTGGTGCAT
Organism: Pinus tabuliformis; assembly: GCA_031772625.1. NCBI lineage: Eukaryota > Viridiplantae > Streptophyta > Pinopsida > Pinales > Pinaceae > Pinus > Pinus tabuliformis. The sequence goes on from CM062818.1 coordinate 1,590,359,098, forward strand.
CTCAAATCGGGTCTTTCCTCCCTCCCCCTTTATCAATTTTCCCTGGCCTAGGCTCCAGCTTCTTTCCACCGTAAAATGGACAGTATCCTCAGATTCTTCCTTTGGCAGGGAGGGAAAAATGAGAAGAAAAAATTCAACTTGGTTGGATGGAAACAAGTCATACAAAACCAGGAGAAAGGAGGCCTTAGCATTAGATCCCCAACCCTCATGAATATAGCTTTTGGAGGAAAGTTGATATGGAGACTCATTAAAAATCAAACAGCCTGGTGGAAAAAAGTCCTGGAGGCAAAATACCTCAGCCAACCAAGGCAACATCTTCTTGAAGCTGAGATCCCCAACAGAAACTGCACAAAGATTTGGAAGCTATGTAAAACAGGCATCACATTCATGGCGCAAAACATTTCCAAGGTGCCCAAAGGAGGTAAGGAAGTCAACATCGGCACTGATAAAATCATGGGAAATCCACCAATCAATAGCCTCCTAGGTATGGATTCAATAACACTTTTCCTCCAAAGTAAGGGAATATGTAACTTAAACCAAATTTCTCAATGGGATGCATTATCCCATGCTTGGATGCAATGGAATTTTCCTCCCATCCCGCAATGGCTTAAAGGCAACTTTGAGAACTTCTATAAACATCTGCACATCATTGCTCCCACCTTTGAAAATGACAAGGACGATTTCAGATGGGACCCCACAGGCACTAGCTATACAATACAAGCAAGGTATGATTATTTGAACAACAAGGAACACCCAGCGCCAACATGGATACACTGGAAAACTGTATGGAAAGTAGAAGCAATTCCTAAAGTTAAATTCTTCATGTGGACATTTTTGAAAGAAAAAACTCTCACTACAGAGAACCTTAAAAAAAGAGGTATTGTTGGACCTTCCAGATGTCCTAATTGCCAAAATGCAGAGGAGTCTATACAGCATCTTTTTATCTCATGACCTTTCGTAGTTTCTTGTTGGAGTAGCATCAATCCTTCCGCGCCCCACATCTGGAATTCTCAGCAATCAATTGGAGAAGCTCTAAACAACTGGAAAACAAATTACCCCTGGCAATCCATGAAACATAATCCTGCTAAGAGAGTGTGGGATGCCCTCCCTCTTGCTATCTTATGGAGGATATGGATCGCTCGGAACAACATGATATTTAGAGATAAAGAGACTTCTATCAGGCATCTTTGTATTAAGGCAAAAAGTCTGGCGGTTGAAACTATTGCTTCTAAGCTCACAAAAAAAATTGACATATCTAGCCTATGGGTCGAGGAAAAAGACTTCATCAGAAATCTAATAGAAAAGATAAGTATTCCCCTAACAGTGAATTCCTGCAGCAATCTGGGCAAGGCTAACAGTTTCAGATGGAAAATTCGATTAAAGAAGATTGACTTCAACAACTGGATTCGCTCAAGTAACATCCATTCCTTGTTTTTTTACGGTGCTTCTAAATCTAATCCGGGTGGTGCGAGAGCAGGGGCATCATCTCCAATCCCTTTGGTGAGCCCTTAGTCTCATTTGAATGGGGCTTGGGGATCCTCTCAAACAACAGAGCTGAGGCTCTGGCCCTCTACCAAGGCATACTTCAGCTACAGACACAGGGAATCAAAAAAGCTCTCATCTTCGGTGACTCTGCTATCATTATTAATTTAATGAACAGCAAGCGGAAAGCTTCTAATATTTTCTTGCAGCAAATCATCAACAGATGCAAAGTCTTGATTAACCATGATAAGGAATTCCAATTCTATCACATCCTTCGATCCATCAATCGAGAGGCTGACAAACGGGCCAGTCATGCTTGCTCTCGGCCCAAAGGAAGCTTGCTCTGTAACAATGAAGATTCATTTCAATTCCTCCCTTGATTTTCATGATTACTTTAAACTGTTTATGTCAAATGACCTGCGCTCCTGTCAAAGCGTACCCTGACCAAATCTTCTGTAATCCCGAGGCCCTCTGTTGCAATCAACCGATAATACCCTCATATCCCATTGCAGATCTTGTTGTATCTCCTAAATCTTGCTTCCCCTTTGGTTTCCGTGAACGCCCTAGATCCTTTCACGTGATCTGGCATGCTTTGGGTCTCTGCCCACCTACTATTTATCATGGGAAGCTTCCCTCTCATCTGCAAGTTCCCCTCTTCTCGTTCTTTTTTCCCTCTGCTCTCGCTCCCTTGGTTAGCAGTTGGTTTTTGACTTCTAAATCTGTGATCGCTCCATCGATCAGGCTCCTTCCCACCCGATTCTCCCTTTCTGGGTTGACAAGCATCTCCAGCTTGCCCCAGCACAATCCTCCTTTGACTTACTTTGCTTCCTATCGCTCAGCTTTAGTCTCTGTCTTAAATTTTGGAATTCCCCTCAGTTCTATCTTTAATTTCCTGAGACCCCCTTTTACTCTTTCCCCTGCCACTCTGATTAACATATTGGTTATCATTGTCATTAATATAGCCTGTGGGAGCCTTCATTCAGTGTCGTTTCAAGTCCGATTTGAAGTTCTTTGGATGGATCGCAGTGAAGATTGTCTCCATTGTCGTGACCTGCAAGCAGAACTTGAGCAAGTTAGAGCTCACCAGCGTCTCTTGGATGAGAAAATCGAAGCTGCTTCCAGGATCATTTCAGCAAAATATGAAGCCGATATCAGCCTCTTCCTTCATCGCATCTCCTCTCTGCAGGAGCAATTCAACTCTCTTAAAAACACCTGTGCGCACATTCAGGAATCTGTTGATATTCTCAGGTATATGATGGACAAGATCAACGCCCCAAGTACCAGTTCCTCTAGCATAAAAATCGCAGAAGCTGACAGTCACCTGGAGAACTCCACTGCTCAACAAATCAGTCACATAAGCATAGATTAGATGTTTTGTAAAGTCAGTTTGCTATTGTTTCAATTTGTTCGAATTTACACTTGTGTCAGAGTCCTTCAAGTAGATTATGAAAGCATTTCAGCGGAATCCTTCAATGTAATTCAGCTGCAAGCTCATCCTATGAGCTCTTCTCTTGTATTGCTGGAGCTTAGTCTCCCCTTCTTTTTTTGAATACATACAACATCCGATTTCGTAAAAAAAAAAAAAACAAGATAAATAGTGAATAAGATGATTCTATGTTTGGCCTGCAAAGCATGCATTAAAAATATTTAAATATTGAAAATGTCTCAACCTTTTGTAATCGGATTTTTTTTTGGTCAAAACTAAAATAAATGGAAGAAGTTACTTCTTTTTTATTCAACTTTCATATACACCTAAGGGTTGGTCTTAAATAATATTTTCATTCATATAAAATTAATATGATTATTAATTAATTAAGAGAACATATTTTTATATGAGATGATCAATTAATTGAGAAAATATATTTATATATGAGATTAATAGATTGTCAATTAATTGGAAATACATATTTACAAACTAGAAATTAGATCGAAATAGTATAATTTTCTGGATTTTTATCATTGAGATCAAAATATTATCTCCATGATTGCACATAAACTAAAGATCCAATAATATTTGAAATATGGTATTGGATTACATGTTAAGAAACACAATTCAAATTAAATATTAAACACTTAAATCCCCTAAGATGCAACATGATAACAATGGATTTGAGTGTCCAACACTAGTATATAAAGCTTTTGAGATAAGGCATGTAGGGTAATGTCCATGAAGTTCTTCGGATCGAATCCCACGAAGCCCTACAAGGTCACAAACCAGCACTAGTATATAAACCTTCTGAGATGAGGCATGTAGGGTAATGTCCATGAAGTTCTTAGGATCAAATCCCACGAAGTCCTACAAGGTCACCAACCACCATTGCAATTGGTGGTGAAAACAATCCTTCATCAATGAACTAGGGAAAGAGAGAAAAGATACATGGAATGGTATTGGGAAAATACCAGCTCTCTCATTTTCCCCTCAAAGTACATGAGGGGTGAATTCTAGTTCGATATTATCAAAATGAAATCAAGCATAATACCAATATAGTGTCATACTATAGATACAATGCTAATAACAAATAATTAGTAGGGTAGGTTTTTTTCTTTGTTGGTTTGACCTATGTGGGGATTTTAAACTTGAATCTCATGGTTTACATAATACTTCATATCATGGTAATCACCCCTAATAAGCTAGGTTCCTAGAATAATCTTACTAGTGACTAGTTATAGGTTACATATCATTATCCTCTTCTATTCTCATACCCATATCATAAAAGAAACATCTCTCATCATTGTTGACTCTAGAGGCCCTTTATAGCTGAGCATGAGAAAGTTGTCATGTGAATTAGATAATAAAAAAATAATTACATTAATTAATTAAAAATTACAAAATAATTTAAAAGTGAAAAAAATACAAATCCAATTTAAAATAATTTTAAATTTATGTTTTTGAATTAGAACTATAAAGAAAAAAAATTGTTGATTTTACCATATATCAATAACAATAGTAGTAAAAATTTATTTAAAAAAAATAAAATTTGTTAATTTTACAGTATGTTAAAAATAATAATAACAAAATTTATGTTTCATTATAAATTGGTTTTGGAAAAAAAAAAATTAATTAATTTGTAATAAAGAAAAAGAAAAGTTAATAAAAAAATGATTGCAATTATTAATTAACATCTAATATATATATTAAGATCAATGTATTACAAAATGACCTCTAGAGCGCGCACGCACACACACACACATATATCAAATAAAGTTTTTTATATAGAGAAAATGTTATATGTGATAGTAAAAAATAAACCTCAAAAAATAGATCAATGTATTACAAAATAACATCTATCATAAATATATATATATATATAATAAAGTGTTTTACAAAATATATATATATATAAATAATAAAGTGTTTTACAATTTAATATGGAAAAAATGTTAGATGTGATAATAAAATATAAACCTAAAATACAATTGTAAATTCATATTAAAGTTGGATCTATCCGAAATGAAAAAATATAAAATTTCTTGGAATAATTAGTATACTCATCTTAAAGTTGGATCTATCCGACATGAAAAAATATAAAATAATTTCTTAAAATATAATTATTTGATCATTTGATTAATATAAGAGAGTTTATCATTGAATATAAAAGAAGTAATATAATACACGTAATTATTTTATTTTTTAAATTACACTATGATTAAAATAAATCTGCATTATAGGCGATGCCTCTTATGGAAAGTTACGTTCTCACAACTTGTACGATCTTTAAAGTAGAGTAAAAATAGGAATTTAAGATTAGTTAAGTCGAGTCACACCGTATGTACATTAAAGCATACGAGGACAAAAGGTAAAGCGACATTTGGGAACTGTGCTACAATATTTAAAGTAAAGTGAAAATAGGAAATTAGGTAAAGGGATATTTCGGAACTGTGCTGCAAAATCTAAAGTAAAGTGAAAATAGGAAATTAAGTTTTATTACTTTCTGGAAATTTATTTTGAAAATCATTCATTTAGCAAAATAACAATGTTTAAAAAAAACAATTATTATTAAATTAAAAAAAATAGATAAAATTTAAAAATAACCAAATAAATGAAACTTTAAATAAATAAATAAAATATATAAAACTTTGTCATAGTTTATCGGAGGAATTGTTTGGAAGGTTATGGGAATTATAGTTATATTTAGAGAAAATCTGGTAAGGATTTTTGTAAATCCAAGATATAGTTGTTAAATTTCAAAATTTTAGGTGTCGTACATATTTTTGATGGTGCTGAATCCATTTCCACCATCAAAAACAAGATTCAAACACTGCCTCTACAAGATTTTTTGAAATTTTTTTGCCCAGATTCAAGCTACTTTTGATAGACGACTCCTAGAACTTTAACGAACATAAAAAATGAAGACCACAAAAACTGTGGCGATTTGAGTGGGCTTTTCCATGGCTGCACGTTGTTGGCATGCGGGGTGGGTACGCAACATTGACTCAGGAGCGCCATCGTGGCTTCGCCGACCAGAGGTGTAAGGCCTTTGGAAATGTGCGACGTGGTTGGGTGCCGGGTGACCCGGGCGCGTGCATAGGCAAACGCGGTTGTGCGATGGGCAGTCGTGCACGACGGTGCGACGACCGGTTATGCGAGCTGCGGTTGCGACGATATGTGACGTTCCTTGGAGATGCGCGTACACATGAGAAGGGAGCGTTGGATTTTATACCCATGTTGGAGTGCATTGCAATGAGGGTTGGCCGACCTACGATGGAAGGGCGAGGCCGACTTGTAGAGTGCTCGAATAGATGCGAGTATGGGGTGTGTGGGCGGTTGGCAGGGCAGCCCACCCACATGCGAAGAAGTGTATATATGTTGGAACGTTGGAGCGTTGAAACTCATCAACGAACTCGCTCATCATCATACGCACTTCTCTCTTGGAGAAGAGGTACTTGTGTGCAAATTTGAGGAGGGTTTAGGTGCATAGCTCATGTGCTCTCCTTGGATCACACTTGGTGGAAACACTCTTGGTGAGAGGTGAATGCGTTGGGCAAGACGTGCCCGGGGTGATCGTGCGGAGGTGTTGGTTGTGCCTAGACTTGGCGAGGGTGTTTTGGTGGCTCGGATGAGCGCCCGCCCATCGTGCAAGTGTGCACGAAGACTTGATGGAGTGTTGGTTTGTAAACGAAGGTGTGTCTCGGTTGGAGGTACCCGTGTGTGGCGACTTGGAGGTGCACCCAAGTTGGGCAAACGACACGAGTGCGACGAGGTGAACAAAGGGTTGGAGAGTCGTGTGGCGACCGTGCGGGGGTGCCGACGAGCTGGATAACCGAGTTTGTCAAAGTTGTGAAAATTGACTAAATGTAAATTTGGGGTTTCCCAAGATTTAGCTTGTACTTTGTAAAAGTGAAGATTGTATAATATATTGATTCGGGCAGACTCATTGTTCAGGGAGTTGCCCCTCCCTTTATACTGTGCAATTGTCTTCTTCGTTTATAATTGCTACTGATAATGAATGAGTATGGGTGTTCATTGTTATAAAGGCTAAACATAATAATACTTGGTTGCGAAACACAAAATAAGTAGGAGAAAAGTGAATTAGGCATAGTCCACAAACATAAGTATTGGTGAAAAGAAAGTGTTCGGTGGTGCCGCACCTTGCTATAAGCGGTTGAAAGACTATCGCAGGTGTAGGGGCGTGACAGGTGGTATCAGAGCTCGGTTGGAGCTGGTGTTAGAGCAGGGTTTCTCGTGATGAAGTGCAGGTGTGGGTACACTTGGAAACTTGACAATTGATGACAGTGGAAGCAGGTACTTGCAGGTGAAGGAAGCTAGTTTCACATACAAGTGGAACAAGGGCCGGTTCATGGTTGCAGGAAACTTGGTGAAGCTGGTGAATGGTGAAACAGGTTTGGCAGAGGTGAAGCTTAGTGCTTAGGCCAAGCTAAACGAAAAGGCATGGTAGGTTTGGAAGAATACGAAGGGAAGCTCTTGCTTACCTTATATAGGTTGAAGTGGTTGAAAGAAGAGAATCCCCGAATTCGAAAGGAACTTGAAGTCTTGGAAAAGAATGTTGAGGACGAACTTCTTCAACTTGGTTGGACAATGGAGCAAGATGAAGTTGCAGATTGTGCTGACAAGGAAGAGGAAGCCATGATGATTGAAGATGTTGAAGATACGACAATGATGGATGATGAACTTGAGATTGATCAAATTGGACCAGGATTGTGCAGTTTGCAGAGATGTATAGATGAGGAGGCTCACATGGAGGAGCCTCATGATGATGAAGTAAGTATTGATACTTATGTTTCACTTGAGCATTTGGTAGATGGACTGTATGTAGGGAAGGGCAAAGTTAGTTTGCCATTGCAAGAGAGCATCTCACCATGGATGACTATGATGAGACCTTGTATGGAGAAGCAAGGATTGTTGATTGTTGCAGGACTTGTTGGGGTTGTTTGTGACCTTATGGTAGAAGGTACAAAGGCCCGTGACAAGGGAGGAACATGATGATCGTTGTGGAGGATTGGGTCATGCTTTAGCCACATGGAGATTGGCTAAGTGCCTGGCATGACTCATGGACAGATTGAAGGGCACACACTTGAGGTGCGATGATGCTTGGGTGGAATTCTCGTGGTCGAGACCAAGAGTAAGTCTTGGTGGAACCTTCAGTGGTGGAGCTATGATGGAAGGGACTCGTGATGATGATGATATGGTTGGGTGATCGAGTTCACTAGACCGAAGATTGCAGACTTGGATGAGGATGACCGATTGTTGTGATGGGTCTACTTGGTTGGACTACATGGGCAACTTAGTCATGGACATCAGGTTGGAGACATGGAGCATGGCAGTCTTATGCAGGGACATTATGCAGAAGCACTTGTAGAGGTGTCACTTATGGGCATCCAATGAGGAGTGCCAAGGCAGGGATGTTGTGCAGATAGATTTGCTTATGTGACATGGATACTTATTACTTATGAGCCGATGGAGAGGTTGTGCACTCTTGTACAACAAGACCATGGACATGGATGGAGTTGTGAGCAGACTATGGAGCATTCCTACTACATGGAGAGCAGAGGCATCTTGCAGAGACCTTTGGGCCAAGACTTGTATGCTTGCTAAGATGTTGGTTGGAGATGGCTCATGGAGCTCATGATGACATGAGGTTGTGACTTTTAGGGACTTCATACATGGTGGACTTAGAGGATTTGATGCATTGAGGAGCTGAGGTCAGGGACTTTGACGCAGGTGCATACTTTCAAGTACATGCATGGGTATGGCTCGAAAGAGTGACTTGATGTGGAGGATCGATATGAGAAACTTTGGAGTGAGGGAATTACAACGATAATGATGCCTTGGTGACTACACTTGGGCATGGGTTGAGCCGAGACTCAACTACCTTTTGACATGAGAGCTGATTGATCTATGATCATGCGCATCACATGGATAGATGAGACAGGTGTATACTTGTTTCTATGGCAAACTTGAGGGATGGCACATTGTAGATATGTTGGAGGTTGCTTCATGGACCTAGATGTGGCATACCGAGAGTTGGAGATTGATGAGATGATCTCTTCATATGGAGGAGATACACATATGGATGATGTTGGGATAGATGTGGCTGATTTCATGTAGCACATTGACACCAAACATCATGGACAACATGTTGCAGATGAGATGAGGGCTACTTCATGGACCTGAGCATGGCTTATACTTATATGGAGATGGATTCTTGATCGAGTTGAGGATGTGACAGGATGTTTTGAGAAACAACTGATGGTGACATGAGGATGTGCATTCTCATGGTTTGGGCGTGACAGTTGGACTGATCACCCAACTAGTTCAGACATGGGGGTTAACAGTGTGCAGAGATGTGTTAGCATTTGTTGGAGTATCATGGCAGCAGTTCACATGATGACACATGATGAGGTCAACACGAGATGTTGCAGGGGGCATGTAGCTTAGATGGAGGGGCCACCCTTCGATGGTTGAGAGCAGCATGTGGAGATTGTGACAGGGAGATCGATGACCATGGATTGAGATGATCTCTCATGTGTGACATACCGATGAGGTGTATACCTTGGTATGGTGATCTTGGTGACATATGGTTGCTGGGGCGAGACATGATGGAGACAGTGGTTCTACATATGTTGCAGGGGTGTTTGCAGTATGTAGAGGAGTTGACATCATGGATATTGATGATCTTGGTGGATGGCTACTAGGATGATATGTGGTCAAGGACGACAATGATTTCAGATGGAGGAGGATGTAAGGCCTTCGGAAATGTGCAACGCGGTTGGGCGTCGGGCGACCCGGGCACGTGCACAGGCAAACGCGGTTGTGCGACGGGTGGTCGTGTACAACGGTGCGACGATTGGTTATGCGAGCTAAGGTTGCGACGTTCCTTGGAGATGTGCGTATACATGAGAAGGGAGCGTTGGAGTTTATACCCATGTTGGAGCGCATTGCGATTAGGGTTGGCCGACCTACGATGGAAGGGTGAGGCCGACTTGTAGAGCACCCAAATAGATGCGAGTATGGGGTGTGTGGGCGGTCGGCTGGGCAGCCCACCCACATGCGAAGAAGTGTATATATGTTGGAACGTTGGAGCGTTCAAACTCATCAACGAACTCGCTCATCATCATACACACTTCGCTCTTGGAGAAGAGGTACTTGTGCGTAGATTTGAGGAGGGTTTAGCCGCATAGCTCATGCGCTCTCCTTGGATCGCACTTGGTGGAAACGCTCTTGGTGAGAGGTGAACGCATTGGGCAAGACGTGCCTGGGGTGATCATGTGGAGGTGTTGGTTGTGCCTAGACTTGGCGAGGGTGTCTTGGTGGCTCGGATGAGCGCCTGCCCATCGTGTAAGTGTGCACGAAGACTTGTTGGAGTGTTGGTTTATAAACGGAGGTGTGTCTCGGTTGGAGGCGCCCGTGTGTGGCGACTTGGAGGCGCGCCCAAGTTGGGCAAACGAAACGAGAGTGCGACGAGGTGAACGAAGGGTTGGAGAGTCGTGTGGTGACCGTGCGGGGGTGCCGACGAGCTGGGTAACCGAGTTTGCCAAAGTTGCGAAAATTGACTAAATGTAAATTTGGGGTTTCCCAAGATTTAGCTTGTACTTTGTAAAAGTGAAGATTGTATAATATATTGATTCAGGCAGACTCATTGTTCAGGGAGTTGCCCCTCCCTTTATATTGTGCAATTGTCTTCTTCATTTATAATTGCTGTTGATAATGAATGAGTATTGGTGTTCATTGGTATAAAGGCTAAACATAATAATACTTGGTTGCGAAACACAAACTAAGTAGGAGAAAAGTGAATTAGGCGTAGTCCACAAACATAAGTATTGGTGAAAAGAAAGTGTTCGGTGGTGCTGCACCTCGCTATAAGCGGTTGAAAGACTACCGCAGGTGTAGGGGCGTGACAAGAGGGCTTATGCTTTCAAACAGTAAAAGGACAGAACTCGAAGGAGTACCACTGACGTCATTGGGATAATTGGGTACAACACACCACATCCCTTGCCGACGGTTTTGGAATGAGATAGATAATGTTAATTCTAGAAGATGTTGATGGCGAGGAACCCTTGTATTGGCATTTGGGACTCCTCTCGACGTACGAACAATGTCGCTGATTTCATGAAGAGTGGTTTAAACCGGTTATAAATTAGTTTTGAAAATAGTAGCAATTTTATCCTAGTTTTGTTAAAATTATATAGAATTTTGGGAAATCTAGATTATAGTTGTTAAATATCGAGATTTTAAGTGCTCAAATTTTTTTAAAGATAGTGAATGATGAATCAGCCCATTATCAAAAAACCATTTAAACACTCTTACGATCAGATTTTTAATTCTAAAAAATGGATGGAACCCTAGGAGCTGAATGTTGAATCAGTTTATTATCAAAAAAAACCATTCAAACACTCTTATAATCAGATTTTTAATTCTAGAAAATAAAAAATAGATGGAAACATGTATTGAAACTCCTATAATCAGATTTTTAATTCTAGAAAATGGACAGAATTGGAACTCCTATAGACGTGTTGTTTTCATTAAGAGCAGTTAGCCTGGAAAATAGTAAAAATTACAGCATCATTTTTCATTCTCTATTCAGGGGTGGCCCTCTCCGATTTCTTAAGATGGATCGATGGATGCATGTTCGGTGTACGCGTCCGGGTTTCACCATATCCTGGTTTTGTCATTCAGTTTTATTCCCCACTTCATTTCTGTCGTTGTTCAGGGTTCTCTACGTGAGCTGCAGATTCCACTGCAGAGGTCCTTTCAGTTTAGGGTTACAGCAGTAGGGTTCTTGAGGCCCGTTCAGTTTAGGTTTACAGCTGTAGGGTTCTTCGACGGATTCAATATTTAAGATTTGTAAGGATCCTAGTAGCAAATGAGCCTAATGGGTAATACAGACGTTTCAGAATTCTTTGGAAAATGAACTTATCCTTAATTTTTTTATGTTAATTCCATAAAAACACAAATTTACAGTGACGTGCCAGTTTTAATTTTATGTCAATTCCATGAAAATAAAAAACTATAGTGATGTGCCAGTTTGAAGGATGTAAACAGCAACAGTCAAAAATATAATAAAAATAGACCAGGCTTTGATAGACAATGCAAATCTCAAACACCCGACAGAATCTTTATGATAAGTTTGTATCGATTGTCTATGAGATTTCGACGAGTTAGTACTGATTGTCTATGAAATGCGAACAGGATGAATTACCAAGTAAACAGTGAATTTCTGGCTCCGGAAACATTCATTTCTAATGAAGATAATAATTAATATGCCACACAAACTTATCATAACATTTATTTTTGGTACAGGTCAACTTTTTGGTACAGTTGAACAGTTATACCAGACCAAAGCCATCAACGTTGGAATTTGGATTCCTATGACAATTTTATTTTGATTTTTTATTTTGAGTTTTTATTATTTCTATTAACTAATATTAATCAATATTAGGTTTAAAATTTTGCTTTTAAAGAGTGATGTTTTGATAAAAAATTAAGTTTTTATCCATAAAGGTTTGATTAAAATATTATCCTTCAATAACATAATTATGTTAATTTTTTTACATACTAATTAAACAACAAAATGACCATAACACATAAATGACTTATTAAATCCTAAATCTTGGTTTGAAATTGTATAGGATATTCACAATAAAATTTATTTAACGTTGAAATTAAATGTCTTTTATCCTGACATGCCATTGCCTATATATATATATATATATATATATATGACTAAACATATCATGTAAGACATATAAGATGCCTTACATAATAAAACTATTGAATGTTATTAATAAGAACTCAAAAGTAGATTAACTAATATAGTTTATATTAATTTACATAATATAATATAATATAACATTTGATAGTATATATTTAAGTATTGATTTAGATCATGGGATATACACTAATATTAAAAGGGTTGAATGCATAGTGTCTAAACCTTTAAAAAATCAAAAGACTAAACTTATAACAAATACACATTGCATATCTTTTAACATCGGATTATGTTATGGCTTCATCCTTCATTATTGCATTCTCAACTAGAAAAAATAGTATTTATGCAATTTAATAAGAAGTAGCGAAAGGACCTAGTGCACGTTCCCTTGCCACATATACTAAAGGAATAAGTCACACAACTCCTTTTTCTTTTAAAAGAGGGAAGATGAGGAAAATCCTGATATAATAAGGTTTGTGGATTAAAAATCCCCTCTACCACACAAGTACAAGTACCCCATTCCTATACTCTAACGATTCCTCCTCTCTTTGATCATACTCCTTTTCCTATCAAAAGATGGAAGATGAGGTTGAATGGGAATTCAAAACATCCCCTTTAAAGACAAAATGATAATAACACAATGAAAAGTTATCACAAAAAATTGACGAAACTAACAACTCTATTCCAACATCAATAAACCGAATGATGTTAAGTCAGTCTCCAAAAACAGAACAAACCAACCCAGCCATGCATGAGTTACATGGAAATGCATGATTTACATGGAAAGAAGCTTCCACCATTATTTAGAGGAGAAAATTTTAGGAGGTTAAATTTCAAAATTTGGATAATTCCATCACATTTTCCAAAAAAATCACTAATGTACATTTTTATAAGATTTTCGGCCCAAATTTTGTACGATAAATGTGTTTTAGATTGTAAAGGAATTTTTTTTTATAAAAAGTGTATCAAATCGTTATAAATTTTGATATTTTAATAAAATTATTCCCCAAGAATTGATTGTTGACATTTTAAGAAACATAGTATGATATGGAGAACATGAAGGATACATTTTTTTTTGTATAAACACTTTGGCTAAATGCCTAATATGCAAATTGTAAAATGTTTGGGGAAATTTTTGTAATGATTTTATATAGTTTTATGTAATTTTTTTATTTTTTTTTAAGTAAAAGTAGTTATATCTTACAAAATGGGGTGAATCTTTTTAAGAAAAAAGGGAAAACTATTTTCTAGGGAAAAAATATGAAAAATTAATTCATCTATAAAATTTAAACCCTAAATTTTCTCAAAATTTATAAAAATGAGTGAAAATAAATTGTCTAGTAAAATGAAGTGATTTCAAATATCCTTTAAATATTATATAACACAAGAATTTTCAATTAAAAAACAACCTCTCATATATTCTTCTTACATAAATATATGAAAGAAAATTAATTTTAATCCATTTTTATTGTAAAATGGTTATATTTATTATATTGATTCTAAAATAATTATACATATAATATTTAACTCTTTATAATATGTAAAAATAAAATAATTCAAAATACCTAATTCATTAAAACTATTTTATGAAGTATTTTTAAACAATAAAGAGAATATCAATTTATAAATTTTATATAAGAAATCACTACCCATAAAAAAACAAATGGCATAAACAATTTATGAAGATCAAATAAACACTTTATAAAACATATCATTTCCCTAAATTTTCAAATTAGTTTCAAAATTATTTATTTATAAATATAATTTAATTTATAAAATCAAATATATAAAATCAGTGTGGTGTATATCCACAAACATTACTTAGATAAAACTAAACTCTTGGTCATCTCTATGACCACCATAATGCACGAGCATTCAGCTCAGAAAAATCATTGTATTTTAGTAGACATAAGGGGTCTTGTGTTTTAAGGAAGTTGGTTTTCTAAGTGTTAAATTATTGTAATTTTTTAGGTTTTTGAGTGATTTTAATGAGAATAGGAATTAATTAAGTATTGTGAGGCATATTTGTAAATGTTCTCAAATGTTGGAGAACATAAGAGATTTATGATATTTGAAAGATTTGGGAATCAGTTGTAAATCTTAGATTAGGAGCTGGTTTCATGATTTGAGGAACTAAGGAGGAGTTTTAGGGATAAAGAAGAGATTTTAGGATTTTTGTTGAGAAAGTTATGGATCTAAACCAGGAATTAGTTATAGAATCTTTTTGTATAAATGTAAGCCTAAAAGGCATAGAAAGGGGTTAGCTAGAAAGAGGTTAGCTAGTTATTGGTTAGCTAACTAGGAATTATTTCGAGAGTTAGATAGGTTTGATTGTAATACTACGGGAAGGTAGGAAAATAGAGGCCACTAATTAGAAAATTAGGCCAAAGAAAGAAAGACTATTATGTAAATATTTATTTATCAATACAAAGAATTCAATTCCTGAATTGCCTCATGGGTATTGATTAATGGAGTTATGAATTGTGTATGAATTAGTGTAATTCTGCATAGTATATGTATGCAGGTGAAGTTCGAGTAGAACACAGAGAAGAAGAAAGATTGAAGGATCAACGTGAAGTTCAAGAGTGATAGTGTCTAAGAGTACACGGAGTAAGTCCAAGAGGGAGTTCTGTTGCAGAACAACCAAAGACCAGAAACCCTAGAGGAAAGTGAAACCACAAAAGAACCTTTAGAAACCATGTAAAAAAGAAGAAGTAAAGGCACGAAGGAATGAAGTAAACGTGCACAGGAGCTGTTGGATCAATTAGATCAATGGATGAGATTGTTTGCAATAAGCGGCCATGATTAAGTCGCGTAGAATGGATCCGAGAAGATTAGTGGCGAAGCTTAAGCCATGTGTTGGCAGAAAGACAAAGCAGTTTCCGTAGGCAAAAGTGGTTTTCACGCGGCTTGAAAACCATAAGCGGTAATTGAAAAATGAACCTGATGAAGTTATGAACAATAACTTAATCTAGTTGAAGTCCGGACATGATCGGACCGTCTGTTGAAAGGCTGGTAGGAAGCATATTGCGTGTAAACAAGCACGAGGTTTAATTTCAAAATCGGACCCGATGAGAGTTTATATAGCGGGGTTAAATCTTCATTGAGTTCTGGTGATTAGTACCATCCATGGGTTGACGGATCAGACGGTAATCGCATGGAAAAGTGTGCACAGGTTAATAATATGAGCGGACTTGATGTGTTTATCAATGCAAATTAAATTTGGTTGAGTTCCAAAGGATGAATCGAGATCACGTGATAGCAGTTAATCTAGTGGAGAGAAATCAACGGTGGAGGTTGAATGTGATAAGGTGAGCATCGATAAATGTGCAAAGGTCATGGAAAGGTGAAAAGGTAAGGTTAAGTGGTTTATGGTATATTTCTATTATAGGAGAGTTATAATAGAAATAAAGTGGGATTAAAGAGTTATTAAATTTTAGACTATGGGTTAATTACATGAAACGTTTCTGTATGAAGTTTAATTAAGAAGCCTAAAGCCTTAATTTGTGAAGGTAAGACTAGGCAGGGAAATTAAATTTCCTGGGACATAATAGATTATGCATTTTATATGCATACTGTGGGTAAAGTTGGCTTAGGCTGCATCATTTGGTATCAGAGCTGAACAAAGAACTTTGTATGTAAAAGTTCCTTGAGAGAACTTTGTCCTAAGAATTATGTTTAAAGGTGTGTATATAGGTGAATGGTGATGAAAGCAGGCAAGAGGAGATCAGATTTTAAATCTGACATACAGACAGGCACATAGAGATAAAGTGCAGCAAAATATTGGGAGAATTTGCAGATGCAAGGAAAAGAGAACAATCCATTCAAAGTGCAGGTGAATGGTAGAACAAGATCATGTAGAGGTCTCGATGGTAGTGACATAAGAAGGTGAGAATATTGCAACAACCTAGAGCAAGGAGTGTTCAATTGGTTCCAAAGGAAAGAATCAGAGAGATGCCAAAAGACTGAGCTCAGAGGAGAGAAGCTTAGTGAGGCATATGTAGTAAGAAGGAGACTTGTTAGTGCAGAGGTATTGTTGTAGCTCACAGGAAAGATCATAACGGCAACTCAACAGAGGATGTGGGTAGAATTGCTAATGAATGAGGGAAGATGGTAAGAGTTTCTAAAGGAAATCAGAATGTGGTAGAATCTTGAAGAATTCTAACAGAGGTTGGATAAAGAGGACAGTTGTGTTCTTAAAAAGGTGCAGATGAGTTGAAGCCTAGAAGGAGAAGAGATAAGTGCTCAAAAGAGGTTCCAGAGATAGAGAACCAAGTGCTTGACAAAAGACCAAGTACAAAGGAAAGCTTGGTGACGTAAGAGGCAGCAGGGACGACTTGATGTTGTAGATGATTTAGTGCAGCTCATAGTGAGTGAGTGAGGAACTCATAGAGATGGAGAAGAAAATGAGTATTGATAGTCATAGTAGAGGTTCTGAGGAAGACCACAATAGGAGAAAGGTGAAGAAGGATAATGCCAAGGCAAATGGCAAGAGAATGAGTCAAGAGGAAATTGACAAAGAGATTGTTGAGTTAAAAGAACAACTCAATGTATTAAGAATGATACTTAAGGAAAAGCAAAGACTAGGTTGGGTCTTGAAGAAGAAACCAGTGAAGTTCTCTAAGTTACAGAGAAGGCTACAACATAAGCAGGTGAAGTGGCTGATAAAAAAACTTAGAGAAACATAATTGGAAATGGAAGTTTCCATTTGTGAACTAGAACAGGGTGAGGTTCTAGGTGAAGATGAAGATTGGAGATTTGTGAAAGATCTTGAGGATTCAAGACAACAAGAAGATTAATTTTCTAAGGAAGGAATTATTGATGATTTTCTGAATTGCTGGAAAAATTCAAATCAATAGGAGGATGTAAAACCTTGTATATTTGAATCTAGTAATTTTGATGTGATTACAGGTTTTGCAGAGGATGAGTAATCTTTTGAAGCTGTCAAAAATATGGAAGAGTATCTTTCAGAAGATAAAAAATCTGAAGTAAAGAATGATGCAGAATCTCTCTTGAATGAGAAAAGTAGTGAATTATTGCAACAAAAAGAATTTAGTAATATGTTAGATTTTAAGCTTTTGTGGTAGTTTTTTGCAATGGCATGATCCGGATTATCCACAGTTTCGTGTTCATTCTGTCAACGTTTCAAACCCCAAAGTGGGTCCATCATCAAGACAATTAGATAGAATATGAATGAAAGCTAATTGAGAGAAGAGTCCTTTGACCTGGGTATAAATAAACCTAGAACCCTAATTCTTATAAAGAAGCCGACATTTATATATATGATTTTTTAAATTTATTTTTATTTATTATTAATTTTCTTTTTTTTATAATAGTTTTCTAAAAATTTTAGTTAATTATTTATTTAGTTTTAATTATTCCCATTGTTTTACCTAGAACCTAAAAATATATTTTTACCTAGAACCTAAAAATATATTTTAATTCATAAATAATTTTAATTTATAGTTCTTTCTATTGTTTTTATTTAATTAATTAATTTAAATTTTATTTGATTAATTACTTCTATAATTCTATTTTATTTTATTTATTGTTATTTACCATTTTTCATTGTTAATCATATTTAGCCCCAATTTTCTAATTAATCTATTAATTAATTACTTAGTTTTTAACCTTTATTTTATTTATTTATTTATTAATCAAATGTTAATCTTTGGTTATTATTAATTATTTTAGTTAATTTTTATTTTTAATTGATATAATTAAATAATTAAATTAAATTAAATTAATTAATTTTGATTTAATTAATCTAATTAAATTTAATTAAAAATAATCAAGTAATTAGTTTATAATTCTCTCTATTGCTATATTTTTATTTAATTAATTAATTTTAATTAATTTTATCCATAATTCTTTTTTATTTAATTTATTGTTATTTATCATTTTCATTGAATAACCTATTAAGCCCTAATTGTCTAATTAATCAATTAGTTAATTAATTTATAATCTTTATTTTATTTATTAATGAAATGTTGATTTTGGTTATTATTAATTATTTGAGTAATTTTATTTTTATATTTTTTTATTAATAATTAGTTAAAATTAATTTAATTAATATAATTAATTAAATTAAAATTAAATTAAATTAATTAATTAATTTCAATTTAATTAATCTAATTAAATTTAATTGAAATTTTTATTTTTATTTAAAATTTTTATTTTTATTTTTATTTTTTATTTATTTATTTATTAATATTTTATTAATATTAATATGAAAACCCTTGATACTAGGCTTCCAAAGGCCTGGAGGGGTTTATTTGTCTGATTAGGGGAAGCCAATTTCCATTGATTTCACTCCCATTGTCCCTGATGAGGTTCTGAGGAAATTTCATAATTTTGATGGCCTCTCTGATTTTTATTTTATGATAATTATCCTCTCTTGAAATTATCTTAGCGTCCTCCAAACCCACATGATGTTTGGTTTTGGACGAGTGTTCTGCAAGGGTTGATGTACGGGATCTCTCATTCTTTATATCAGCCGCATGCTCTTTTAGTCTTATTTTCAGAGACCGACCTGTTTCTCCAATATAACTCTTGCCACAAGAGAAATCAATCTTGTACACACCCTTGAGCTGTTGACGATCAATGTTATCCTTTACTGACCTCATCATTTTCCTTATAGTTCCACATGTTGTAAATTGATTGTTTATGTTTTTCTTCCTTAAAAAATTTTCAATCTTATCTGTAATCCATTGGATGAATGGAAGGTAAACTTTTCCATAATTCTCTTTTCTGTCTTCAGGAGGACACTTAGAGAGGACCTTATCCTGAGCTCTTCTTATAGCTTTCTTGATACTCCACTCTTTGTATCCAAGGTTTTTGAAGACAGAGGTTAAGTGTTCAATCTCTTCTTTTAGGTGATCAGGATCAGAGATCCTGAAAGCCCTAATAGCTAGAGTGTTTAAGACGCCAGATTTTTGGGAAGGATGATGGTAACAGTCAGCATGAAGATAGCTATCAGTATGAGTTTTCTTTCTATAGACCTAGTGTCCCAAAGTACCATCCTCTTTTCTACTGATCAGAACATCTAGAAAGGGGATCTTACCGTTCTCTTCAAGCTCCATAGTAAATTTGATTTCGGAAGATATAGAGTTAAGATGATTGAAAAACTTCTCCAGTTCTGCCTTACCATGAGTCCAATTCAGGTTAGTGTCATCAACAAATCTTTTCCACCAAGCTGGCTTCAAGGGGTATGAGTCAAGGGATTTTCTTTCAAAGTACTCCATGTATAAGTTGGCGACAATAGGTGAGAGTGGGGAACCCATGGTGACTCCAGATATTTGTTCATAATAGTGATCTTGAAAACTGAAAAAAGTGGACCGTAAACAAATTTCTGCAAGCTTTGCTGTTTCAGGATCAGTGGCCATCTTTATAACATGAACAACTTCATCTAGAGGAATCTTTGTAAACAAAGAAACCACATCGAAACTTACTAGAATATCATCTTTATCCACCCTTTTATTCTTAATAAGCCTTACAAAATCATTTGAGTCTTTTATGAAAGAGTCTGTGTTACCAACCAGAGGTTTTAGGATCTTAGCTACATACTTAGCTAATTCATAGGTAGGGGAACCAATGGTGTTAACAATTGGTCTAAGAGGGACCCCTTCCTTATGGATTTTTGGTAATCCATAGATTCTAGGAATAACCTCACAGGAGGGAATCAACTTCTTTTTTATTTTATCTTCCAGGTTAGTTTCCATGATGGCTTTCTTGACTTGTTTTATCACCTTGGGAGTAGGGTTGGAGTTGACTCTTCTATAACTCCCACAATTTAAATGTTCATTCATTTTATGAATGTAATCTTCCTTATTTAACACAACAGTGGCCCCTCCTTTATCAGCTTTAAGAATAACTATCTTATCATTATTTCGGAGAGATCTAAGAGCCTCTCGCCCCTCTTTATTCAGGTTACTCTTTGGGCACTTAGACTTCAACATAGCTAGGGAACATTCCTGTCTTAATATCTCTTTATTGTTTGATGAAAGGCCTTGAGTCCCATTCTCAATGTTGCAGATGATGCTTTCAAATGGAATGTTCTTAGGAGAGACCGCAAATCCCAATCCTTTGCCAAGGATATTGATTTCTTCAGAAGTGAGCATTATGGATGAGAGATTAACGACTCTCTTATCATGATTATCTAGAACATTGGGGTTCCCAATAGACCTACCATTGTCAGAATTATTAGATTCTGCCCTAAATTGATTATCACCTGTAGCGTTATCATTTTCAATAATTCTACAACCTGCATTAGTTTCAGCATCTAAATTCTTACCTTCTATGCTGCTTTTGTCCTTATATATATTATAATGTGCTGTAGAATTTCCATTCTCCATGATTCTTCCAGCATCAATGTTCTTGATTTCAACATCCTTAATAGTTTCAACCCTGCTAATAACAGATTCAATTCCATCCTTATTTATGCTTACACCTGTTTTATTAAAATTATTGTTGTAACCTGATGTGATAGCGCTGTTCGTGCAGGCCTTGCTGCGCTTCTTATCATCATTGTTGGACTTCTTATCATCGTTGCTGGAACCAACACATGAGACAGCGCAGGAGACCACGCTGCTCACCACGTTAATGCTGCTATTGTTGTTATTACTACATGCGTTATTGCTGTTATTACATGCGTAATTCTCATCTACGCTGTCATTACAAGCACTATCCTCAGCTACGCTGTTATTACATGCATTATTGCTGTTATTACCTACGTTACTGCTTTTATTACATGCTTTATTCTCATCATTCGTTGTTTCTGCGTTACTGCTGTAATTACATGCGTTATTCTCAGCAATTGTTGTTTCTGCGCTGCCTTCCTTTAAGGCCAGATTGCCTTCCACCGTAGATTTGCTGTCAACATCAGTGCTTAGCTGTAAACCCACGCCTTCTTCTAACTTGGCCAGCTTCCTGGACTGTCTTTCCCGGGAAATTTTACCCTCTGTCTGGGCCTTCAATGCAGCTTTTGCATCAATTATTTTCCAAAGATCGAAGCTGATTATCATAGTTAGTTTTAGATGAGTGGAAAGGGCCAAGTGATTGAGCCTGTCTAACGCTGCCCTGGTTCTTCTGATTTCACTACGGATTAGGGCCAAACTTAATTTCAAAAATGATTTATTATTATAATGATTAAATAGTCTATGATTTACCTTAGCAAAGGGAGGAATGATTTTCTTGTTTCTACATTGTTTCAGAAATTGCAGGTCTGCAGTTCTTCTCTCAATTTTTATCCTCAAGATTTCGAGAAGACAGGTCTCCTTCCATGTTTCCCCTCCGTAAAAGGAAGCTATGTTAGATTTTAAGCTTTTGTGTGTAAGGACTCTGGACACCACATATCTCCACAATGGTATGATATTGTCCACTTTGGGCCTAAGCCCTCATGGATTTGCTTTTGGACTTACCCCAAAAGGCCTCATACCAATGGAGATATTTGTGCATCCTTATATACCCATGATCCTCCCCACTTCTAGTCAATGTGGGACTTTGGTCGTATACCCAACAATCCTCCCTTTGAACAAAGGACCATCGAGCCTCCCCTCAAACAATTATCCATCCGTCCGCTCTCTACAAACCAGGATTCTTCGCTCCAATGCGTTGGAAGCACACGCCTTACATGGAGCACCACCTGCCTCGAGAGCTTTCTCTATCCCAGGTCAACTCCTCTTCACCGTGTTGGGACCAAGACACGTCCATGAAGAATCCGGAGCACACCGCCTGTCTAACCGAGCTCATCCATGGATCCCATCGTGATATTACGGGGCCCACCACCTTCGTTCGACATTCCGAGGATTCATCCACTTGGCTAACTTCGGAGCATGGCTCTGATACCACTTGTTGGATCAGGTGCACAACAAAACTAAAATAAACACACAATAGAAGCACATATAACACAGTATTTAACATGGTTCACCCAACCAATCTGGGCTACGTTCACCAAAACATAGGCATCAGGAATTTATTAATCAAATTGGAGATTACATAATGAAATCCTCACACTCTCTTAGCAAATCATCCGAATGATTGCCTGTTATATAGCATAGAGAATCTAACAGCCTCATAACTCCCTCACATCAAATATAGGAGGCATTAACTCCCTCCCAACAACCTGGAGTTAATCTAGGAACTGAATCCCTATTGTTGTCATCAGCTGAGATTTTTCCTATTTTGTTACAAACAGAAAATCTCAACAATCTCCACCTTGACAACAATTCGCCTGATGCCCTGTTATTATTACTTTATCTTTTCTGCAAGCCAAGAGAATCCAAACACCAGTGTAGCTTCTCCAACAAAACTGGTTTCGTGAACATGTCTGCACAGTTCTCCTTTGTATGCACCTTTTCAAGAGAAACTCCCCTTTCAGTGATAACCTGTCTTACAAAATGATATTTGATTGGAATATACTTTGACTTACTATGATAGGCCGGATTCTTAGCCAAATGTATTGCACTTTGACTGTCACAAAGTAACCTGATGTTATCCTGTAACCTACCAAACTCACCAAGCAAACCTTTCAACCAAACCGCCTCTTTGCAGGCATGAGAAGCAGCAATGTATTCTGCTTCAGTAGTGGATAAAGCAACAATGTTCTGTAGCTTTGACATCCAGCTTATAGCTCCACCTGCAAGAGTAAAGACGTACCCTGAAGTTGATCTTCTCTTATCCAAGTCACCTGCAAAATCGGAATCAACATATCCGCAAACAAATTCACTACTCTTATTGTAAGAAATACAATAACTACTTGTGCCTCTCAAGTACCGAAGCACCCATTTCACTGCTGACCAGTGTTCTTTACCCGGATTTGCCATGTACCTGCTGACAACCCCAACTGCATGAGAAATATCTGGTCGCGTACACACCATCGCATACATCAAACATCCTACTACATTGGCATAAGGAATTCGAGACATATAATCCTTTTCTTCATCTGTATTAGGACATAAACTCGAAGAAGGCTTAAAATGGGAAGCTAAAGGGATCGACACAGGCTTCACATTGTTCATACCAAACCTCAAAAGTATTTCCTCAATATACTTCTGTTGTGATAGCCACAGCTTACCATTACTCCTGTCTCTGAAAATCTCCATGCCCAAAATCTGTCTTGCGGCTCCTAGATCTTTCATATCAAACGTCCTTGCCATTTGAGTCTTCAACCTATTGATTTCTTCAATGCTTTTGCTTGCTAAAAGCATATCATCAACATACAACACTAAGATAATGAACATGCCATTATTTAACTGCTTAAAATACACACAATGATCATATTCACTTCTTACATATTTCTGACTCAACATGAAAGAATCAAACTTCTTATACCACTGCCGAGGCGACTGCTTCAGGCCATATAATGACTTCTTGAGCCTGCAGACAAATTTCGCATTGCGATGCTGAACAAACCCTTCCGGTTGTTCCATATATATTTCCTCATCTAAATCACCATGTAGAAATGCAGTCTTAACATCTAACTGCTGCAACTCCAAATCAAACAAAGCCACTAATGCTAACAAAATTCTAATTGAAACAATTTTAACCAGAAGTTGGGAAGTTCAACCAGATCCCACGTGCCATTCTTACCTAAGGCCATCATTTCTTCCTTCATGGCTGCTTTCCATTTGTCACTATTTGAACCTTCTACAGCTTCCTGATAACACAAAGGTTCATCATCATTAGCAATCAAAGCAACTGAAGTAACATTATCATCATACCTTCTCGGACGACGTTTGATTCTTGTAGATCTCCTTAAGAATGTTTCTGGTGCTTCCACAATTGGCCGTCTATCATCTGTAGGAATTTCTTCATGATCGCCATCTGAGACCTGTTCATGACCTCCATCTGAACCCTGTTCAAAATCTGATTCTGAAACCTGTTCATGACTAGAATCTGAACTATGGTCGTTATGACTATCATTAGAAATACTGTCAAACTGAATATGCTGGAAATCAGATACATCATCCTGTTTCAATCTTCTATCTACATCTAACTGTACAAGAGAGGATTCATTAAACTTTACATCTCTGTTGATGATGATTTTGCGGGTAGTAGGATCCCACAATCTAAATCCCTTTGTTCCATCACCATACCCAACAAAGACATACCTTTTCGATTTCGGATCTAACTTAGTTCGTTGATGTTTAGGCACTAGAGCATATGCATCACAACCAAACACTCTGAGTTTAGAATAGTCACAAGGGTGTCCTTTCCATACCTCTTGCGGAATCTTGCAGTCTATAGCCGTTGATGGAGACCGGTTTATCACATAACAAGCTGTTGCCACTGCTTCCGTCCACAACTCCTTTGGCAACTCGGCGTTACTCAGCATACACCTTGCTCTCTCTAGAAGAGTCCTGTTCATGCGTTCAGCAACTCCATTCTGCTGAGGAGTATAAACCGTGGTCTTATGTCTCTCGATCCCTGCATCCTTGCAATAGCTATCAAACTCCTTGGAGGAAAACTCACCACCATTGTCAGTTCTTAAACATTTTATAGTTCTACCAGTGCTGTTTTCTACCAATGCTCTAAACTGCTTGAAAACTGTAAAAACATCAGACTTCTTTTTCAACATGTAGACCCACACTTTTCTAGAAAAGTCATCAATGAATGATACAAAATAAGACGAGCCACCATATGACGCTGTAGGGGCTGGACCCCAAACATCTGAATGGATATAATCAAGTATGCCTTTACTAGTATGTTTGCCTGTTTTAAACTTTTGTTTACTTTGTTTACCAAACAGACAATGTTTACAGAAATCCAATTTTCCAGATCTTAGATTAGGAAGTAACTTTCGGTCAGCCAAAATTTTCAATCCTCTTTCACTCATATGCCCCAATATTTGATGCCATAAGTGAATGGAACTACTGTCATGTTCAGACACATACACATGATCTGACCCAGTTCTACCTTCTAACTGAAAAGGATTTCCTACCTTCTTAGCCTTCATCACTAGTAAGATACCTTTATAGATTTTCATAACTCCACCTTGAATTACAGTTTTATATCCATTTGAATCAAGTGCTCCTAATGAAATCAAATTTTTCCTTAAATCTGGTACATGCCTCACATCTGTTAATATTTTTGTTGTCCCATCAAACATTTGCAGTTGTATGCTCCCAATTCCCACAATATTACATGTTACATCATTACCCATGTACACAACACCATCATCAATTGATCTATATGTTTTAAACCAATCTTTATGTATACACATGTGGTTAGATGCCCCGGAATCTAACAACCAATGTTGATCATGTTTTGAAACATTAACAGACAATACCTCATCACTCATACCTGAACCAGATACTGAACCTGTATCTGTGGTGTTGGCTTCCTTCTTTTCTATCGAAGAGCCTTCTTTAGCAGCCTGCTTTCGCTTCCAGCAATCCTTTTTCAGATGTCCAGCCTTGCCACAATGCCAACACTTCACCTTGGGCTTCTTTCCTTTGGATTTTGAGCGAGAGTCGCTATGCTTTCCCCCGGAGTGTCTCTCTCGTGAGCGACCTCTGGCCATCATTACCTCTGATGTAGAGGTGTCTGCATTCGACCTCTTCCTCGTCTCCTCAGCCAACAAGGCTCCAACAAGATCGTCAAACTCAAGGATTTCTGATGTGCTAAAGCTTATGGAAGTAACAAAGTGATCCCAAGATTCAGGCAAAGAACATAATAGAGTTATTGCCTTATCCTCTGAATCAAATTTCACATCTAGACTGTTTAATTGCACCAACAAGGTATTAAAAACATTCAGGTGATCAGCAATTGAGGTACCTTCTTTCATCCGCAAACTGTAAAGCTGTCGTTTCAGGAGAATTCGATTTGTCAAAGATTTCGTCATATAGAGCTTCTCAAGCTTCGACCACAAGCCTGCGGTGGTTTTCTCTGACACAATGTTGAACAGAACATCTTCCGCCAGACATAACCGAATTGCACTCAGAGCTCTATCATCCATCTCATCCCATTCATCCTCCGTCATGGAAGCAGGTCTTTTGTTTTTCCCCAACAGTGCTTTCGCCACACCTTGTTGAACCAGCAGATCGTGCATCTTCACCTTCCAGATCTCAAAATTATTCTTGCCATTAAATTTCTCAATTTCAAACCGGGCACTTTGAGTTTTCGCCATTTGTATCAACAAAAAACACAATAATCTCCAATATCCAACCAGCAATAAAAAAAAAAAAAATTGCCTTTGCCTTTGATTTTACACAAAAAATCTGCCTATGCCTTTGATTTTACACAACAAAAAATCTGCCTTTTTTGCACTTCACAAAAAAATTAATATACGTCCTTTTCAAAAAAAACTTCAATATCCCTTATAACTCCTATTTTTTGTTTAACAAATAATTACGTACTCCTTTTTGTTTAAAGGCATTAAAGTAAGTACGCACTCCTCTTTGTTTGGTTAATGGCATTAAAATCATTACCAAATTTCCTTTGATTATTTGTCAAACGGATTCCTTAATAGGACCAGGCAACAGTGCAATTCCAAGTTTTAAATCAGCAGAAGATATTTGAATCTAGCGTATGGTGGGAGAAGATATTTCGGCAGGCTTGGCTCTGAATCCCAAAGCTACAGTTGAATTATTATAATCGCATGAACAACATACCAGTACCGTTTCTCTAGTGCCTTGGCAACAGCTCCGCGCTCCGCGCTCCACCTCCAAACCAATTCCGCGCTCCCAACAGCAACGATTGGCTCCAAACATAAAGGAAGTAGAACGCAACAAACTCTGCAAACTAATGGACTGCCAGAGGCTCTCCCACGAAGCCTGCTCTCATGCAACACAGAACGAACGCCTCCCAGTGCAGCTAGCAGTCCAGGTCCTTTACTTCGAGCAGCTGAAACTTCGCAACGCCATGAATGGAAGCTGCGGGCCTGATCACCTGATCCTCAGTTCCAACTACCCCCAGAGGCTCAGCAGCGGGGCTCCCAGCGCTGCCATTTCTCCCAGGGACAACTACGCCTCAGTCCGAAGAGAAAACCGAGAGCTGAAGCTGGAAGCGGCGAGAATGAGGATGAGGTTGACAGATCTGGAGAAAGATCACGTGTCCATGAAACAGGAGCTCGTCAAGTCACACTGCGTTCAACAGCGATTTAAAGACAATACGCTTTCGGTACTCTGAAATACAGCAATGCTTTCAGTACTGAGCATCTTCAGATTCGCGCCAGTTATACATGTAATAACAGGCTCTCCACGCACCTGCGCTCCAGATATGATGAAAACCTCCACGCAAACGATCCAGGCTATCCTCTCTGCACCAGCAACTCCAACATGCTCCGATACCACTTGTAAGGACTCTGGACACCACATATCTCCACAATGGTATGATATTGTCCACTTTGGGCCTAAGCCCTCATGGATTTGCTTTTGGACTTACCCCAAAAGGCCTCATACCAATGGAGATATTTGTCCATCCTTATATACCCATGATCCTCCCCACTTCTAGTCAATGTGGGACTTTGGTCGTATACCCAACATTGTGGTAGTTTTTTGAAAGATTTAGGATATTTGAAAGATCTGGAAATCAGTTGTAAATATTAGATTAGGAGTTGGTTTCATGATTTGAGGAACTAAGGAGGAGACTTGGGGATAAAGAAGAGATTTTAGGATTTTTGTTGAGAAGGTTATGGATCTAAACCAGGAATTGGTTATAGAATAATTTTGTATAAATGTAATCCTAAAAGGCATAGAAAGGGGTTAGCTAGAAAGAGGTTAGCTAGTTAGGGGTTATCTAACTAGGAATTAGTTTGAAAGTTAGATAGGTTTGATTGTAAGCCTACAAGTAGGTAGGAAAGCAAAGGCCACTGATTAGAAAATCAGGCCAGAGAGAGAGAGAGAGTCTTATGTAAATATTTATTTATCAATACAGAGACTTCGATTCCCGAATTGTGTGGTGGGTATTGATAAATGGAGTTATGAATTGTGTATGAATTAGTGTAATTCTGCATAGTATATGTATGCAAGTGAAGTTCGAAAAGAACACAGAGAAGAAGAAAGATTGAAGGATCAACATGAAGTTCAAGAGTGACAGTGTTTAAGAGTACGCAGAGTAAGTCCAAGAGGGAGTTGTGTTGCAGAACAACCAAAGACCAGAAACCCTGGAGGAAACTGAAACCACGTAAAAGAGAAGAAGTAAAGGCATGAAGGAATGAAGTAAATGTTCCTAGGAGCTGTTGGATAAGTTAGATCAATGGACGAGATTGTTTGCGATAAGCGACCAGGATTAAGTCGTGTAGAATGGAGTCAAGAAGATGAGCGATGAAGTTTAAGCCACGTGTTGGCAGAAGGACGGAGCCGTTTTCGTAGGCAGAAGTGATTTTCGTGCGGCTTCAAAACTGTAACCGGTAATTGAAAAATGGACCCGATGAAGTTACGAACAATAAATTAATCCAGTTGAAGTTTGGAGGTGATCAGACTATCCATTGAAAGGGTTATCGGACGCATATCATGTGCAAACAAGCATGGGGTTTAATTTGGAAATCAGACCCACTGAGAGTTTATATAGCAGGGTTAAATATTCGTTGAGTTCCGGTGATCAGGACTGTCCATGGGTTGATGGATCGGACGATAATTGCACAGAAAAGTGCGCGCAGGTTAATAATCTGAGCAGACCTGATGTGTTTATCAATGCAAATTAAATTTGGTTGAGTACCGGAGGATGAATGGAGATCGCGTGATACTTGTTGATCTTGTGGAGAGAAATCAATGGTGGAGGTTGAACGCGATAAGGTGAGCATCGGTAAATGTGCAAAGGTCATGGAAAAGCAGAAATGTAAGGTTAAGTGGTTTATGGTATATTTCTATTATAGGAGAGTTATAATATAAATAAAGCGGGATTATAGAGTTATTAAAGTTTAGAATTTGGGTTAATTACATGAAATGTTTCTGCATGAAGTTTCATTAAGAAGCCTAAAGCCTTAATTTGTGAAGGTTCGCAGGGAAATTAAAATTTGTGGGACATAATAGATTATGCGTTTTATATGCATACTGTGGGTAAACATAGCTTAGGTTTCGTCACACCCCTTCTTCCATATTGTCATTTTCCTCTCAATCTATCTTTGCTCGACCTGGGTCTCTTGATATAGAAAAATGACTTTTAAAAATGGTTTCTAAAGAGGAATATTTAAATATCTCTATCCTAGCCTCATGGGATAGAAGTGATACCATCAATTCATCAAGTGGTAGAGTTACCAAATCCTTGGCTTATTCAATATTTGTTACTGCAACATCAAACATAATAGACAAATATTTGAGGACCTTCTCAATCATTGTCTAATCTTTAATGTTATTGCCATAAATCGATAACTAGTTTATAATAGTCAAAACTTGATTCATGAATGAATCAATATCCTATGTTTCCTTCATTGGTAGAATTTCAAAAAATTTCCTAGTATTCTGCAACTTAACAATGTTGACTTTTTTCATACCTTGATAGCCCATTGGCAAACTCTCCCACAATGTTTTTTCTCAAGACATGGTCATAATCTTCTAGAATACTGCTTGGTACACTATTGTTGGATAAATTGCAATGTTTACAAGATTCTTCTTTTTGTGTATTCTCAATTCCTCCCTTTGTGTATGTATGAGGACTTGTTATGCTTCTTCATTCTGAGTTTCTTGAAATCAAATTTGGATGCAGTCCCAAACATCATGTGTCTTTAACATCATCTCAATATTAATGGCCCACATATCATAGTTCTTCCCTATAAATGCTAGTGGTTACTGCTAAAAAATTGATAAAGTCATTTTTTAATTTTTTTTACCTTGAACTTCCCTTTTCTAAAAACCCTTTATTTAGAAAAGAAACTATTTATAAAATAACTCTTTTTTAATATGTGTAATCTCAAAAAACTTTATAACCAACCCTTTCACCTTTTATATATATAACCAATCCCTTTGTAATAAAACCTTTCGATTTTTATATATAACAAGGGGATGTGAAGCAACAAGTCCCTCCATTTGATATGGTGAGAGTTGATGTGCTAGTTTTAGTGTCACCTTTTATTGAATGAATGGACTAAGCCTTAATACATTGAAACTACTTCATGTGGAATGCATGGCATGAAGTGATGAATGGCTCGTTATAATCAATGCCAATCAGTGCCAATATGCCCAGACACCGAGCAATGCATACACTGAGAGACCAAACCAATCGAAGCATATACTCAGGGAATTATCTAGAACCAGAGTAGCTTGCATCCATTCATTCTGGAGGGAGCTTTTCATTACCCGAAAGAAGCATCCCATTGCAAATATTTGAATACATACACACTTATAGAATACATATGCGTTTATAGGATGAGTACATAAAACACACTAGAAATATTCAAGTAATAGTTGAAGAAACGAACTTGTAGCAATGCAGGAAAGGTTAATAATTCAATGGTAAGTGTTTGCAGGGATAATACACATATATCATAGCTCTAATACGTAATTATAGTACTAAAGTTACAAGACTAATACAATGTATATCATAATAAGTAATAGGTAGAAGTGTTAAGGTGTTTTATATCCAAGTGGATCAATGGCAAGTAATATGCTCAAAAATTAAAGTCATAGAAACTAGTTAAGTTGGTAGTATTTAGTTTAATACATTAATTATATAGAATGTAATTAATGTTAATCTATGGTTCTATTGGAACTAGGTGTAATTAATTAAATACTATGTATTATGAGAATTTAAGTATTGCCATGTATTACATGAATAATAGGGAAAAATATAGGAAATTCATCAGTATGTTCTTACTATCCATAGATATATTGTAATTTATAATCTTAATGATTGTAATACACGTGAAAGCTAAAATATGTGTTGGGCCACCCATCTATCGATTCTTGACATACCCCTGAAACAAGTGATTCAACAAGGCCTGCTAAAAGAATGCATGCTGAAGCAAAATATAAAAAAAAATCTCGGTCCTTGCCTTGAGTGACATACCAAATAGAAAGTTTTCCAAAGATAGGTATAACATCTGTGCAAGACACATATAGCATGCATGCAGTGGTTAATGATGTCAATTGAAATCTAGTCCCTCTATGTCTTTTTCTCTTACTATCATGTATTTCCTTTGCAAATGAGGGAATTCTTTAGGCCAAGTTCTAGCCAGGCTTCATACCATTATACCAAAAGCTCAGTTTGTTGGGCATAACTAGAACCCAATCAAAAGTTCATGGTCTTTCTCCTACTATTTTCCATTAGCCGAAGTTGTGGTGGATTGCGGCCACTGGGTCTATATGGTACCTCGGCCTTAAAATATCCTCTAAGCTTATCTAGATTACCTTACCTCCACATAATTGAAGGAAGTGAGTACTTGTGAGCTGCCGATGAACTTGGAACTAGTCAACTTGGTTGGTACTAAAGATTTGGATGCAATATTCTGCCCAAACCTATCTTTATTTCACTTTTACAGAGGTGGCTTTCCTCTGTAAATTTCCTTGTTTCCTCATGAACATGCTCGCCCCAGTGTGATGCAAGATGCCTGACCTGGAAATTTAAATCTATGCATCACTCACACATCTTTTGCAAAGGTGATCACACATGTTTGTCTTAAGAATTTTATATATTTAGCTATGCAAGGATTCAGGAATTTATTTAAGAAAAAACCAAAGTAGAAGTAGAGTCAGTGGATTTATGAGCTATTGGAGGAGAAGGAGATAATTAAGAACATAGATCCATCCCGAGGGGTTACAAGAATTCCTTTAGGAAGGCAGTATTGATGCCAGTGTATTACGATTATGATGATGAGTATGAGTTGGTTAAATTTGAAGGTGTTGGGATTTTATATTCTACCACGAGTCCAAGTTTTTGATAAAATTTGGTAAGTCCTGGTGGTGATGCTTATTCTAATGGAGATTGTGCTTTTTCATTATTCTCTTATATGCATATGTCAATAGAACAAGGATTTGGTGCAAGAGTTCATTACAAAAAATCAAATCTGAAAGCATTGTAGGCAACATGTTGAGTCTTCCCTTTTCTCTATTTGAATCGCAAAAAGAAGTTAGCATCATCAATAAAGCAAATATGTTCATTGTCATAGAGAAACATTGAAATCATCTTGATCAGGAGGAAAGAGCCTTGTCATCATTGGTTGATCAAATACCTTCCTCTCACATTTTCAAAGGTAAGTAGCATCATAGATAGAAGCATAGCCTATAGTAGAAATGGTCTAGGTGGTTTATTTGGTTGTTTCAGTCGATGAAAAGGATGTGAATTTTGTTGATTAAGGGAATTAAAGTATTAGCTTCCTTCTTTTTGTGTCACAAGTGTTAAAAGCTTACACAAGGGTGCTCTGCAATCGATGCGAATTGTAGATGGCATTTGCAGATATGAACGCATTAACAGTTGTATCAAGGAATTTGACATGATTCTCTTTGCCCTTGTTGTTATGCCAGATAACATTTCATCATCCTTAAAATCATTGTTGAGGCCACAAAAAATTGGTAGTAGTAAATGCTTATAAACTAATGCTAAAAATAGTTTCAATTTAACAAATATGAATCAAATAAATGCATTCAACAAACATATTCTATGCAAAATATCAACCATATGATCTCTCTGCCTCGAAAAGAAGCCAAACAAAACCATCAATTATCATGTTATCACTCAAAATTATTAAGTCAATCTGATAATCTGACAAGAAATGCCCCTATTCATAAAAAAACTCAAAACTTTGTATTAATATCAATAGGCTAATGTTAACTAATAGAATCGATTACTCTAGTGCCATGCCATCTAATGGCAGGGACTAATAAAAATCTTTTTCAAAACATTCTCTCACATATTTAACTTTTCACATTAATAATAAATCAAACTAAATCAACATGGGTATTAGCTTGCCATATTTAATAAGAATTCAAACTAAATCAATGTAAGTATTAACTTGTCCTATAGTATGCTTTCGGCTTGGTCATTTTCCTTAAAACTTTGTTGACTTTTCCATGCCAACACCCCATGGAATCTTGTAGTGTCGCGACTCACGTGGTAGCCCACCAACGACGTGATAAATTCAGGTACTTTGGCCCTTGTAACACGACAACTCGTCAAATGTTATAATGCTATATCTACTACTAATATAGTGTGTTACAGTTGCATTTTCAATTAAAAAAATAATTCTATGTTCTATATTGATTTTTTTTTATTGTCTTAGCTCTCCCACTACTCTGTGAAACTTTGATACTAATTTGTTGGAAAGATAGAGAAAGAAAATGTTATGAAACCATCTCACAAAAAGATAGAAAAGATAGATCAACGACTTCGAAATCAGCCTCTTCGAGGGGGAAACCTCCTTTACATTACACAAATGAACAATTATTGAATGATACAAATGAAAAAACCTCCTTTCTATATATAGGAGACTAAGGGGTCATAATATAACCAAATCCGACCTAAGAATAATAATATAAGGGCACAAAAATAACAATAGTGGGCTTCTATGGGGCACAATAATAACAGTATCATGACAATCGGGGCACAACAATAACAATAAGGGATACAATGACAATATTAATGGGGGAATCACTAGTATTATAGGCACCTAACATGCCCCTCTCCTTCAAAAAAGTGTTCTCCTCAATGCTTGAGTAGTTTTGGATGCTTTTGTATAAAATTCTCAACCTCCCATGTGGAATCTTCAATGAGTAAGTTCTTCCACTTGATGAGATACTCTAAAATGGATCCATTTCGTAGTTGTCAAGTTCTTGTTTCTTTGACTGCTTCAGGTTCCAATATGATTTTTCCTTCCTCATCAAGTTCTAGCAATATTGTTTGAACTGGGATCTTGTCACCTATAATCTTCTTTAAGCATGACATATGGAAAACTAGGTGCACTCAGGAAGCTGCAGGAAGCTCGATTTGTATGCCATAGTATCTATCTTTTGCAACGCCTTGTATAGACCATAATACTTTGGTGATAATTTATTATCCTTCATAGCTTCGTTGAGGGACATTTTTTTATATGGTTGTAGCCGCAGGAATACTCAATCACCTACATCAAAACTTATTTCATTGTGATGTTGATCTGCCTACTGTTTCATTCTATTCTGTGCCAAGGTGAGGTTATCCTTTAAGAGTTGGAGAACTTCTTATTGATGCTTGATGTGATCTTCCACTGCTTGAACCTTAAAATTTTCTATTAAATATGATGTGATGGATGGTGGATGATATCCATAAAGTGCCATAAATGGGGTCATTTTTGTTGTAGTATGGAAGGAAGTATTATACCACCATTCAACCAAAGGAAACCATTTGACCCATTGTGTCTATTTATCATATACAAAGAAATGAATATATCCTTCCAAACATTTGTTTACTATCTCATTTTTCCCATCAGATTGACGATGATAAGATGAGCTATGAGCTAACTGAGTACAAAGACAAGAAAATAATGATGTCCAAAAATTTCCAACGAAAATGCGATCTCTGTCGCTTACAATAATCTTTGGGTTTCCATGTAGCTTTTGAATTGTTTCCATAAATGAACTAGAAATTGTACTCGCTTTAAATGGATGAGATAATGCACAAAAGTGTGCATACTTAGCAAGTCTGTCAACTACCACCATGATAACACTATTTCCTTCGGACTTGGATAAACCTATGATAAAATCCATTGAAACCTCCTCCCAATGTTGGCTTGGAATGGATAAAGGTTGTAATAGACCTGGGTTCTTAATTTTTTCAACTTTATTTTGTTGGCAAACCAAACATTCCGCCACAAACTTTTGAATATCGGATTTAAGGCCATCCCAAAAAAAATCCTTCTTAACCTTGTGGTATGCTTTTAGAAATCCTAAGTGTCCTCCTAAGGGAGAGGTGTGCAATTCCCTAAGAATCTTTTGTTTGAGTTGGGAATTCTTACATAGGTATAACCGATCTTTGTACCATAACGAATCATTTTTCCAACTAAATGTATCATATGTACTGGGATCTTGTTGTAACTTTTGAATGAGTTCCCACACTTCTTCGTCATCCTTCCACTCATCCCTTGCATCATTTATCCAATCTAGTTGGATAATAGAAATGGCACAAAGAAATGCTTCCACATCCTCATCCTTTATTGAGAGTACATCTGCCATAACATTTTGCTTCCCTTTTTTGTAGGTGATTTCAAAGTCATAACCCAACATCTTTGTGACCAATTTTTGCTATTCTTTTCAAGATAATCTTTGTTCTAAAAAGTATTTAAGACTATCATGATGTATTTTTACCTTGAAGTGTCTTCCCATTAGGTAGGGTGGCCATTTCTTAAGTGCATGTAGTATTTCCAACATTTCCTTCTCATAAATAGCTTTGTGTAAATGCTTTCCTTTGATTAGACGACTTTTGAAAGTAATGGGTCTTTCTTCTTGCATTAAAACATCTCCAATTCCATTTCCCGAGGCATGCCATTCCACAATATAGGTTTTTGTGAAGTCTAGTGTAACTAAGACTGGTGCTTGGCACATTTCCTCTTTAATATGTTCAAAGGCCTTCATTACTTCTAGAGTGCATGAAAATGCATCTTTATTCAATAATGTTGTTATAGGTGCTACTATTCTCCCATAATTCTTAACAAACTTGTGATAATACCCTGTCAACCCGAGAAATGCTCATAGATGTTTTATGGATGTGGGGATTTTCCATTCCTTGATGGTTTTAATTTTGCTACAGTCTACCTTAACACCTTCATGAGATACAATATGACCCAGATATTCCACCTCCTATACTCCAAAGAAACATTTGGAGCTTTTTCCGTATAATTGTTTCTCCTCCAATAGTTTGAGCACCTTGTCAACATGTTGAGCATGATCCTTCCAAGACTTGTTGTAGATTAGTATATCATCAAAAGATACTAACATAAATTTTCTAAGGAAGGGTTTGAAAATGGAATTCATCAAACCTTGAAATGTAGAAGGTGCATTGGTAAGGCCAAAAGGCATGACCAAAAATACATAATGACCCTCATGAATTCTAAATGTTGTTTTTGGAATGTCTTCAATCTTCATTCTGATTTGATGATATCCTAAACGAAGATCCAAGTTTGTGAAGTAAATTGATCCATGCAATTCATCCAATAATTCGTCAATGACAGGAATGGGAAATCTATCTTTAATAGTGAGCTTGTTGAGCTCCCTCTAATCTAGACACATGTGCCATGATCCATCCTTGTTGTGAACCAATACTATTGTAGCAGAGAAAGAACTTTGACTAGGTTGAATTATACCAGCCTCTAGCATTTCTGCAACCATACATTAGATTTCACTCTTTTGGGCATAGGGATATCTGTAAGGCTTGATGTTTGGAGGAACACTTCCTGGAATCAAATGAATAGCATGATCATGACCACGAATAGGTGGGAGGCATTTGGGAGTCTCAAATACCTTGGAATTATTGTCCAAGACATTTTGGAGATCTGGAGAAATAGATGATTTCGATGCGGGAACCTCTAGTGAACATATTTGTGAAATTATGCCTCATTCTTCTTTCTTTCGAAGCTTTGTCATTCCGTTAGAACTGATTATCTTTCTTGGTTTCCCTACGATACCCCTCAATTCAACTTCCCTTCCTTTTGAAGAAAATTTCATGAATTTTTTTTAAAAATTAAAAGCTATTGTACCCAATGATTGTAGCCATTGGACACATAGTACAACATCAGCACCACCCATTGGAATGAAAAGCATTGGGCTATTCAATACATATTCTCACATGGATAGCTTGATATTATGGCACTTTCCTGAGAAATTTATGGTTCCTCCACTTGCAACCATCACTTGACACTCTGGTGCTCGATATAGGAAGCAATTCAATTCCTTGGCTATCTTACAATGAATAAAATTATGGGTACTGCCCGAATCAATCAACACTATTACATTTTTCTTCTTGATATGCCCTTTTATCATGAAAGTTTGAGGAGTGGTAATTCCAACCAATGCATTACAAGATATGGTTGTATTCATTTCTTCTTTCTCTACGGTTTGTTCTTGGTATATATCCTCTTCTTTTGACATTTCTTGTTCCTTTTCTTCCTCCTCTTCACAATCTATGTAAAATAATTTCTTCTCAGCACACTTATGACCTTTAGTGTATTTTGTAGGAATTTACAGGGTAAGTTCCTCAGACAGAACACCAAAGGACACTGCTCACAACCAGATTGCAGATCAATACACCAGTATTTTTGACGTGGTTAAAACCCTCAAAGAGGGAAACAGTCCACGGCCTAAGCCAACGCGGCCACTTCAGGCAATTTATTAATAAAAGAATGAAAATTTACATATGTTTCTCTCATGCACGGATTACCCTACAAATGACCCTCCATGCGCTTTAAATAGAAATCATGGACCAATCGGGTGTCAAGCCATGGATCAAGTGTCGGTAATACCGAGGAGAGAATGAACCGTCGGATCACTACATATCGTGACCATCGGATTGTAAGTTACAAAATGTACAATGGTAAAGAAACAAACTTTACCTAACTCTATACCTAACTCTATACTAGACCAAGTTGTACTTAACTATTTCCTATGTGTCGGAATATCCTAACATCCCCCCTTAAGAACAACTTGGGATAGGATTGAAGGATTTACAAATATGACACAATAGGAGAAGGAAGGAGGCACTAGAGCCTATCCCCCCTTAGTGACAACTTCCTGAACTCCAACCATAAATCGAAGTTTAGTGAACTTCGCCTCTGTGAGAGCCTTTGTAAAGATGTCTGCAACTTGATCATCTATTGAACAATATTGCACTTCAACAACATGGTCGTGAATGAGCTTTCTGATGAAGTGCATGTGCAGTTCAATGTGTTTGTTGCGCTGATGTTGGACTGGATCTTTGCATAGCTGAATGGCACTTTGATTATCACACCAAAGTGTAGTCGGATGCTGCTGCTCAAAGCCAAACTCTGATAGGATTTGACGAAGCCACAAGGCTTCCTTACTAGCTTCTACGGCACCACGATACTCTGCTTCTACTGATGAAAGAGAAATGGCACCTTGTTTCTTGCAAGCCCATGTAATAGGTCCTGAACCAAGAGTGAACACATAACCGACAGTAGACTTCCGATCATCAGGGTCACCAACCCAATTGGAATCAGTGAAACCAACCAATAGAGGAGATGCTTCGGCACTGTAATGAATCCCAAACTGAACTGTACCTCGAACATAACGAAGTATTCTTTTAGCTGCTTTCTAATGACTTTCACGGGGGTTTTGCATGAACCAAGCAACAAGGCCAACAACAAAGGAAAGGTCAGGACGAGTATGGGTTAGATACAAAAGTTTTCCTACAAGTTGACGGTATAAGGTAGCATCAACTTCAGGAGAAGTACAAGTGACTGAAAGTTTGACTCCAGACTGAAAGGGAGAAGGGGCTGGCTTATAGTCTTCCATGTGAAAATGGCGTAGAATATCATGGGCATACTTGGATTGGGAAAGAGAAATACCCTCCTTGGATTGCAAGACTTGAAGACCGAGAAAATAGTGTAAGTGTCCTAAATCTGTCATTTCAAATTTCTTTTTAAGGCTAGACTTCACATGGTTTATAAGGTTGGGATCACTACCAGTAAGGATAAGATCATCAACATAAAGAACAAGGATGATAAGAGAGTTGCCCACTTTCTTGGTGTAGACAGTATTGTCAGAGTGACACCTAGAAAAGCCAGATTCTAAAAGAAAGCTATCCATTTTGGCATACCAAGCCCGAGGAGCTTGCTTGAGACCATAAAGGGATTTCTTAAGTCAACATACAAGGCTGGAGTCTATTTGTATGAAGCCAATGGGTTGTTCCATATAGATTTCTTCATGCAAGTCCCCATGCAAGAAGGCAGATTTAACATCCATCTGATGGAATTCCCATTTGAAAGAGGCAGCAAGGGAAAGAACAAGGCGGATAGAGTTCATTTTGGCAACAGGGGAGAAGGTTTCAGTGTAGTCAATGCCTTCAACTTGTGAAAAACCTTTAGCAACAAGACGAGCTTTATGTTTATCAACTTTCCCATCTGGTCCATACTTGGTTCTGTAAACCCATTTGCATCTAACAAGTTTTCGTCCCTTTGGTAGAGGAACAAGATCCCATGTATCATTTGCCAATAATGAATGATATTCTTCATTCATAGCTGCTTCCCAATCTGGATGGCCTGAAGCTTCTGCAAAGGTGTCAGGATCATAATTTACTGGAGCTTGAGCCAGTAAAGAAGAGGCTCTCTCGAACTGAGAACGTGTGCGTCGCTGATCTGTAGGATCACCGGCAAGATCACCTGCTGCATCTCGAGTAGCACGAACCCATTTTGGAAGCTCAGGAGCTGAAGGAGGATCCTAAGATGGTGGGGGAGGATTGTCATCCTCACTTTCATCATCTGAAGAAGAAATGTTTTCAAAGGTAGAAGAGATAGGGAGAGGTGGCACATCCG
Source organism: Pinus tabuliformis (assembly GCA_031772625.1). Classification (NCBI taxonomy): domain Eukaryota; kingdom Viridiplantae; phylum Streptophyta; class Pinopsida; order Pinales; family Pinaceae; genus Pinus; species Pinus tabuliformis. Next base: position 1,590,399,136 of record CM062818.1, read on the forward strand.
CCGGACTAGGCTCGCAGGCCGATATATTTTCATCAAATTTTACATCTTTTCTAATGACAACATTTTTGGACTTAAATGGAATAAGTCTATAGCCTTTGACATCTTCAGAATATCCAACAAAAGTACATTTTTCACTCTTAGGTTCTAAAGCTTTATTGTTTTCATCCGGAATATGGGCCCATGCTTCACTTCCAAAAACATGAAAGTGACTTACATCTGGTTTGATTGAGCTCCATGCTTCTTCTGGAGTGATATTCTTTAAAGCCTTAGTAGGAGTGCGATTTATTATGTAATTTGCACAGTTAATTGCTTCTGCCCAAAAGCTAAGACCAAGTCCTTTAGATTGTAGCATACAATTAGCCATTTCCTTTAAGGTGCGATTCTTCCTTTCAGCTACACCATTTTGTTGTGGAGTATATGGAACAGTATGTTGCATTTGAATTCCATTCTCAGTGCAATAGTTGATGAATGTGTTTTTAACATATTCTCCGCCATTATCAGATCTTAACTTAAGAATTTGATGTCCAGATTGTTTTTCAACAAAGGCCTTGAAGGCCAAAAAAGTGTTAAATACTTCACTCTTGAGTTTTAAGAAGTAGACCCAAGTGCGTCTGGAGAAATCATCAATGAAAGTTAAGAAATACTTGTAGCCAGAGAATGACACAACTGGAAGTGGACCACATAAATCACTATGCACAAGCTGTAAAGGGGCTGAGGTGTGCCAAGAGGCACGTTTTTCAAAACTGTCCTGATGATGTTTTTCAAGTACACATCTGGAACAAACACCATCTCTGCAAGATACCATAGAAAGAACTGTCACCATATTTTTTTTACATAGATGCTGAAGGGAGCGATAGTTTAAGTGACCAAATTGCTCATGCCAAAGTTTGCTCACTTCATCGTTATGAGCAACAAATACTAAGGGAAGATTTTAATGACCCAAAGCTGTGAAACTTATACAACCTTGTAGAATCATCAGCAATGCCAGTAGCCAAAATCTGTTTAGGATCTCTTAAGTCCTTGATTACAACATCATGAGGTGAAAATTCAATGATTTTACCTTCACCTGAATGAGTTATCTGATATACAGATAGAAGGTTGCAGGATAAGGTTGGAACACATAATACATCATTAAACTGACCATTGTCTAGATGAACAGTTCCAGTCCCTACAACATTAAGAGATATATCATCACCAACATATATATTTTTGGTGTTACAATCATTTAAAGAAGAAAACATGGCTTTGTTTTTGGCCATGTGATAAGAAGCTCCAGAATCAATGAGCCACTCATCAGAATGAGAAAAAGAAGATACATTTAATGCATAGCCAGACCGAGATGCTTGACAACCACATGCAGAAAGTGCCATTCCTGAAGATGAAGTTGAAGTTGAAGATTGCCCCAAATGGATGTTATGCTTCTTCATTGCTGCTTCCAAGGCTTCCATCTTCTTAAAGCATTTTGATTCTAAGTGGCCATCTTGATTACAAAAATTGCAATGTCTATCAGTCTTCTTCCCTTTGTTTTTATTTGTCTTATCATTTTGTTGAAATGATTTTTCATTTTGGGGCTGAAATTTCTTAGGACCCTTGTTTGATTTAGGACCATTCTTTTTAGGATATGACTTCTTAGGATTCTTTGAATTTGGTTGCTGCTGGGCGGCTAACGCTTTCTTGGAAGAGTTTCCAAGATTAAGAAGACCAAGGTGTAAGAGTTTTTCTTGTTCTCTTATTAAAGAATCACAAAAAGAGTCAAAGGAAGGGGACTTGTAGTCTGTTCCTTGAGAAATGAAGGCTTCTCTTGTAGAATGGAAGGTGGAAACAAACACAGAGTAGGCTGGTCCCAACTTTGTAAGAATGGAATAGATAAGGTTACTATCTTCTTTCTTAACTTTAACACCTTCCAAGAGATATTTAAGGGTCTTGAACTTGGACAAGAAATCTTCAATGCAAGAAAAATTATTAGTGTCCAATGTAAGCAACTCATTTTCAAGTTGATGGGCTCTAATCTCATTTTTAATCCCAAAAACTTTATTGATCTGTTTCATTGCTTCATCAGGAGTATCAAGTTCTGCAATATGGAATCTAAGATCTGGAGAAATAGACATCCCTGTCAATCCACGTGCTTGATCTTGCCTATTTTCCCATTTAGCAGCCTTATCTTCATCCTTCGGTTTCTTTTCTTCGCCTGAGGCTATTATGTAGAGACCTTTACTTCTAAGTAAATCCTCAATGTAGGCGAACCATTGGAAGTAGTTGGTGCTGTCAAGGGTAACTTGGTATTGACTTTCCATTTCAATGGAAAATGAAGCTAAATATGCTGAAACTAAGTGTTCCAATGGATATATCTCGAAAAATTAGGCTGGTTTAAAAAAAACGGCTCTGAAAACGGCTTCCGGATGAAGAAGTTATGGCTTTTTGAAAAAAAGTTGTTGAAGTTGCCGACGAGGTGCGGGAATGTGCAAAATGAAAAAGTCCGCCCCCACAAAATGGAGACTTGAACCCAAGACCTTTACTCTCTTAGAATAGCTTTGAACCAATTGAGCTATACAAAAAATTTGAGATTGAGAGAGAGAGAGAGAGAGAGAGAGAGAGAGAGAGAGAGAGAGAGGAGAAGGCTCTTTTTCCCTACAAAACAAAAAACACAAAACCCAACACGGACATGCAAAGAAAATGAACCTTACGGCTCGAAGTTAGCTTTAGCCAAAAAACTAAATATTTTCAAAAATGAACCTTGCGGCTCAAAGTTAGCTTTGGCTGGAAACTAAATATTTTCCTCAATGTTTCTGATTTTCTGAGATCACCCTAAGGCGCAGGGAAAAGAGCATATGCATGAGAAAAATCCTTCCTTTCTGTTTCTGATTTGCCCAGATCGCACAGAGTCACAGGGCAAAGAGCATACACAGAAATGAAAGGTATAGATCCGGTAATAAAAAAGCTAAATAAACCGAAACCGAAATAAACAGAGAGAAAATAACAGTAAATTGCAAATAAACACAGTATAGCTCCAGATCTTAAAAATGACGCAGCTAGGGCTACCGGAAAGCTTTTCGCGTGAAACGAAAGGGGTTCCTCACTGGAACAGATGCTCCCAACACAACAGAGCAGTCCTCTCAGCCCGAAAGCAGTCAGAAACAACAGATCTAGGAAACAACAGTCGGATGCAGTTCTACCGCCTTCAGATTTGGATCACCAACGGACGCGGCCCTCAAATAGATCTAATACCATGTAGGAATTTACAGGGTAAGTTCCTCAGAGAGAACACCAAAAGACACCGCTCACAACCAGATCGCAGATCAATACACCAATATTTTTGACGTGGTTAAAACCCTCAAAGAGGGAAACAGTCCACGGCCTGAGCCAACGCGGCCACTTCAGGCAATTTATTAATAAAAGAATGAAAATTTACATATGTTTCTCTCATGCACGGATTACCCTATAAATGACCCTCCATGCGCTTTAAATAGAAATCATGGACCAATCGGGTGTCAAGCCACGAATCAAGTGTCGGTAATACCGAGGAGAGAATGAACCGTCGGATCACTACATATCGTGACCGTCGGATTGTAAGTTACAAAATGTACAACGGTAAAGAAACACACTTTACCTAACTCTATACTAGACCAAGTTGTACTTAACTATTTCCTATGTGTCGGAATATCCTAACATATTTACTATCACAACTGTAACAAATCCCTTTTTCTCTCTTTTCTTCCAATTGTTGTGGTGTCAACCTTGTAAGTTATGGATGGCTAGGGGCAACAACACTTCCATCTTTATGATTGTTAGTGGTAGGCTTCCTTGTTGCCATAACTTTGCTTTCCATTTTTCTTGCCAACCTGAACGCCTTCTCCAATTAATCAGGTTCCCAAAGGTGAACCTCATGTTGGATGTTATGATTTAAATTCCCTATAAACACATCAATCCTATGCTCCTCTGGAATATATTTTACCCTTATATTCAATTTTTGGAAGTCCTCAATGTGCTCCATCATTGAACCCTTTCGTTTGAGATTTATCAATTGGCTAAAAAAAATGTTTCTTTTTGTATCCTCATATTGTGATATCATTTCATCCATAAAAATAGCCCAAGTGACAATTTGTTTACGAGATCAAAGCCATCGACACCATACAAACTAATTTGGTTCCAAATATAAAGTTGCAATGCACACCTTTTGTGTGTTTTGGACATTATCGAGATCCAAAAATTGCTCCATCTGTAGTATCCATGTTACGAGATTCTTGCCATCAAACTTCCTCATATCGATCTTTGGAACATGGTAGTTTTTTGATCCAATGCTAGAGTCTATGAAATCATGATTAAAATTTATTTTTTTCTCATCATAAGTTTCCTTTACTACCTTTTTGCCATTAGTAAGCAATTCTTGTAGAAACTTTGTCAAATCTGTCTTCAAATCTTCCATCTTAGATTCCACAACTTTCTTTAAATCATCCATCTTAGCTTCCACGCCATCCATCTTAGCTTCTACACCTTTCTTTAAATCATCCATCTTAGCTTCCATGCCATCCATCTTAGCTTCCACGCCATCCATCTTAGCTTCCACGTTTTTCATATTAGCTTCTACACCTTTCTTTAAACCATTCATCTTAGCTTCTATGACATACATCTTAGCTTCTACATCTTTCTTTAAACCATCCATCTTAGCTTCTGTTCTTTTTTGTGCGAGTGAAATTTGTTGCACTTGGTCTCGTAATTTTGATATATCATGTTGAATTTATTCCTCTTCTTCATGAGTCATGCTAGAGATTTTAGGTTGCTTACTAGTTGTTTCCATTTTCTTCCTTCCAGGCATCAACTACTGATAATAATGCTTCACTATGGCCTTTGAATTCCTTCAAACTAATTTTTCAAACCAAAGTTATGCAAAAAAATTTAAAAACTACACACATTTTTTCTCTTTGTAGGAGCTTGATATTGAATCGGCTGTATCTCTCTAATTTTGGATTTCCAAGGTTTGAAATTGATTCTTGCGGTAATCCTCTGATTTTTGGACCTGAGGGATTATTACACAAAAAGATCGAGCACTTGTCTTGTTGGGCTCATTAAAATTACCGAAAATTCATCCCTTTCGTACTATTTTATACTTTTTCAAACTTAAGGGATTATATGACAAAAAAGGATTATTGGAGTTTCCTTTACGTCCCTTTCAGACTCTCTAAAAATGAAAAGGATTGAGTTGTCTTTGTCATTAAACACGTTAAAACCGAACAACGACAAACTTGTCCAGACAGACAAGAATGAGTTTCACTGTCACTAGGCTCGTTAAAACATAGCGATGGGTTTGCCCAAAGGGAAAATTATAGAACAATAATATGTTATCCTCCTCAAGCTTGACAAAAATAAAGAGGTATTGGTTAGTAATGGCTGGGGAAAATTAGGAAGAAAACTTGAAGAAACTTCATTGGTAGCAAGTCGCTCGTGAACATGACACTTTCACTCCACGTCCGAGTCGGGTTGGGTTATTCCGCTCACCGGTCATATTACCATTGGTCCATCACACCATCCATATTTGGGGTTAATGCTACCAATCCATGTCAGTGTCGTCGGTATGTTCAAGAGAAGTCACTCAGAGAATTCACCTGTGTCTCATCCGCTGCAATACATTCACGCTCCATTCTTTCATGACCGCCACCCTGAACCCTGTATCATTAGATCGTTTTCACCTCCAAAAATCATTTACTCCGTTCCGTGTCGTAGATGTGGGATTCATTAAGGCCTTCCTACGACAGGTCACTTCTTGTCAACATCAGCTCATTATCCGAGAAGTCGACTTAGGAACAACCCTTTCAGTACTTTGAAGCTAGCATGCCTCAATGGCAAGTTTCTCACTTCCGGCGACAGGTTTACATCAATGGCCTTCGACCGAAATATTTTGTGCGGTTTTCGACGCCAAGTCCTTTTCACACCACGAAAATTGTACGGTAGTACCTTGAGGGTCATCATCATTATCAGTGATTCCTCTCGCACCTGTTAAAAGCTTACATCATTGGCTGGTAATCAAGCGATGTCTTTCCATGTTCGACTCCAAAACATCTTTCACATGGATGGACTTGTACTCCGAGTGAAGATTGGATGAGCTTGAAGACCCCGGATCTAGTTTCATCCATTGGGGCTGCGATATATTTAGGAAAATAAAGACATCAAATGTACATTGTTGCTGCATAGATGATCATCTGAATCAAAGGATGATGACTCTATCAGAATCATTGTCTCCCGCACAGACGGTTGTCTGTCTTATGTACATGAAAATGAATTTATAAAGCTGAGCATGGGAATGCCTGCCTCAGCTAGATCATGAAAAATATTATGAAGATAACGTATTGTATTGTATCTTATTACAGGTCGCCTTCCAGCTCGAAAAAACTTTGGATCCTCATGATAAAGCATTTCGCCCGACATCAAAAGATTAATGACCTCATACTTTAGGGAGAAACTATTATAGACATTTTTGGGCACTGCAACCCAATCATAAATTTCCATAAACCATGGGCTCCTAAGTCCCTAAAAGTGTTGCTTCACTCCGTAAAGGAACAAGGTCAGCTTATTACATCATCTCCCAGAAGTTCTCCACAGAAAACTACTCAGAACTGGTCAAAACTAGACCATACTGAATTCCCATTGCAGAGGGTGCGATGCATCCCACCTACTCAGTGTAAAGGGTGCGATGCATACTGGAAAGCTCTTCTGTAGGGTGTGATGGGTGAGAATGGAAAAATGCTAGGGATAGTTTGCGAGGTGGAGGATCATAGAATCTTCCAGAAACTTCTCCTATGACACTTGCCTCTCCGAATTCACCCAGGGATGAGTAGGAGATCAGAAATCTCCAAGTGGAATCAAGAACTATCAGAGAGAGGACACTAATCAAAATCCCAGATGCTGACTCACCCACCTGCAATCATCTATATATGGATCCCTCATCCCAGAGATCCAGAGGCTAGAATTTTGTATCTTGTAAGGAAGTGCTGTTGGTTTCTTGGCGAAACATCATAATGTTGGGTGATCTAATCTTTTCATGAGGTGAAGAGGGGCTTTCATGCTAGGAGGATGACGCTGGGTCAGAGTAATTGGTTGTAATCCTCTTTGCTATTCTTGATATTAATAAAGTTATTCAATTTTCCTCCACATTCTTGTATGTTTGATAATATATGCACTTGTGTGGTCAATATATCTCTGGTCATATATTGTTTATGATTGTAGATCTCTGTTCTTCGATAGTATTGTGCTGCTTTGATTCCACAGGTGCTCTTTGAAGCTAGGTAGACGAAGGCAAAGCGGCAAGGAACTGTCAGAAGGGAGAGGAACCAAGCAAGAAAATAAGCACAAGACTGAGGTTGGTGTCCTTTGTTCCCCTCTTATCTACTTCTCGTAAAGGAAAGAGAAAGTAGTTTTAGTTTGTTTGTTTCTAAGATAGCTACCAGTCTTAGTGGGACTTGCAGATTTGAGTGGACACTAGATTTCTCGATATCAATCTCCTAACCTTGGTATTGAGTTCTGAGTGATCCTGGGCATTCTCTCACACCATTTCACCCTTCCACCACCTTCCCTAAGCCTTCCATCACCTCCAGCAACCATCATTTTTCTCTCGGCTGTATCCTATAGAAATACAGAGAATCCTATAGGTTTCTAGTACATCCTATATGTTTTTCTGTAGTGTCGTGTTTTGAGGCCAAATTGAGAGAAAACCTCTAGGAACCCACACCAGGTCACCCAAGGATCTCCCAAACCTTCCAATCATCTCATAAACCTCCCAACCATCCACCATCATCGCTAAACCATGTGCCACATCACCAAAAGAGATTAGGGTTTACCCTTGACTTGCTAGAAAAAGAATAAAAAGAACAAAACATATTTATTTCAGTCTTTTACATGCACAATAGTGATGTTTGATGTCTTGAACTTCCATGCTTTAGATAGTAGAATTTCATACATGTTGGCTTGTTTTTTTTGTAAAAAATAGTTTCACAGGAGTTAGTTAGAGAAGGGTGTGTTTTTAGAATAGGATTTTAGACCCAACAAACAATTTATTCTCTAATATTGATTGAATCGTTGGAAACTTTTTCCAAACTTATTGACCAATATAAGGGACATAGTGGTGAGCACCAGTATTGCAGCAATAATGTTGCAACTCCTGGGCTGCCTACCTTACTCTTATCAACCCGGTAGTTTGTAACAAACGTGGAAGTGTCGGTGCTGTATGCACAAGTACTAGTTCTCACTGTAGGTTTTCACTTGTTCAGTCGGCACAACATCACTAGGAGCTCAAGCCAACTTCTGTGGATTCCAAAAGAAGCTTTATATGTGATGAAAGGAAAGAAAGATTACCCTACAGATGCTATTCTAATTGCAGAAAGGAGAAAGACTGAAATGTAAAGCAAACCTAGTAGACGCTAATTAACCAACTAATTCTACTTTTGCATAAAGCACTATGAAAACCATGAAAGGAATGCCATTACATACTCAAGGAAGTAAACAACATCTAACTATGCTATTTCTAGAAGTAAATAGGAAAAAAACATATTTTTGGATTTTTATGTATTTTTATGTGAATTTGACATGCATGTAATTTATTGTGTGTGAGTGTGGCAGCGAATAGCTGGTGTTGAAGGGTGGTTTTGGGACTTGAGAGGATGTAGGATGGTGTGGATGGGTCCTAGGATGTCTTAGGTAGCTTTCTGGAGGCTTTTCCCACACTCAGCCTTCAAAATAAATCCTACAATAAAATCTATAGGAGGACACAGGAAATCTACAGGAGGAAAACAGGGAAACTGCAGGAGGCCTACAGGAGGAGGCCGAGAGCACTTTTCATTGTTTTGACGGTGTGAGAGTGGGTGAAAAAGGTAGATGAAGGTTGGAATGAGGTGTTAGGGCACCTAAGGTCTACCATGAATCACTAGGAGAGAGAAAGATGATTGGGTTTGCCCAAGGAGAGAGGAAGAAGTTCTATGGAAAAATGCAGGAAACTAGGGCATAATTGAGGTGAGATTTGGGATACCTGTAGGAAATGGATCAGATAGAGGGTGTGATTGTTAATAAGCTGGCCTACTACTGGAAGAGATCTGTTGCATAGAAACTGATATTCATCCAAGGAAATCAAGCAATAAGTGAAATGAATGCATTTAGGAAAAACAGAGTTTTGCATAGTCTAAACTATGATCTATGAAAGGAAATGCTGAAAAATGTTGTAGGGAAGGAAAGCATGAAAGAAGACTATTGAAAATCAAGAAGTAAGAATGATGAAGAAGATCTAAAGCAAAGCAAAGATGGACTATTAACCTACTAAAAAGTTGCAAACACTAAAAGTCCTATGAAGGAGGAAAATGTGTGTTTTTGGGGCAGAAAGAGAGTATTTGTCTCGAACCATGGTCCCAGAGGGAGGAATTAAGGCCAAGGCACTATTGATAGCATTTGGAATCTTTGCTATTCACTTCTTAACCTGATACAAAAAGCACAAATGGAAGCAAACTACTAAATCATCAAAAGCAACCTATTCTTAACCGTAAGAGAAATACATCTAACAGCAAACTAATCTACAAACTGAAACAAAGCATACAAATACAAGTAAAGAGAAGCTTGGCTACTTGGATTGGGCCCTAACCCAAGGGCTTTAGCCCTCTGAGGTGACTCAGCGCTAGCTGAAAAAGGATTCCATCTTTATTTTCAAAACAATAGCAAGATTACATGAAACTGTCACAAAATAATAAGGTCGAAATTTGAGCAGAGTTTACATAAGCAAAAAAATCTGACCCTAAGTGGGTTGCACCAGTATTTCAGCAATAATGCTACAACTCCTGGGCTACCTACTTTACTCTCATCAACCCGGTAGTTCGTAACAAACTTGGAATCGTCGGCGTTGTATGCACAAGTACTAGTTCACAGTTCAGGTTGTCACTTCATCAGCCAACTCAAGATCAATAGGAGTTCAAGCCAACTTCTATGGATTCCAGAAGAAGCTCTATATGTGACGAAAGGAAAGAAATATTTCTCTACAAATGCTATTCTAACTGCAGAAAGGAGAAGGACTGAAATGTAAAGCAAACCTAGTAAATCCTAATTAACCAACTAATTCTACTTTTGCATAAAGCACTATGAAAACCATGAAAGGAATGCCATTACATACTCAAGGAAGTAAACAACAACTAACTATGCTATTTCTGGAAGTAAATAAGAAGAAAAACATATTTTTGGATTTTTTTGTATTTTTATGTGAATGTGACATGCATGTAATTTATTGTGTGTGAGTGTGGCAACGAGTAGGTGGCATTGAAGGGTGGTTTTCGGAGCTTGAGAGGATGTAGGATGGTGTGGATGGGTCCTAGGAGGTCCTAGATGGCCTTCTGGAGGCTTTTCCCACACTCGGCCTTCAAAAGAAAGCCTACAAGAAAATCTACAGGAGTACACAGGAAATCTACAGGAGGAAAATAGGGAAACTACAAGAGGCATGTAGGAGGAGGCCAAGAGCATTTTTCACTATTTTTAGGGTGTGAGAGTGGGTGAAAAATGTGGATGAAGTTTGGAATGAGGTGTTAGGGTTCTTAAGGTCTACGATGAATCACTAGGAGAGAGAAAGATGATTGGGTTTGCTCAAGGAGAGAGGAAGAAGTTCTATGGAAAAATGTAGGAAACTAGGGCAAAATTGAGGTGAGATTTGGGAGACCTGTCGGGCATGGATCAGATGGAGGGTGTGATTGCTGATAAGCTAGCCTACTACTGGAAGAGATATTCTACATAGAAACTGACAGTTATCCAAGGAAATCAAGCGATAATTGAAATGAATGCATTTAGGAAGAACAAAGTTTTGCATAAAAATGGTCTAAACTATAATCTATGAAAGGAAATGCTAAGAAATGTTGTAGGAAAGGAAAGCATGAAAGAAGACTATTGCAAATTAGGAAGTGAGAATGATGAAGAAGATATAAAGTAAAGCAGAGATGGACTATTAGCCTACTAAAAAACTGCAAACACTAGAAGTCCTATGCAGGAGGAAAATCTATGTTTTTGGGGCAACAAGAGAGTCTTCGCCTCAAATCATGGTCCCAGAGGGAGGAAGAGAGGACGAGGCACTATTTCTATCCTTTTGAATCTTTGCTGGTCATTTCTTAACCTACTACAAAAAGCACAAATGGAAGCAAACTACTAAATCAGCAAAAGCAACCTATTCTTAACCATAAGAGAAATGCATCTAACAGCAAATTAATCTAAAAACTGAAGTAAATCATACAAATACAAGTAAAGAGGAGCTTGGCTGCTTGGATTGGGACCTAACCCAAGATCTTTAGCCCTTTGAGGTAACTTAGTGCTAGCTAAAAAAGGATTCCATCTTTATTTTCAAAACAATAGCAAGATTACATGAAACTGTCACGAAATAATAAGCTCAAAACTTGAGCAGAGTTTACATAAGAAAAAAAACCTGACCCTAGCAAGGCCCTAGGCCTCTCTACTTATACAAATGAAGATACCAACAAATTCCTTAAAATCAGGGAGGCTTGGCTCCCAAAAATCGAGATAATCATCAGTCATCTTCCACTTGCTCGACTGCCTTCTAGTGCATGATTCGGCTTCTTGTACTCCGAGCTAACTGAAGGGGAATTTGAAGTGAGGAGTAATAAATGAGGGGGATTTCCTCCTATAAGTCCTCTCCTCTATCCACTTCAAGTTATTGCTACCATTTTTCCACTTGATCCTTGACTTTGACCTCGAAATCCGTCAATAATCTGCATTAAATACATGTTAGACCACATGGCATAATAACTGACTCAACTCACTCTATAAGCATAAATATAATCAGAAAATCATATAATAAGCAAAGAGAATGGTTGATTTGACTAGGTTAGGAGGTAAAATGAGCCCATATAATTACCCATTTATGAGGCTCATCATCACCACCCTACTGAAGGTTTTGTTCGTCCTCTGAGCAACCTAGTCAATCTCCTCATCGTTTATGGCCCTGGTGTCCACCCTAGCATCCTAGGCTTCTGATGTGGTCTGCTCTTCTTTGCCATAGAATCTTGCCTTTGTGTCTATGTCCTTCCATTGCTCCTCCACTTCTTCTTCTCTTCTGCCTTCCAACATGTCTAATAGTAGTGGGGGACACAGTTTGAGGCCAATCCAATTGACCTTCAGCTTCTGCATGGAGCACTTGTACATTGGCACTCTTTTCAATGCCTCCTTTAGCCTCATGGCGGAATGATATTCCCTGATCTGCAAACTGTGTGGTAAGGTGTTCCATCTCCTCTTGCATGCATGCACACAGTCATCCCCAAGTAGTCTTTTCATCTTCCTCAAAGTGTGCAATGGATTGTGCTTAATTGGTGAGATATCTAGGGGCAATCTGAGGGTCATTAGCAAGCAGGTTGTGTGTGCTGATGAGTGACATAGGATTTGATGGCTCAGCTCTTATAATTAATGGTTCATTATGCTCTTTTATCATTAATATTTTCATTTCTGCTGCCCTCAATTCTTCATGGTTCATCCATGAGGCCATGGCCATTAATTTTAGGTCCCCTAGCTTGGAATTGGGATCCCACACATTCATGTCTGTGAGGGCCATTTTGTGTAAGTAGAATTCTGCCATCTTTTCTTTATCCTCTGAGGTGCTTTGATCACACAAATCCATGAATTTCTTGTAGTCTTGGAAAGGAATTATGCCTCTTTTTGTCAAAGTCTTTATTTGGAATTGCAACCATTGGTCCTTTAGATAGAGGCCATAAGAGTTGGCTGGTGTTCTGCATTGCAATGCCTCCATGGATAAGCTGGCCATGCATGCCAACTGGGTATCTTTCTCTTGCAGCTACCTCCTTAGTAATTCATTTTTAGTTTCAAGGTGGCTTCTTGTAAGTTCTTCCCTGTCTTTGAGAGCACTCAACTCTCTGCCCATTTCCTTGAGTCTACTTTCCATATGGCCAACATCCTCAACTCCTTTGGATTTGGCTATCTGTATCCACCTATGTGTTCTCACTCTTTCTTTCTCCAATTCAAAAAATAGTGGAATTGCAAATTTCTGTATGATTATCCTTCCTCCCTCAAGTAGATTGTAATAGGAGGCAAGACTAGCCTGGGGATCAAGTTCTTTTATGTCTTGTGCTTCCTCCTTCACCTGTGGTTGTCCTTCTATCCTTTTCTCAAGCTTTTGGGTCTACTGTAGTTTTTATAGTGTCTCCTGTAGAACTATCTAAGCCTCCTGTAGGACTATTTTTGGGTCCTGTAGTACTACCTTTTCCTTCCATGTGGAAGATCTAGGAGCCCTCCTTTCATATGTTATAGGTGTCTTGGAAGGAGATTCTTTCCCCTTGGCAGAGGGTGAATCTTCAATGGTAATTGGCACTTTTGAAGAGGGCTGAGGTTTGTTTGTTTTAATTCTTATGCTCTTCCTAGCACTAAAATACATGGAGGTCTATCTTTTCCTCCTTTTCTTTGGCTCGATTGGTGTACTGAGGGCAGTGAGGGTAGCTGTTGCCTCCCTTTCCAAAGTCTCAAGGGACTCTTCTCCTTGTTCTTCCTTCTTTGCCTCTTTTTCTCCTTCTTCTGTCTCTTTTTCTGCCTTTTTTTCTGTCTCTTCGTGCTCTGTTTCTTCAGCTCTCTCCTCCTCTATTTCAGTTCCTTTCTCCTTCCTTTCTTGTTTTTCTATGTCACCCCTGGCTCCACCTTCTCCCCCTTGCTTTTCTTCCTCACTGTCAGTAGGGCTAACATCATAGGTTAAGGCCTTTATGTCATCCTCAGTTGTCATTTTTTAGAAAACTTCCCATGCTATAGGGAGTGTAAAGGTATGGAGGGTGTCCTCTCTAGGATTTTGATTAAGCCATGGTGAGCTAGCTGCTCTAAATTTCCTGCTTGTACCTTGGTGTTGGATCCAATGAGGGACTGCAGGAGGAAGTAAGGGATACCGAGCTTCTGAGGTGCTGGAGTGTCCATGCCATACCTTAATTCTTGGAGGATTCTAAAGTGTTAACCATAAACAATGTTGTACCTCCCCTCACAAGAAATGTATTTGATTATTTGATAGCTAATATCATCCCAGGGATATGGTATGCTAGCCCTTCTAATGCCATTTTTATCTTCAACAAGGGTTTCATTATTTTGGAAAAAGTTCTTCTTGGCAGCCCGGTCAATTGGTTTCTCATCTTTACTCCAAGGCAGCCCAAGAGAAAGGGTAGTGACCCTACTGATAACTTCAAGGGTTATCTCCATGGAAAGACCTCTAATGGTGACAGTGACATGAGTTCTTGTGTGAGGGACCAGAGAGAGAGAAAACTCTTGGGAAATTTCCTCATCAAACCCTTGACATTTCTCGAAGAAATTCATCTAGTTTTCCCTTGTGAAGATGTCCACCACTTGAGGATGTGCATGGAGCCTAGTGGAGTTAGTGGAATCCTTTCTCATAAACCCTCCTATCATAATGTCTATAATCTTTTGGAAAACCAAATATGGAGGTGGAGACAAATAATTTTGAGAAAAATAGAGAAATAGAGGAGATTGTGTTTTGTTTTTAAATAAGTAGATTTTTTTTTATTTTTTTTTAAATGTATTTTCTCCTATCCTAAAGACTTATTTCCTCCTCAAATTGAGACCACTTCTTTCATATATTGATATTCAACAGGGGCATGCATGAACCGTACCTCTTCAGACTAAAAATCATGTTAAAAATCATGTTTTCTCCCTTCAAAATGACTCACTGCACCTCCTGTAGAAGCCTGTTGTCCCTCCTGTAGATTTCCTGTAGGTGCTCCTATAGAAAACCTATAGGTGCTCCTGTAGAAAATGCTAAGAGCAAGAATATGGGAGAGATCGATGGAGGACGGTGGTTGCGAGGCTATGGGGGCACAAGGAGACTGCTATAGCTGAGTTACGAGGAGAGAATGAAGGAAAAGGTGGTGAGAATGCTCGAGGAGGAGTACTTATTACCCTTTATGGATATTTTCGGTGATGAGTGTTGAGCTAGAAAGGTATACGTTGGGCATATTTGGACCATTGGTCCCCACCTATTTGGTCATCATGGTCGCTCCTCGTAATCATCCCTCATTATTACATCGGAGTTCACACTTCCTCCACTACATGTCCTTGGCATCTTGTGCTGGAGTTGACTTTGTGCACGTGCGAATGACATCTCGGATGAGTGGAGTCAACTAGATGAAGGTGGCCAAGGTAACTAGCCATCTTTCCCTCATTCAACATCAACCATCTCATTTCTTTTTCATGACTTCTAATTACACAAATGCAAACAGAGGAGTGACTTAGTTACTTACCTGTGATCCGAATGTATTTGCTGTGAGGTGTTGTGGCTTTCTCTTCTGCATGCCTTTATTTCCCTTTTTGCATGTTGTCTCTTCTTGCTGATGTGTGGTTGTGTGCTTGTGTAGGTTCTTCTCTAGCTAGATCTGAGCTTCATGTGCCTTTTCAACCTTCATGTTTGCACTCTTTTGCTGTTGGTGCTGGACTTCTATGGGATCAGCTGCTACAGTAATTCCTATAGGAGCTCCTGTAGCTTCTTCTCCCCTTCAAACTTCAGCTTTTTCCTATGCTTGGAGCTCGAGGATGATTCCAGAGGTGTAGATAAGGATGGAGAGGTAGTAGGTAGGCTTCAGGTGAGGTTGATGGTGCTTTTTCCTCTCATTTATTTATTTATTTTTTTTAAATTGAAAAACTATTTTTCTGTGTTTTTCTTGAACAGGAAGAAAAATGATGCTTGGGGTGTGATGTAGGTTTTGAAATGATGGCAAGGAGGTTTGAATATTGTAGGAGAGATTATAGGTTCTTCATGAAGCTTCTTTGTCCCTCAAGCTGCCTTCTATAGCCACTTCTGGCTCTCTGTAATTCCCACAGGAGCCTCCTGTAGAAAACACAGGGCCTCCTATAGAATACATAGTTTTTGAAAAAGAGGTACAGTGGGGTGAAAGAAATATCGAAAATGATGGAAGAAGGTGTGGAGAAGATGAGTTGGGTACTGGTATGAATGTCAGGGTCCCCTTGGCACCTTCTTTTGCTCCCTGTAGTCCTCCTGCAAACCTGCAATGCAACAAAAAAAATCATTTCCTTACCCCTTTTTCTTTTTCTTTTTTGAAAAGAACTAGGGCGCCTCAGAGAGGTTATCACCTTAATTGCCTGTCTTGGGTACCTCCAAGCGAGGTTTTCACCTAGGGATCTTATTCTTTTTTCCTCTTTTTTTTTTTGACGTCACTAGGCCTCGTCGGAAGAGGTTTTTGACCCAATGATGGGATTCAAGCACCTCATGGAGGTTTTCACTTGAGTCCTTACTTTTTCTCTCTTTTCTTCAGTGAGTGGGTGAAGTGGAAGCTAAGACAAGCTCCACTACCATCACTATTTTATTAAAATATTCAATGAACTCTCACTTGGAGAGGGGTTTTAGAGATCCACCTGGATCAAGGAAGGGGAGGGATTCTCACTAATCTCGAAGGAATAATTTTCAACCAATATTCCTAGGGCTTGGGAATGTAGACCTTCAACTGATGTCCATTGACAAGCATGGGGATGGCTTCATCATCAATGGTTCTGATCAGAACTGAACCATTTTCATTGCACTTCTCCATAGTGTAGGGTCCCAGTCATCTTGTCCTCAACTTGCCTTTGAAATCCTTGTATCTTGAATCATAGAGTAGTGCCCAATCTCCCTCTTGGAATTACTTCTCCTTGATGTTTTTTCATGCCATATCTTTCTTTAAAGATGAACTACCTCTGCATGGAGAGGGGCTTGCAATCTGTATTCATCCAATCCATTGAGCTAAAGTAATCTCTCCTTCTGTGCATGGCTAAGGTCTAGGTCTAGCTGAGCTGCCATCCTTAGTGTATTGAAATCAAATTCTATTGATAGCAAAGCCCTCTTCCTATAGACCAGTTCATAGGGTGTGAACTCGATGATGATCTTCCATGTTGTTTTGTAGACCCAAGTGGCCTCAACTAATATGTCCGCCTAGTCTTTTCTGATGCTGCTCATTACCTTGGTTAGGATCCCTTCCAATGCTTTGTTAGTGACCTCCACTTGTCCATTGGCTTGTGGATGGTAAGGGGCGGAAGTCCCGTGCTTGATCTTATGATGTGTGAGTAGGTATTTAATTAGGTTCGAAGCGAACTGACTGCCTTGATCTGTGATCAACTCTCTTGGATACCCGAACTTGTATAATATGTTTTCTCTAAAAAACTTAGCTACTTTTTCCTTTGTCGCTGCTTTGATTGCCTTTATCTCAGCCCACTTTTTCAGGTAGTCAGTGCACACCATGATGTATTGTTTTTGCTTTGAAGGAGCGTTGGTAGGCCTCACAAAGTCCATGCCCCACTTCTCAAATGGCTCAAAGGTCACTTGAGGTTGCATGGGCATCTCATCCTTTGGAGTAGGTTTCCCCATCGTCTGACACCGATCACACTGGCTTGTATATCTCCTCACATCCTGATGAAGAGTGGGCCAGTAGTATCCTGCTTGCAATATCTTGAAGGTAGTTCTTTTTGCTACAAAATGACCTCCACAAGGCCTGTCATGACAAGTCAGGAGGATGTCAAAGACTTATTCCTCCCTGACACATCTTCTTAAGATCTGATCTGGGCCAAGTTTGAAGAGATTTCCTCCAATCCAGGTGAAAGGGGCACTTTTCCTTACTATCTTGCTCTTCTCTTTTAAGGATAGGTGTGGTGAGAACTGTGCTAAAACCAAGTAGTTTGCTATATCAGCAAACCATGGAGAGAGTACTGATATAGCAAACAGATGCTCATCTGGAATTTGGTCATCCACCATTCCTTCTTCACCTACAGGCAAATTTACTCTAGACAAAAATTCAACAACAACATTTTCTTTACAAGGCTTATCAATAATGGTCAGATCAAACTGCTGCAGTAAAAGCAACCATCTAATAATGCGAGCATTTAGATCTGGTTTGTTCATTAAATATCTAATTGAAGCATGATGAGTGTGCACAAAGGTTTGATAGCCTATGATATAATGTATAAATTTGTTTAAGGAATGCACATAGCTAGGCGTTCCTTCTCGGTCACTGTATAGTTTAACTCTGCCTTTGACAAGTTTTTGCTTATAAAGTATATGGCATAAGGTAAGTTTTCATCAATTCGTCCTAAGGTTGCTCTTGTTGCTTTGTTCGAGGCATCTATGTGAATGTGGAAAGGTAGGGCACAGTTTGGGCCTTTGAGAATTGGGGCAGTCACTAGCTTGCTTTTCAAGGTATCTAGGGCTTCTTGACAGTTTTCCGACCATATGAACTCAACATCTTTGCCTAGGAGGCCAAAAAAATGAGAGGCTATCTTGTTGAAGTCTTTAATGAATCTCTTGTAATATCCGGCCAATCCTAGGAAACTTCTAACATCCCTCCCCTTTTGAGGAGGCGGGACCTTTTGGATGATGGCAATTTTGTTGGGGTCCACCTGCAGTCCTTGCTGAGATATTGCATGACCTAACACGGTCACTTTAGTCATAAAAAATTCACATTTTTCTAGACTGAGGGATAGGTTCATCTCAATAAACTTGTCTAATACTTTTCCTAGGTTAGATAAGGCTTCCTAGAAGTCAAAGCCATAAGGAGTAAAATTATCCATGTATATTTCTACTGGATCATGAACCAGTTCATAAAATATACTCAATACTGCTCTTTGGAAAATGGTTGGAGCATTGCACAAACCAAAAAGAAGGACCTGGTATGCAAAGGTACCCCAAGGACAAGTGAAAGTGGTCTTATCTTGGTCTTCCAGGCTGATTTGTATCTGATTATACCTGCTAAACCCATCTAGGAAAGAGAAAAAGAGAAAAACTTTTTCCCTGCCAGACCATCTAGCCATTGATCTATGAAAGGTAAAGGAAAATGGTACCTTTTAGTGGCTTTTTTCAATTCCCGATAGTCGACACAGATTCTCCACTTACCATTTTTCTTTGGTACTAGCACCAAAGGAGAGACCCATTCACTATCAAAGAAGGGATAGATGAGTCCCGCATCAAGCAATTTCTGCAGTTCTTCCTTAACAATATCTTTAAGTGCTGGATTCATCCTCCTTTGATGTTGCCTAACTAGTTTGAAATCTTCCTTGATGTATATATGATGAGTACATACTGAAGGGTGCACTCCCTTCATCTCCTTATAACTCCAAGCGAAGGGATCTAGATTTTTTCTTAGTAGGCTACAAAGTTCCTTCTCCTGGGAAGTGGATAAGGATGGATTGATTTTCAATGTTCCTTTTGGGTCGAACTCTATATTTTTGACAGAGATCAATGGAGGGGTTGTTTAGGTTTCTCTTACTATGTCTTCTAATGGTGATACACTGGGAGATGGATTCTAAATTAGATTTTCAATCATATCATCCTCATCTTGCGGTTTCCCCCCCATGGCGAGTTTCAATGTGCAAAGCAATGCAGAATAAAATTTATCTTCATCCTCTCCTCCAACTAGAGAGGTAGATCATGCTCTAGCAAGGGTTGGACAGGACGATATAATGTTAACTACTTGGACATGTGCCCATTCTTTATGGTCATGTTCCCAGCTCAGCAGCTAATATAAGCATCGGCTTTAGCTAGCCAGGGTCTTCCCAAGATGAGAGGATACCTAGTGAGCTTTTCCTTTGGTTGGAGAACTAAGAAATCAGCAGGGTACTCCCAAGAATCAATGGAGACCATCATATCTTCCACAATTCCCTCAGGGGTCATGGTCGAGCGGTCTGCTAGCTGTAGCGCTGTCATGGTCTTCCTCAAGGAGCCTTGGAGGTTAAGTTTGAGAATTTTTTCCTTTTTCATCACAGTAATGGCTACTCCTAGGTCAATCAAGGTATGTAGGATCATTGTGCCATTGGTGTGGACATCAACTACTGGGCTTCCAGGGTCTAGATATTTTGGACAGATTACATGCCCCAATATCAGGTCAGACAATTGTCCTATGACATTGATGGTTGGGGCATCTCTCTTGTGCCTTCCTGGATGCCTAAAGCACTTCTCTTTGATCAACCTATTGTAGATAGGCACATATTTTATGGGTTGGAGAAGTGGTATCTTTACACATAACTGTTTCAATTCCCCTAGGAGATCAGTCTCTTCTGGGGTAGGCTGGACTGTCATGGATAGTCTCTCAAGAAATGGTGGATTTTCTTTAGGTTCACCTTCCTCTTTATCTTCCTCAACCTCCTTGGGTGGAGGTTGGCTATCTGGCAGGACTTTCCTAGATCTCAAGTTAATTTCTTGAATCTCCACAGCATAAGTTGGGCATGATGGTTCCCCACTATACACTTGTTGAGCATGTCCATTGTTCAGGTTCGGATTTGGCTAGGCAAGCATTTGGGGTTGCTTTGGTGGAGCAGAAAGTAACGGTTGTAGTTGGGCAGGTGGTGGAGGCAAATGAGCAGGAAGAGAGTTGTATTGGGGCCTTCACCCCTGATGAGATGCATTCCACTAAGGTTGTGGCTGAGCATAGGATTAAAATGAATGGGTGGCTGGTTGGGCATGATATTGAGATGTGAAGGACCAAGGAGGAGGCGTGGACGAGGAAGGATGAGCAAGAGGGCCCTAAGAAGGTATGGAGGTGACTTGGTTTGGCTGTAGTATGCCTGAGATGTCCCTTACATCCCTTGCTGGTATGGTCTAGGTCCATGCAACCTTCTTTGGTTTATGTAATAGAGTTGTTCAGTGACTCCCTCAGCCCCTTGATATAAAGCTTTAAGTCCGGGCAAGGAAGGGCACTGATCTGTGGAATGATTTTCTTCACAGATTGAGAAAACCTCTATAGAGTTCAATGGGCATTCATTCCTAAGATGCCTCTTCCTACGTCTAGGGAAAAAAATGGCCAAAGCCCTCTCTGCTTCGTCTTGTTTTCTTTTGATATGTAAGGTATCAATTTGCATGGCAAGAGTCTGCAACATCTCACTCTTGAAGTCTTCCAACATTTTTCCAATTTCTCCTTTAATGGATGAGTTGGAGGAAGAGGTACTGGCTATGGGTTGACTCCCCCTACCTTTCTTTCTGGCTGCTCTAGAATGGTTTCTAAAAACAGTCTTTATGTCCTCATAGGATAGTTGGTAGATGTCTCCCCCGACTAGTAGATGGAGGGTGTCTAAAAGATCTTCCTAAATTCCCCTGAGCAGGACCAACTTTAGAGACTCAGGTTCAAGTGTACAGCCAACCGTTTTGTAACTGAGCTGGAACCTCTCTTCATAGTCTTCCAAGGACTCATCACTTACTATGGTTATTCGGAAGATTTCTTCTTTAGTATCTTTTGACCTACAATAGTATCGATACTTGTTGTTAAAGGCTTGCTGCATCTGAGCCCAAGTTGTGATGTTATTGCTAGGTAATCCCATGAACCAGTGCAGTGATTCGTCCTTGATAGTAGAAGAGAATAGTTTCAACTTTTTCTTATCTTCTGCATAGTCATAAGTTCGACAGATGACAACAAACTCGAACAAGAAGGTGTCAGGATCTTCTGTAGTTAGACCATGGAAATGAGGTAGGGCGGAAGGGCTTATATTCTTCATTTTGGTGTCCCCATTGGTCTCCCGTATGGGAAAGGTACCCTCTATTCTCTCTCCATTCCCCCTAGCATTTCTGTTTTTAGCCATTGGCTCTGAAGGAATGTTTTCTTCTTCTTCTTCCCCTATAGGTTCTTCAAAGACGTCTGGCTGTTCACCTAAGGGTTCTTCTTGATCGCAGCCACCGAAGAAGAGAGAAGGTTGGTTGTGTGAAGTAGTGGGGGTGTTCGACAAAATTTTTCTTGAGTTATCTCTATTCCTACGATGCATGAAAGGAAATATTTTTGGTTGGTTTTTGTTTCTTTTTCCCCACAGTGACGGTAACTGCAGAAACTGAAATTGATTGAACAAAACAAATTGCAACTGAAATGAATTTGCTCAAATGAGATTTGCGAAATTGAAAAGGAAAGAAAGGAAATGCAGAACTAAAAGAAAAGGAATGACTAGTCTACTTTTGCTAAAATGAAATTTGCAGAATTGAAAAGGAAAGAAAGGAAATGCAGAACTGAAGGAAAAGAAAGGACTGGTCTACTTTTGCTGAAATAAACAATTAGAAGAATGTTACAATAGGAAATAGAAGAAAGCAGTAATCACAGAATACTCTGACACTTCCTTGCGAATGGTGCCAAAAAGTGGGTTGCACCAGTATTGAAGCAGTAATGCTACAACTCCTGGGTTGCCTACTTTACTCTTATCAACCTGGTAGTTCGTAACAAACTTGGAAGCGTCAGTGTTGTATGCACAAGTACTAGTTCTCACTACAAGTTGTCACTTGGTCAGCTAGCACAAGATCACTAGGAGCTCAAGCCAACTTCTATGGATTCTAGAAGAAGTGCTATATGTGATGAAAGGAAAGAAAGATTACTCTACAAATGTTATTATAACTGCAGAAAGGAGAAATACTGAAATGTAAAGCAAACCTAGTAAACCCTAATTAACCGACTAGTTCTACTTTTGCAGAAAGCACTATGAAAACCATGAAATTAATTCCATTATATAATTAAGGATGTTAAAAAAATCTAACTATGTTATTTCTGTAGTAAATAAGAAAAAAAAATATTTTTGGATTTTTATGTATTTTTATGTGAATTTGACATGCATGTAATTTACTGTGTGTGAGTGTGGCAGCGAATAGGTGGCGTTGAAGGGTGGATT
Organism: Pinus tabuliformis; assembly: GCA_031772625.1. Taxonomy (NCBI): domain Eukaryota; kingdom Viridiplantae; phylum Streptophyta; class Pinopsida; order Pinales; family Pinaceae; genus Pinus; species Pinus tabuliformis. Next base: position 1,590,421,768 of record CM062818.1, read on the forward strand.
TTGGAGCTTGAGAGGATGTATGATGGTGTGGATGGGTCCTAGGAGGTCTTAGGTGGCCTTCTAGAGGCTTTTCCCACACTTGGCCTTCAAAAGAAATCCTACAGAAAAATCTACAGGAGTACATAGGAAATCTATAGGAGGAAAATAGATAAACTACAGGAGGCCTATAGGAGGAGGCCGAGAGTATTTTTCACTATTTTGAGGGTGTGAGAGTGGGTGAAAAAGGTGGATGAAGGTTGGAAAGAGGTGTTAGGGTGCCTAAGGTCTACCATGACTCACCAGAAGAGAGAAAGATGATTGGGTTTGCTCAAGGAGAGAGGAAGAAGTTCTATGGAAAAATGCAGGAAACTAGGGCAGAATTGAGGTGAGATTTGGGAGACTTGTAGGGCATGGATCAGATGGAGGGTGTCATTTCTGATAAGTTGGCCTACTGCTAGAAGAGATATGCTGCATAGAAACTAACAGTCATCCAAGGAAATCAAGCGACAAGTGAAATGCTAAGAAATTTTGTAGGAAAGGAAAGCATGAAAGAAGACTATTGCAAATCAGGAAGTGAGCATGATGAAGAAGATCTAAAACAAAGTAAAGCTAGACTATTAACCTACTAAAAAGCTGCAAACACTAGAAGTCCTATGAAGGAGGAAAATCTGTGTTTCTGGGGCAGCAAGAGAGTCTTTGCCTCAAATCATGGTCCCAAAGGGAGGAAGAGAGACCAAGGCACTATTGCTAGCCTTTTGAATCTTTTCTGGTCACTACTTAACCTGCTACAAAAAGCACAAATGGAAGCAAACTACTAAACCATCAAAAGCAACCTATTCTTAACCATAAGAGAAATACATCTAACAGAAAATTAATCTACAAACCGATATAAAGCATACAAATACAAGTAAAGAGTAGCTTGGCTACTTGGATTGGGCCCTAACCCAAGAGCTTCAGCCCTCTGAGGTAACTCAATGCTAGCTCAAAAAGGATTCCATCTTTATTTTCAAAACAATAGCAAGATTACATGAAATTGCCACGAAATAATAAACTTGAAATTTGAGCAGAGTTTACATAAGCAAAAAAAATCCGACCCTAGTTAGGCCCTAGGCCTCTCTACTTATACATATGAAGCTACCAACAACTTCCTTAAAATCAAGGAGGCTTGGCTTGCAAAACTCGAGATAATCATCAGTCATCCTCCACTTGCTTCGCTGCCTTCTAGTGCATGATTCGGCTGCTTGTACTCTGAGCTGAATAAAGGTGAATTCGAAGGGAGGAGTAATAAATGAGGAGGATTACCTCCTATAAGTCCTCTCCTTTATCCACTTCGAGTTATTGCTGCCATTTTTCCACTGGATCCTTGACTTTGACCTCAAAATTCATCAATAATATGCATTAAATACATGTTAAATCACATGGCACAATAACTAACTCAACTGACTCTATAAGCATAAATATAATCAATAAATAATATAATAAGCTAAGAGAATGGTTGATTTGACTAGGTTAGGAGGTAAAATGAGCCCATATAATTACCCATTTATGAGGCTCATCACATCATACCAATTGTGACATACATATACCCATTTATGAGGCTCATCACATAGTACCAATTGTGATATACATATTTGAAATGAATTTTAATTCTACCTTATAAACTATCATTGAAATTCTCTTTCACATATTTGGTTGTACTTTTCATTTCAAAATTTATGCCTTTCACTTATATGGACCCTTGCTTTTGATTTTGGTTCTAAGGAAAAGAGTAGCAAAGAAATCCTAAATCAGTTTCATTTTTGGCAGATATTAGTGTTGCCTTCAGAGGTACTTTGATGGAAGCGGTTGACACTCAATTCTATATGCATCTCTCCCTTTTTATTCTAGCCTTCCATGTAGTGGATCAATATGACTGTATATTTTCTAGTCATTCTATAGTTAAAAATATTCTTTGATCTCACTTATGCACCGTAAATTAACAAGACTTTCTCCTCTTTTTATCTTTATCCAATGTGTAATCTAAAATTGCACTACAATTATGTATCGGTTCTTTATCTAGATTCTATAGATAATATTATGAACAATATGTTAGAGAACTTGATAGTGTTGAACAGTTTGGAAGGCAACTTTTATTGAAGATGGACATTTTTAAATTGAATCCCAATATAGGTGACAATTATTATGATCGAAAATATTTTCCATTTCCCTTTATTGAAAGTATTTTTTCTAAGGATTATGTATCTTGGCAAGGCTCAGTTTGCAAAAGGCTATCATACTGCAAGTGTTATTTTTGAGGTGTCAGGTGTAGTCAACAGAATTGAAAAATTTCAAAAATTGGCATCAGAGATAAATATAATTATTATATCAATAATCATGATTATAATTGAAATAGTGGTTTAGAAGTAACATTAATATTTATTCATTATGAAACACCACTCATTATACCACATTACCAGTGTTTTCCTAAAAAATAGATTCTCAAGTCATATTTTTGGTTAATGATAAGATTATTGTAGCCATCCAGGATGTCAAAGGAAAGAAGGAAATATATGCACCTTCTAATATCATTCCTTTTGATGTTGTCGATTCTTTACAAGCCATTATGCAATAGGAGGAGGTAAGGACATTTAGAAATACATACAAAATAAGTATGTTGTGACTACTAATCATTCACCGGTTCACATTTATTATAGTAGAACTCCAGCTTTGATGTACCTCTTTCCATGTTATTGATCATGTTCTTTTCTCCAAACATGGATAGCCCCCTCCCAAAATTCCTTTAACCCCTCTATGAAGTATCTCATACAATATACTTACACCAAAAGGTCAAGTACAAAAAATTAAAGTAAAAGTAAGGAAAGGACATCATGTTATTCTAATAGTGAAGAGCCATACTTTTCTCACCCGAAAAAAGTCTCTCATCAGTTCAGGTCAAACATCCTCATATACTGTTATTTTTATGTAATGTAGAGGACTAACCTAGAAAATAGAAATTGTAGAATGATTAAAGAAATGTCAAATAAAAGGTTTATTTACATAGTATGGCAGCCAAGAAAGTAAATTGCATGCTACTAAGAAAGTAAGTTCTGATCAGTGAAAGTCCAAGATGAACAATCTATTGGTGGTAATTTTTAGATTATTTTCCTAAATATTGAAATCCCAAGTGTTTGTAGGGTATTTTCTTTGCGATTCATGTTGTTTAGATGTATTTCCATAGACAAAATTACAATAGCCATATCTAAATCCTCAAGCGGATTGCAATGAAAAACCAACATGATTTTATTCTGATAAACCTCATCAGAATTGCTTGACAGAAGAGTGTAGTAGGTAAATTATATAGAGATTATATTAATTTAATGAGTGGTGGGAATTAACCCTTCGAATGGATTTTTTATTCATTCTTTCCTTAGCAAAATAACTCAACTAAGTCTTTATTCGTGTTACAAAATATTTTCAATCCTAGTACTTAGTGACATTTGACTAAAATAAAAATATCATTTTTAGATAACCTATTTTTCCATGATAAGATTAACACTTTTAATTTAAGAATGTGACTTTTTCAATTTAAGAATCTTATCGGTGTCTCTTTGCACATCTTGGGGAAATTTCTAGTCCTATTCTCTATGGATATTTTTTTTATTCCCCTAGATCTAATCTATAGAGGTATAGGGGGCAAATGAAGTGTATTTTTGTATTGTGTAGCTTGGAAGTTCTTGTCTTCACACCCCTTTTGCTAGTTGAAGTACTTGTGGGAGGAAATAGTTATCATTGAGAGGTAGAGAGTTATTTCCTTATATCCATGCAATTTCATCTTTGGATACTCGTGCTTGGTGTGTATTTGGAAGTGTTTGAATGGCACTTGGATATTTTGTTGGTGTAAAAAATATTAGCCAAAATTTGTGCTTATAATTTTAACATCTGTTTAGTGGTTACATTTAGGATCATTGTTATTGATCCTTGTATTTTGACATCTTGAACTAATAAATTACGAGAAGCACACGTAATTAATTTTATAGACCCCATAGACAGTAAAATTCAAGCATGTAGCTCATTATTAATAATTGCATCATATATACTCACTATTTTTTACTTTTTGGCATGCAAATTAGTTTTTCTGAGGCATATGTTTATGCTGTCAGAATAGATTTACATGATTCACAAGGTGAGAAATAAATATTTCGTGCAAATGTAGATTTAAGGTTTGACAATTATAGGTCATTTATAGGCTATAAATTCCTTCAAAGTTTCACTTTTAATTGAGTATTCAACTGAACATATTGAGTATCTTATACGTAACTATTTTTTCCTCCACCCACTTTTCATAACTTCTATAACAATTAGGTAGGGACCTGCAACTTCAATGTTATTTTTCTTGTTTAGTAAAATATTTTCCAATACTTTACAAAGTTTTATAATTTTTTAAATTTCTAAAATTTACAATTTATAAAGTTTCAAGGTCTAATATTTTAAAGTCTAATTCTTTAAAGGGTGCTAGCTCAATGGAATAACACTTATTCTACAAACATGAGGTTGGTGGTTCAATTCCACTGTGCCCTAATATTCATATGCAATGGTAATGATTAGTTTCTAGTGATAGAGGCTCTTTTTTCCATCACCAATGAGCTTATGGTGACATTTTTAGACCCTCACTAAAATATGAAATGGTGATGGTCAACAAATGCCACCATATATATGCATCAATAGTGACGACTGTGAAAGTTCCATCACCATAAATTATTGTTGTTCATATGAAATGGTGACGTTCAATTTTTTGTGACAAAGGATCTTTTGACCATCACTAATGGCTTATGGTGACATTTTTTGACCCTCACCAAAATATGAAATGGTGATGGTTAACGAACGTCAACATATATATGCATCAATAGTGATGACCATGAGAGGTCTATCACAATAAATCATTGTTGTTCATATGAAATGGTGACAGTCACTGTCCGTCATTATAATCATTATTCGTGACAAACCTTGAATGTCACCACATCACCTATACTTTTAGCGACTCAATATTCCATGGCATTCCATTTTTTGGTAACAGAGGCTAAGGTTCGTCACCATTTCTCTTATGAAATGGTGATAGTCACTATCCATCATTATAAATCATTATCGGTGATAGATCTTGAATGTCACCACAAAACATATACTTTTGTTGACGCCACCTTTGGTGACATTTAGCTTTTGGTGAAAATTCTCTTTTGACCATCACCAATGAGCTTATTGTGAAATTTTTCGACCCTCACCAATCTCCTTTTTCCTTGTAGTGACCTCTACATGTTTTGAGTAGTTTTATCATGTCTGGAACCAAGTGATACCCTTTATACCAATAGTTCCTCTATGAAGAGTATCCATTAAGCTCTTTTCAGAGTCCCAAAATATGAAAATATTGTCGAGAACTTGAATATTGTGAGCTCGTTAAAGTAAATGAAAGGATGTCTACCCAGTATAAGTTAAACCTTTTTCAGGACTGGATGAAATATTTCCAAAAAAGGAATACTTTATTCAAGCATGACTAAAAGGATCTCTTCAGTATTGCTTTATGCCTTTTCAGGCCCTAGAGACTAAATTTATGAAAATGAACCTTCTAGATTTTTTTTTTGGCTCTTTTTCAAAATATCTAAATATGAAAGAGAAGTCAATTGATACCTTTGCTAGAATCATAAAAACATAAAAAATACATAGTACTCGTTAAGCATGACAAGACCAAACCACTCCTTCTTAGGGTTCATTAAAAATACTTAGAAGTATTCATTCAAAAGATGAAATTATAGATCAAACATATGTTATCATCCTCAAGATTCTAAACAATAAAGAGGTACTTGCCAGAAATGGTGGGGAAATTGGGGAAATAGTACATAAAAACCTATTTATGGCAACGAGTCTCTCTTGAACATGACACTCTTTCATCTTTTTTATTGTTTTGGGTTGGGGAATCTACTTTCCTCTCTGTTGATCACACCTTATGGAAAGCCTATATGATGGGTCTTTCAACGAATGCTACCAACTCCATAAAAGTGTCGCTGATATGATCAAGAGAATTCCACCGTTAGTTGAAGTCCACTACAATATCTTTAGGATTCCTTAATGTTTGTCACCCCTCAACCATCTTTGAATTATCTGTCTCAAATATTGATACCCAATTATTGTAATTTATGGGAGATACATTAATGCCCTCCTATGATAGGTCACTTCTTACCAACATCAAAAAATTATCTAGGATGTTGACTTAGAAACTCCTTTCAGTGGCTTGGAACTTGCATCCCTCAATGGAAATTTTCGTCAATTTCAGAGACAGGTTCTCATCATTAGACTTTCAGGGAAAGATTCTATGTGTTGTTTGAGTTTAGCTCATTGATTGACACCTCATAGATTGCACTTAGTATGATCAAAGAGATACATCAACGACTTAGAGTGTAGCCTCTTCGAGGGGGAAACCTCCTTTACATTACACAAATGAAAAATTATTGGATGATACAAATGGCTAAACCTCCTTTCTATATATAGGAGTTTAAGGGGTCACAATATAATCAAAGAGAACATAACAATAAGAATATAAGAGCAGAACAATAACAATAGTGGGCTTCTATAGGGCACACTAATAACAATATGGGGACAATAGGGGCACAATAATAACAATAAGGGCTACAATGACAATAGTAATGGGGGAATCACTATTATTATAGGGACCTAACATTACCCTCTCCTTAAAAAAAGTTTTGTCCTCAACGCTTGAGTAGTTCTCGATGCTTTTGTATAACATTCTCATCCTCCCATGTGGAATATTCAGTGAGTAAGTTCTTCCACTTGTTGAGATACTCCGAAATTGATCGATTTCATAGCTATCGAGTTCTTGTTTCTATGACTACTTTAGGTTCCAATATGATTTTTCCTTCCTCTTCGAGTTCTGGAAATATTGTTTGAACTAGGAGCTTGTCATCTATAGTCTTCTTTGAACATGAAACATGGAAAACTGGGTGCAATTGAGAAGCTACGGGAAGCTCCAATTTGTATGCCATAGTACCAATCTTTTGCAATGCCTTGTATGGACCATAATACTTGGATGATGGTTTATTATCCTTCTTAGCTTGCTTGAGGGAAATTTTCTTATATGGTTGTAGCCATAGGAATACCTAGCCACCTACATCAAAACTTCTTTTGTTGCGATGTTGATCTGCCTATTGTTTCATTCTATTCTGCACCAAAGTGAGGTTATCCTTTAAGAGTTGGAAAACTTGTTGTTGATGCTCGATGTGATCTTCCACTACTTGAACCTTAGAATTTTCTCTTAAATATGATGTGATGGATGGTGGATGATATCCATAAAGTTCCATAAATGGGATCATTTTTGCTGCATATGGAAGGAAGTGTTATGCCACCATTCAGCCAGAGGTAACCATTTGACCCATTGTGCATGTTTATCAAAGACAAAACAACGAAGATATCCTTCCAAACATTTGTTTACTACCTTATTTTTCCCATCAAATTGAGGATGATAAGATGAGCTATGAGCTAACAGAGTACTGAGATAAGAAAATAATTTTGTCCAAAAATTTCCATTGAAAATGGGATCTCTGTCACTTACAATAATTTTTGGGTTTCCATGTAGCTTTTGAATTGTTTCCATAAATGTAGTAGAAACTGTATTGGCTTTAAATTGAAGAGATAATGCACAAAAGTGTGCATACTTGGTAAGTCTATCAATTACCACCATGATGACACTCTTTCCTTCGGAATTGGGTAAACCTCTGATAAAATCCATTGAAACCTCCTCCCAACATTGGCTTGGAATGGATAAAGGTTGTAATAGACCTACGGTCTTAATTGACTCAACTTTTTTTTTTTTCGGAAAACCAAACATTTCGCCACAAACTTTTGAATATTTGATTTAAGGCAATGCCAAAAAAAATCCTTCTTAACCCTATGGTAAGTTTTTAAAAATCCCAAGTGCCCTCCTAAGGGAGAAGTGTGAAATTCCATAAGAATCTTTTGTTTGAGTTGGGAATTCTTACATAGGTATAGGCGATCTTTGTACCATAACGAATCATTTTTCCAGCTAAATGTATCACATGTAATGGGATCTTGTTGTAACTTTTGAATGACTGCCCACACTTCTTCAACATTCTTGCATTCATCCCTTGATTCGTTTATCCAATCTAGTTGGATAATAGAAATGGTGCAAAGCAATGATTCCACATTCTCATCCTTTCTTGAGAGTGCATCTGCCACAAAATTTTTCTTCCCTTTTTGTAGATGATTTCAAAGCCATAACCCAACATCTTTGTGACCCATTTTTGCTGCTCTTCTGAAGATAATCTTTGTTCTAAAAATTATTTAACACTACCATGATCCATTTTTACCTTGAAGTGTCTTCCCATTAGGTAAGGTCGCCATTTCATAAGTGCATGTAGTATTTCCAACATTTCCTTATGATAAATAGCTTTGTGTAAATACTTTCCTTTGATTGGATGACTTTCTAGAGTAATGAGTCTTCCTTCTTGCATTAAAACAACACCAATTACATTTCCTAAGGCATCACATTCCACAATAAAGGTTTTTGTGAAGTCCAGCATAGCTAAGACGGTGCTTGGCACATTGCCTCTTTAAGATTTTCAAAGGCCTTTGTTTCTTCTAGAGTCCATAAAAATGCATCTTTCTTCAATAATGTTGTTAGAGGTGTTGATATTCTCCCATAATTCTTAACAAACATGTGATAATACCCTGTCAACTCAAGAAATCCTCGTAGATGATTTATGGATGTGGGGATTTTCCATTCCTTAATGACTTTAATTTTTCTAGGGTCTACCTTAACACCTTCATGAGATAACAATATGACCCAGATATTCCACCTCTTGTACTCTAAAGAGAAATTTGGAGCATTTTGCATATAATTGTTTCTCCTCCAATAGTTTGAGCACCCTGTCAACATGTTGAACATGATCCTTCCAAGACTTGTTGTATATTAGTATATCATCAAAAAATACTTAAGACAAATTTTCTAAGGAAGGGTTTTAAAATGGAATTCATCAAACCTTGAAATGTAGAAGGTTCATTGGTAAGGCCAAAAGGCATGACCAAAAATTCATAATGACCCTCATGAGTTCTAAATGTTGTTCTCAGAATGTCTTCAATCTTCATTCTGATTTGATGATTTTTGGAACGAAGATCCAACTTGGTGAAGAAAATTGATCCATGCAATTCATCCAATAATTCATCGATGACAAGAATGGGAAATTTATCTTTAATAGTGAGCTTTTTGAGCTCCATATAATGTGGACACATGCACCATGATCCATCCTTCTTATGCACCAATGCTAATGGAGCAGAGAAATAACTTTGGCTAGGTTGAATTATACTAGCCTCTATCATTTCTGCAACCATACATTCAATTTCACTCTTTTGGGCATAGGGATATATGTAAGGCCTGATGTTTGGAAGAACACTTCCTGGAATCAAATGAATAGCATGATCATGATCACGAATAGGTGGGAGGCCTTTAGGAGTCTCAAATAGCTTTGAATGATTGTCCAAGACTGTTTGGAGATCTGGAGAAATGGATGATTTCGATGTGGGAACCTCTAATGAACATAATTGTGTAATTATGCCTTGTTTTTCTTTCATTCCAAGATTTTTCATTCTGTTAGAGCTAATTATCTTTCCTGGTTTCCCTGTGATACCCCTTAATTCAACTTCCTTTCCTTCTGAACAAAATTTCATGAAAAGTTCTTGAAAATTGAAATCTATTGTACCCAAGGATTATAGCCATTCGACTCCTAGTACAACATCAGCACCACCCATTGGAATGCAAAGCATTGGGCTATTCAATACATATTCTCCCATAGATAGCTTGATATTATGGCACTTTCGAGAGAAATTTATGGTTCCTCCACTTACAACCATTAGTTGACACTCTGGTGCTGGATATAGGAAGGAATTCAATTACTTGTCTATCTTACAATGAATAAAATTATGGGTACTGCCCGAATCGATCAACACTATTACCTTTTTCTTCTTGATATATCCTTCTATCATGATAGTTTGAGAAGTGGTGATTCCAGCCAATGCATTACAAGATATGGTTGGATTCGTTTCTTCTTTATCTAGGGTTTGTTGCTAGTGTATATCCTCTTCTTTTGACATTGCTTGTTCTTTTTCTTCCTCCTCTTCACAATATATGTAAAATAAATTCTTCTCAGCACACTTATGACCTTTAGTGTATTTTCTATAATAGTTGTAACAAAGCCCTTTCGCTCTTTTGTCTTCCAATATTTGTGGTGTCAACCTTGTAGGTTGTGGAAGGCTAAGAGCAACAACACTTCGATTTTTATACTTGTGAGTGGTAGGCTTCCTTGTTACCATAATTTTCTTTCCCTGTTTCTTGCCAACCTGAATGCCTTCTCCAATCAATCTGGCTCCCAAAGGTGAACCTCATGTTGGATGTTATCCTTTAAATTCCCTATGAACACATCAATGCTATGCTCCTCTGGAATAACTTTTGCCCTAATATTTAATTTTTGGAAGTCCTTAATGTGGTCTATCATTGAACCCTTTTGTTTGAGATTTATCAATTGGCTAAAACAGGTGTTTCTTTTTGTATCCTCATAATGTACTATCATTTCTTCCATAAAAATTGCCCAAGTGATAATTTTCTTACCAGAGCAAAGCCATCGATACCATACAAACTAATTTGGTTCCAAATATAAAGTTGCAATGTGTACCTTTTGTATGTTTTGCACATTATGGAGATCGAAATATTGCTCCATCTGTAGTATCCGTGTTACAGGATACTTTCCATCAAACTTCCTCATATTGATATTTGGAACATGGTGGGTCTTCAATCCAATGTTAGAGTCTATGAAATCAAGATTAAAATTTCCTTTGTTCTCATCATGAGTTTCGTTTACTACCCTTTCACCATAAGTAAACATTTCTTGTAGCAACTTTGTCAAATCTGTCTTCAAATATTCCATTTTTCCTTCCATCTTAGCTTCCACATCATTCAGATTAGCTTCCACGCCTTTATTTAAAACATCCATCTTAGCTTCTGTTACTTTTTGTGAGAGTGAAATTTGTTACACTTGGTCTCGTAATTTTGATATATCATGTTGCATTTCTTCCTCTTCTTTTTTCACTTTGTAGGAGCTCGATATTGAATCTGATGTATCTCTGAAATTTCTGATCTCCAAGGTCTGAAATTACGAAATGTGGTAGGCCTCTGAGTCTTCTTTCCAACTCCACTAGTCTGATCGAAATTAGATTCTCCGAGGAGTTATGCCCAATCTCTGAAGATGACCGGATGATACACTATTTCAGTAGAGCGAACTTGTACTAAGTTCCACGTGTCATTATTTCAACCTTTGGACCTGAAAAGAATGTAAAGAAAACTACAATTCGTCCTCTTTCTGTAACTTCCTATGAAATTTCAATCTCATACTCAGAGAGAAAGTTATGACGATTTTTCCAAGGTCACCGGTTTGGGATGTAATTCAGGAGCCTGCAAAAATCATAACTTCCTTAGATCATATCTCTGAACATATAATGATAAAAGATATGAAATTCAGACCTGAGGATCATTGCGATTTCGGATCAAATGGGTTTTTTTTTAGCTTCTGAAACGTCCTAGAAAACAAGTTACAATGAAAATTCCACGATGACATGTTTAGAACAACGAAACCCCAGAATCGAAAGCTCTGATACCAAATGTTATGAAACCAGCTCACAAAATAGAAGAAAGAGATAGATAAATGACTTAGAACGTAGTATCTTCGAGGGGGAAACCTCCTTTACATTACACAAATGAACAATTATTGGATGATACAAATTACTAAACCTCCTTTCTATATATAGGAGTCTAAGGGGTCACAATATAATCAAAGCCGACATAACAATAAGAATATAAGGGCACAACAATAACAATAGTGGGCTTCTATGGGGCACACTAATAACAATATGGGGACAATAGGGCCACAATAATAACAATAAGGACTACAATGACAATAGTAATGGGGGAATCACTAGTATTATAGGGACCTAACACTACTACAATACCTTTAGCCTTCCTTAATGTCTGTCACCCCTCAACCATCTCTGAATTATTTGTCTCAAATATTGATACCCAATTGTTGCCATTTATGGGAGATACATTAATGCCCTCCTATGATAGGTCACTTCCTATTAACATCAACACATTATCTAGGAAGTTGACTTAGAAACTCCTTTCAGTGCCTTGGAACTTGCATGCCTCAATGGAAATGTTCCTCACTTTCAGTGACAAGTTCTCATCATTTGCCTTTGACTGAAAGATTCTATGTGTGGTTTGACTTTAGCTCATTGATTGACACCTAATAGATTTCACTTAGTACCTTGAGGGCCATTATCATTATCGGTGGTTCCTTTCACATTTGTTAATGGTTTTCATCACCGGTCGGTAATCAGATGGTTCCTACCATGTTCGACTCTAACATATCTATTCACATGGTTAGACTCGTACTATATAGTGATGAGGAAGAAGACCCGAGATCTAGTTTCATCCTTCTCAGCTACAATTTCAGGATTCAGATAAGATCTACAAAGTATGATGGCTATGGCCATACAAAAACACATCCAAGCATGGGTCCACAATATGTCATCAGTGGACATGACTTTGATCATTGTATATGTAAAATGGCTTATATGTTGAGTATGGGTATGTCTTCCTCAGCAGTGATATCATGATGATAATTTATTGTAATAGCCAATTGATGATCTCAACCAGACGATTCTTGATTCAAAATTTTCACATGGTAAAGCACTTCAGTCCTTAGCCACTACTTCTGACTTTTTACTTTAGGGGGAAATATTTTAAAGGTAATTTTGTTGCATTCAATCAAATGGAATTGAACATGAATCCATCATTATCCATTGACACTTTTCAGTAATCCCTTACGATGCCAAGATAATTTACTTTCCAAAAGTTACAAGAATCCTAGATTACATTGGCTAAATATCCTAATTGTGTGGATCAATGCACTTGCCTTTGAGACATTGTGTGATGGTGTGGTTTGCATACATTCGACCTGCATTGGTCAGTGCATGTTTCTTTTACAAAAAGTGCGATGATAGCTAGAAATGACTTAAAAAATAATAATTGAAGTTTCTCTCTCTAGAAGCTTCGGAAGTGGTTTCCACCATTTACTATTGGATTAGATCTGAAACTCCTACTATTGAGATATTTTATCTTATCTCCTAGAACTTATCCCCCTCTAATATGGATATAAGCCCTATAATGGTAAATCTAAAACTACCTCATTTACCCTATAAATTCATTGATCTGTAGCTGAATGTTAGTTTTGTTGTGCTAATTTAAACTTCATATTTATAAAAATATGCTTGTCAATTGCTTCATGTGCATGGTTCCTTTATGGTGTTTGTGAACAGAAACAAGTAAATTTTATGTCAAGATTTATGTTAGAATCATGAGCAGAATAGCATGAAAATGAAGTGTTGAATAGCAGCAAGCAAATGAACAACAAAACATTAAGAAAAACACTTAACACAGTGTTTTGATAAAGGATTTCACCCCTCTTGGGCTACATCTCCTTGGTCCAACTTCCATGGCTTGGGCCTCTGTATTTGCTAAAAATGTAAAAAATTACAATTTACAATGCTCTATTGCTCCTAAGACCTACTTCAATGGACTCATAGCATCCAAAAACCCCTAAGACAACTCTCCAATCTCCTCAAATGAGCTCTAGCTGATTTGGGCTTGACCTCTTGCTCGGGTGGTCGTGGGCTTCATTAAACTTCAACATGGAAAAATCACGTATAAAAGTGCCTCACTACCTCTGAAACCTATTCCATTGTGTTCAAAATGTTAAAATTCGATAGGAAAACCTTTTTGTGATCCTCATTTGGTCAAAAAATGCTCCAGTTATGACTCAAACTGACTTTCCCTAGAAATGCTCCTCTAAAACTGGAGAAACTCCAATTAAGGCCGCTAATTCTGAGGGCAGTTCCGAAAATAGTGGAGTCCACCAAAAATATGCCAACTGCTAATTTGAGTTAATTAGTGGATAAGAATGGATTAATTATCCATAAACCTTATTAACACTCTAAGCACGTTTAGCCCTGACCCCTTTCCGCCCAAACCTTAATGCCCTCACCATTAAATATAACATCAAACCATAATATGTTAATTCTTAATGTGTAGAGAAGTTGTTAAGGCATGTGGCTAGTGGAGGGGAGGTCGTAGGGTTGAACCCCGATGCCTCCACAAAATTTTGACCAAACACTCATTTGTCATTTGACCTGTGGGAGGGATACGTGGTGGCCTTTGGGCTTGCCACATGTCAACTTCTCATTTGTCACCACGAACTAATCAAACTACAACAAATCACCAAGTTGCAAACCAATCAAACAGTGACACTTGGAAAGCCCAGATTGGGTGTTGACCCCGTTGACCTATACAGTCACCTGCCCTGTCATCTTCCACATCAGTAGTACGGACTATTGACTGGGCAGTACCTGCAAATTTTTTTGTTATTTGTTGAAATGGTCAGCAGGCTCTAACTTCCTCATACGAACTCCATTTTGAATGAAACAAGATGCGCTAGGGTCGTATCACCGAGAAGGACGCAGTCATTAAGGTTTTGATCAATTTTGAACACTTTGAGTTTTGAGCAAATTTTTGCCCCTAATCCAGATTCCGATCATTCATTGCCTCCCACAGAGCTTAGGTTTCCTTTGGGAGACTCTAAATTATTCCCTTATGCTACTCATTTGCGTCTTGAGGTCCATAATCCATCCATGTTCCTTAGGTGCGATTGAAGGCTTACCATTGTGGCAAAAGGAAGGAAAAGTTAGCTAGGAGGGATTCACATGGTCAAGACCAAAAGGGTTATAATATTTTCCTACTTTTATTAACACAAAAGTCCATTTTTTCTCCTATACATTATGTCTCATTTATGCATATGTAGAACATGAATTCTTGAATTCTTGTTTATAGGTGTTTGTATACCTTGGATGATTTGCAGGTTCCACTTATAGAAATTGGAGTTGGATCTAGAGCTAAAAAGTAAAAAGGAGGATGCTTGCATTCGATTCCAAGTAGATTTTATTCCCATATTTATAACATATCTAAGGAAAATCATTGCAATTTTGTCTTGGTTGTTTCTAGACTAAGCCACTAGGTCTAGGGAGATTGCTTCTCTCCGCAGAAGGAATTTATGTACAAAACAAGTATGATTCTTTTCTTTAATTCCTATATAATTTATCAATATTGTTAAGGGTTTATTTATTATTTTGGTGAAACTTGACATGGTTTACTGTGAAAATTCATAAATTCAAATTGCTATGTTTCTCAGAGTTGCATTCTTAATTGCTCATTTGTCCATTTGATATCAGTATGCTGAAATAAAATATTAATTACTCATTTTAGATTTTCTAAATTTTTTTCTCTATATTTCTTTCTCATTAAACCCTCTTTGTTCTTATTTCAAACCCAAGGCACATAGATGTTCTAACTGAAAACATGTGGAAATTATAGCCAACAAAACACTTATAATTTGTTGGCATTCTCCCACCTGAATTCTTAGAGGAAATTGAAGTCATGAAACAAAAATTAAAAAAAATTGTTTTGGCTTATTGAAATATTCTCATTATATTTTCTATTTTCTTGAAAAACCTTTATCTTCAAGAAATAATGCATGAATGTTTAGATTTGAGGATTTGTAGAAAATATCAGTAGAATTAAAGGTAAATCTTACATTGTCATTCTGACATTGAATCAAATGTATATAAACATAAACCAGATATGATTTAATTTGCTAAAATACATTATATCTTATTTTCTTGTCGAAACCATATACCAAAAATAGGCTTGTGAATATTTAAACTTAGTAATACATAGAAATGTACTTGGCAAGATTTAAATGTTTTTGTTCTAGCATAGAACAAAAAAAATAACAATAAATTAAAATCAAATTTAGATGTTCCCATAATATACATTGTGGAATAACATAGTGTTACTCTGGGGTCCCAATAGAATGAATAAGTGCAACAATTATATCCTTATTGAATTTGTGTTCCTCATCTATATAAGCAATGTAGCTTGTGAGTTCCTCCAAAACCCATTTGCAAACATCATGAACGATCACCAATACGATAATATGGGTTGAAGCATGCAATTTTATTTATTGATTCTCATACACTCTCTATTATGCTCCTATACCGATAGGTGTCATATTTCATGATTGACTTGATGGGCTATGTAATATGTTCATACCTTTCCTTGTTGCAAAGGTTTTCCATATTTTCAAAAAATCAAAAAATTTAAAAAATGTAAAGAGGGTATACCCTAAAAGAAAAATCAAAGGGTGAAAAGAATAAGATGGTCAAAAAAGTGAAAGAAAATGAACCCCACCAAAAGAAAGACCAAGGAAAGTGTGCAAGTCCAAATGCCACTACTTTTTACTTTTGTATAATAAACAAATTGTGTGCAACTTGTCACCTATGCCACAATTGATGAACAGTTAAACAGCTTAAGCTTGGCTAGTTCATATTTGAATTTTATGTTTTAGAGATAGAGAATAAAATCTGACCAAACTGTTTAATCTTGGCAGATAAGTAGATAGGTAGAGTGAATAAAAGGAGTTCAACAGTTTAATCTGAGCCCTTGGATGTAATAAGGTTAGACTTAGATAGATATCTACATGTAAAAGAAAATAAAGTGTGATAAGGGTTTGCCAGTATAAGTGCACCCTAATAAAGAAGAAAAAATGTTAGGTTAAAGTAGGTAGGGTAGGTAGATTGATGTTGCAAAATTACATGTCATGGATAATGATTCTAAATGTGTTAAATCTTTACTTTCATCACAAGTACAAGGCAGACATTACACTATAAGCATTTCAAGCAAGACAAGGTCAAATAATTAACTCCCCTTCTCATCTTTCCCTAAATTTTCACTAATTCCCCTAAATACTAAGGCATTTGAAAATTAGAGGGGCTCAGAGCATTTCTCTGACTTCTGGAGGGACCGAACCCTCGGCCGAATAATTTTAAAGCCTAAGTACTTAAAACCATCCATAAAGTCATTCATTTACTTTCATAAGTCTTTTCCTAAGTAAAATCCTATTTTACTTAGGAAAATTGAAATAAATCTTCATAAAAACCCTTTTATACATTTTAGCCTAAGTCAATATGTTAAATGATGAAATATATTCAGAAACATTGCACTTAGTGCTTTCTCATTCATTCAGTCATATTAACCACTAATGTTTTACTATATAATTCCCAAATAAAAGAAAATTACCCTTTTCCCATATTATTATAATATGAAAAAACCCCAAATTATTATATATCCCACCCCGATGGTTAAATATAACCATAAATATGTTTTAAACTGGGATTAATTATCTAACCCGTAGTTAATTAAGAACCCAACCCCACCACTTTTAATGAGGATTAATTTATTCATCTGGACTAATTAATAACTCTCCCAACCAATTGAATCAACCCCGATATGATTAATAAATACTTAATTATGTTGGGCCCGCCGTTGTTAAACCCTGCCATAACAAGCCTCCCGTCGACCGTCCGATCAGGTCCTCTAGATCTGACGGCCTCAATGAATATCGCACAGCCCCTAGTGACCACGCGTTACCGGGTGATCACTATGTGGTTTTCTCCGTGTTCCTCCGCCACGTGTCAGGCGATCTACAAAATCGTTGGCTCTCGACTAAATATCGCCCGTCCCCAAAAGTGGTGCGATGAAACCACTAACCGTTATTCCATATACAACAAAATTTCAATTCATTCCTGGCGCACGTCATCCACCCAAAAACCAAAAAAAACCCCGCTAACCTTGACTTTGTTAATAAAACAAATGAATTCCATTTTCATTGCTTTTTATCGTATACCAGTGTTCCCATGCAAAGCATGTCAAGGTCAACTGTTGAAGATTTCCAAGCGCCACCTTGCTAAGAAACTTGCAGCCGAATCAGCCCAAGACCTGTTAGCTACTACTTGTACCTGTTTGTGCACTGTTCACTCCTTGAACATAGGTATTCATCCAATTTCTGCCAAAACCCTGCAAATTCACATTTTACTCTACAATTCCACATAAAAGGCCAAAATTTACTACAAATTCAGTCTTTGTTTCGCCATATAATTTCCCACACCAGCGAATTTGCCCATTTTCCACTGAAAACCAAAATTCCATTCTGAATCCACAAGAACCAGAAATGGAAACCCATGTGGCTTTGTCTGTTGCACCCATGAATGCTCCTCATAAAGATTTAGACTATCTGCGTCTTGCGGATAAAGACTTTCAGATAAAAGACTTATCCATTGATAAAAACCACCTTAAAGTCTTTTGCTAGAGTAGGGATAACTATCTCAATGGCTCTGACATCCTACGACTGTGGGAATCTAACCTTCCCATGCATTTTCTCCCCTCAGTCCATGTTTTCCCTGATATAATCAACCAATGCCAGGCCAATTATGACCCTAACCGTAGAGCAGTTATGTCCCCAAGCCAAACAATCCTCTTTCCAATAACTGCTCAATCCATCAATGAAATGTTGCAATTCCACTCCAGTCAAGCTTTCACTCCCATTTCCATGGGATATTTACTTGAGAAATCGTCTCAATTGTCTCAGTCAGAACTGAAACACATCTGTTAGACTTTCATGTCACCAAAGCATCAACCTGATGGCCCACCTCCTTACATGCAAACTTTCTTCCCAGATATGGGACAACTCATAATTGATATGATATATTTGATCATGTGATTCAACACTAGTAAGTTTATTGATGAAATAAGCCTTCTATTGTTGTCAATTTTTACTCCTAGACAACCCCCTGCTGTTAAGTATGACTATGCCTCCTATATTGCTAATAAGATTCATGGCTAGTTCTTAACACTGGAAAATGAAGGAGTTTTCAAATACACCACTTTCATATATCATCTTATGTTGTATTATCAGTCAGAGAACTTCCCCTTCGCTATCATGAAACTTGACACCAGAGGAAATCCAAGGTCTATAATCTTCTGGTCTGCAGTTTTCCATAGTTCCTTTGAAACCCCTTACTCCTACAATGAATTCATTGATCTATTTTTTCACCCAGCAACCACTTTATTAACAGGAGTTTCCCCTCCTAGGATCAATGGTGATATGAGGAAGATCCTTCAGCTCTACAAGCAGTACAGAATAGGTGATTGGTACCTATACAAGAACCACACAGAAATCAGGATATATGGGTGTGAGCTCTGCCCTTTTAAGCTACCAAAGTATGTTCCAATGAGGCTCTTTTCATTGGAATACTTCAGGCAAATGATAAATTCAGACCAGGTCCATTTTTATAGTGCCAAGAAGAAAGCTCAGCTTAGAATCAAGAATCAGTTAGGCCCTTTTGTTTGTAACACTAGGGATGCATGGAAGGAAGCAGAAAGAATTTTAGAAGATCATCTTAAGTTACAAAGGAGTTTTGGGTGGGTATCATATGACCCTAACAACTTTATATGTGATAGAAGAATGAAGAAGAGGTTGTCACCATACATTCGCCATAGGATTCCAGAGATTGAACAATTTGCAAATATGGATGAATGGATGGAAGGGACCCTAGTAGAAAAAGATAGTGAACAGGTCAATATTCAAAATGTTATGAGAGATCTTGAGAAAACACTTGACTTGGATTCTTTTGGGCATGTGCAAAGGCCAGGGATTGGTCCCTCCATAACTGGAACCTCTCAGCAACATTCACAGGAAACCAACACACCAGCAACAGGAACATCCAAAGGCAAAGAAAAAGAGACCAGTACACAGGCCACAGAGCAATCTAGAATGTCTAAGTGATCCATTAAGGCTTCAAGTCTACAATCAATTTTTGAAAATGGCTCCCTCAAATGAAAACAGATTGACGTCGGCCTATGACGTCAAAGAAGGGAAAATGATAATGAGCTATTTCAAGCCAAAAGTACAGTAGCCTCAAACAGCAGCAGACTATCTTAGAACCAATTTTGAAGTCATGGCAAAGGATATTCATCCATTGGATCAGATTGAACTACACAAACAAACTAGGGAAATGATTTATTCCACATTGACTAGCAAGGCTATGATGGCCCAGAGGTTGGAAATTTTTTTGGATAACACAACTGCCCACTACATTTAGAGAAAGCTTCCTCCCAAGCCAAAGATAACAGAATAAAGTCTTTAGAAGAAATAATTATTGGATTGGGTCATGATCCCAAAGATGTAAAGGATATATAAGCCATAATCAAAAAGAAAGATGAAGATATTGCTGCCTTGAGGAAGCAGCTAAAGCTGCCTCCTTCAAGACATCCACAGACTGCTAAAATCATAAAGCAAAAATCTGAAGAAGAGCTGATGGATTTTCTCTTAAAACTTAATGAACAATTGAATGAGACTGAGCAAGAACTTGAAAAAGCATTAAATGACAAGCAGGGAGAGTTGACCTCTCAACCTCCCAATGTGATACCTGTAGTCTCAACTGTAGTCCCTTCAATTCTTGGAGCAGCTCTGGAACCAAACATTCTAGCAGCCACAACAAAGATGGTCACAGGTACAACAACAGCAAGAATATCACAGGATAGTACTGCTAATTTCAGCACAGAATAACTAATAAAATCAATGGAGGACATGAAACTACAAGTTTCAGAGCTAAAAAAGGTACAAGAATAGTATGCCAACTTGGAACAGAGGTATGTTCTCTCGAAGATAAATGTTGCAGCAAAGACAAGAGAGATCAAAGGATTAGAAAATAGAGTGAAATCATTAGAAGAGGATCTCACATTTGAGAAACTTTTGACAGAAATAAAGAAAATTCTTTGGGCCAACATCACTCAATCAATAAATGATGTTTGGCCATCTATTCAAATAATTTTTGAGCAAATTGATTTAGTAAAGCTAGCTCAACAATAAGTTCAAAAGGTAAGGGCAGAGTTAGGAAATATGCCCGAGGAATCCAACAGGCTCATACAGTGTTTGAATACCAAGAATAAGTACGAGCTTGAAGAGCTGGGCATTCAAGATAGAACATGAATAATTTTGGAAGTCAAAAGGCTTTCTACTAAAAGAACTCTGATGCAAAACTTAGAAAGAAGGTGCTATGACATGCAGGAAGAAATTAATGCTTTCATGAAAAGATTTGATATTTTGCAGAGTAAAGGGTTGCCAAGTCCTTTAGTTATTCATGATAAACTAATGAGTCATATAGACTATGTGGAGAAATTGAATCAGTATGCAGGCAACCAGGCAGGTCCATCAACAAATGCATCAGCAGCAAAAGCATTGCCTACATGCAAGTTTCTCTATGACAGTCTAGAGAACTTATTCTATGTCGAGCATGAGATAAAGCACCTGTTTCCAGTTTAGCCTACCTTTTTCAGGTACACAGAAACTTATGAGACCCTGAGAAAGCTTCAAAGAACTAAAATACCAGAAAAACAATGGTGGGAAGAAATGTTAGACATTTTGTAAAATTATATTTGGTAAAATGTAAATTTTGATTAGTTACTACAGCAAGTAATGGTAAAAAGGATAAACAGAGGTCAAACAGGTCGAAGAGTATTAGAACAGGTAAAGAGTATCAGTGAAAATAGGGCAGTCAGCACATAGTTACCAAAGAAGACAGCAACAAGCCAAATCATAGGGCCTGCCTCCAGCACATTCACAAGAATAGGAACAACACAACATCAGTTTACCTTTTCTCCTATCTACGAGACCATTTGTCTCTATTTTCTTGTAACTTATTCATAGTCATCCTAGAATATATCTCACTTTGTTATGAGATATTTTTTGTAAATTTCTTTGTATAAATACTCCCTCAATTGAAGTATTGAGGGTGGATTCTTAGATATTGCTGTAATATTGATTATTTTGGAATAGAGTGCTATTGGACCAAATTTTGTATGGCTAGCTGGATGAAGAATTAATGCAAAGGACTTTTCACAGTATTCATGAGTCAGACACCAGATCAATAAGTCTTCTATATCTCATGTTTTAAAGTTTTCTTGTTTATTATATCAACTGTGTTTCATATCTGAATGATAAACGAAAAAGAATAATTCAGAAAGTGCTTGAGTGTAATCTGTTTTCAATCATTGTTATTCTTAATGTTTTCCTCCATAACTAGCATAAACAGTGAATTCTTAATTGCTCCTGTTTCCTAGTTTATTCATTTTGATTATTTGGTAAAGAATTCTTAATTGCTCTTTATTGATAATCATTCAAGTTCCCTCTTTCGAATATGCTGAAGGATTCCTAATTTCCCTTCATCTCTTTTGAGTCCATTCCATTTATTTTAAGCCTTTATTTGTTCCCTGTTTAACTATCTTGCCCTGTGAAACCATCCCTTGCTAAGAAACAAAATTCAGTTAAGCCATCTTCTTTGACTCCATTAGCCCAATGGCCTAAACTACTCAGTTTTACCCCTCTGCTATTGAATTCCACCACCAAACACAATCAAAACCCCTAAACTTTCATAACTAGCCTAATATCTTTCAAAACAAAGCTAAAACTTAAAGAGAGAGCCCTCTCTGGGTACAGAGTGGCTAGATTCTATACCTAAAAGTTAGTTTGTGGTTACCTCGGACCCCTTTCCTCTTCCCAACAACTTCAAGGAAAATCTCAGTGTTAACATAGTGGCGAATTTGCTGGTGAATGAATAGTTTCTTTGTTACTATGGTTTACTTTATAAACTATAGATAAAGCTTGAAGTTAGCCAGGTAGCCTTTGAACTACTCTTGCTTTGCAATTGCACAATAAATGAATGCTACTTCAGTCTATCTCCGGTCAAGTTTATGGATTGAACATCTGGTTTTAAACACTTGATCTGTACCTCTTGTCAAATAAGTCTTTAAGAAAGTTCAAATCCCATATCTAAAGCCTCTTAAAGAAACTGTTGAAGTTGTGTTGTTGATCCCATTTAGAGAAAAACCAAAAATACACCTAGAAACCTAGTTTCAGAAAGGACTCATTACACCAGAGCTAATCCTGATCCAAATCCACCACATGTGTTTGAAAATCCTAATCTGATCCCCAAAATTCTTAGGAGACAGGGAAGCCAAGAAAGTTCTGCTAGTTCTCGACCCATCTACAGATCAAGATCCTACCCTGTGAACTGGATCTACCTTGAGGACGAACCTTTTGATGAGCAATTGGAGACCTCATTATTTGTAACCTTTTCTGACTTTGATTTTGTCTGCTTGGTTCAAGACACAATATTTATTGAAGATTTACAACTTGAAGTTGTCACTTCACATCTTGATAGACATTTGCAGAACTCCATACAATATGATCTTACCTCTAAAGGAACACCCAACCTTTCTGTGATAACTACTACCTCTCAAATTTCATCATCATTACCTCAAACATCTCAACCTCAAGCCACCCCTTCTACCCCTCCATCCATCACTCCAAGATCAACCCCAGTTGTTGTTTCATCACTACCTACTGCAATGGAAAACAGATATACTCCCTTCGTATTACCAGCCAATTCAGGGGCTATGCCCCAAGACTATCAAAGTAAAATCACCCCTTTCGATGGTTCTATTACTTACACTGCACAACAACATATCAAAAAACTGACTGATTACTTTGAAATATATGAAATAGATGCAGATGATGTAAGAATGAGAATATTTGTTCAAAGTCTGACTGAAGAAGTTAGAACCTAGTTTAGAGCCCTTCCTGCAAATAGTATCAATGACCTAAAAGCTCTTTGTAGAACATTCTTGAACAGATGGGAAAATTAGAAAGATCCTCTCCAAATATTATTAGGATATGAAAACCTGAAGAGAGGAACACAAGAAACTGTGCAAGATTACTACACTAGGCTCAATAATGTTTACAATGCTATCCCTCAAAACCTTAGACCTCCTCCAGATTTGGCGTTAATCAAATTCCCTGATGGATTTGATTTTGACATGGCATACCAACTTAGGGAAAGAGCTCCTCGAACTTTAGAAGACATGCAAAGTATAGCTGTCAGTGTTGAAGGCAACCTGATATCTAAATGAGCTAAGGCTAGAAGTGAAAGAAGGATATCATTGAAAGAAGAACCCTTAGCCTTTGGATATAAATTGGATGCTATTACTAAAGGGATGGATAGGCTAGGAGATAGAGTAGAAACAATTGAAGGGAAATCCCCTTGGGATGGTCAATCGAGCAATACTAGAAGAAATCCAAATTTCAGGAAAAATCAAAACCATAACACTAGAAAGGCTGGTCCTGACGAAAACATTAGGCCCTCATTCTAGGAAAATTATGCTGAAGCCTCATATTCTGATGAAACATCAGAAGATATTCAAATGAACTTGATGGGACTCAGTAATGAACAACAAGTTTTCTTCACCCGAGAGGATCAAGAAGCTCACATTCTTAAACAATTCCAAACTCAATTAGGTGAATCATTTGACTTCAGGGAGGGATATGATACAACCATTTATGAAGTCGACAAACAATATAATCTGAGGAGCAGAAGGATTGATGTCCCTGAAACCAACAAACAGAAAGCTACAAAATAACCCAACAAAGGTAAGACCAATACCACACCTGTACATATTGTTTCTAGATCAGATCCTAATCCTGCTAATCTAGTTATTGAAGATGTATCTGAAAATCAACCTAATAACATACAACTCTCCACTTCTCTTCCTCCCAAAGGAAATCTAGAAGAACCTCCAGAAGTTGATTGGGAAACAGCTTTGACTCATAACCCCACTACTGAGAAGGAGAAAAACATAGAAAATACAAAAGATAAAGAGAATCCAACTGTCCGAAATACAAGAACTTAGACAGAAAAACCTTTTAATCTGGAGACTGAAGTAGGAAAATTAAAAGTAGTTGTTCCATTATCTGAATTAGCTAAACATGATGTCTACCGAAGCCAAATCAATAGATCACTCAAAATCTCTGGAAATGAAGACTCAGTAAATGTTTTTTATGACCAACCTGAATTAATATTTGGCCCTGAAGTAAATGGAAAACCGGTAGATGGAGGAATCCCTCCTTTCTAGGTAAGTTTAAACATACATGACAAAATACTTCATAATGCCATGTTTAATTTTGGGGCATCTCACAGCCTAATTTCCAAGTCTGTAATGGAGAAATTAGACCTAGACATCACCGGGCCATACAAAGACCTCTTTTCTTTCAATTCAAGTCAGGTGAGATGCTTAGGATTAATAAAAGACTTGTGTGTTTCACTGCTTCAATACCCTGCAAAGACAATATTAATGGACATAGTAGTAGCAGATCTTCCATCAAAGTATGGCATGTTATTGTCCAAATCTTGGAGTACAAAGCTTTAGGGATCTCTTCAATTGGACATGTCATATGCTACTATTTCGGTTTTCAGCCAACCTAAGAAACTATACAGAGAAACTTTAATGAAATATATAGTAAGTAGTCAGGAGAAACCCCAAAATTTCCTTATCTACTCAGTACACTTTTATATGGATTCTTCCATTCTTTACAATGCTGAAATTGATCCCTCCAATGAATTAGAAGTTTTAGCAGTAGAACCAAAAGAAATTGTAAAAGAAAAGTCTAGCGTTCAAATCCAGGAAATCTCTAAGAACAATGAAACATCAAATACCCAAAAGAAACTAGAAGAAATTAAAAAACCAAGTCTCGCCATTAAACAAATTCTTGATACTCATGATACCGATTACGAACATGAAATTCTTTGGCACTTAGAATTTGATGGTTCAGTCAACAAATTAGGAGCAGGAGTAGGAGTTTGGGTATACAATCTTGAAAATGACCATGCTGAAGGCCATGCCTATAGATTAAACTTTAAGTGTACCAATAACATGGCATAGTATGAAACTCTTTTGCTAGGTCTTAAACTTGTCAAAAGAATAGGGGCAATGAGAGTATATGTCATAGGAGATTCTGATTTAATCATTCAAAAAATCAAAGGGAAGTATCTGACAAATGATCCCAAATTGAGATACTACAGAGGAACGGTTATAGAGATTCTCAATACTTTTCTGGAAAGTCAACTTGCTAAAATCCCAAGAAAACATAACTTGCAAGCCCATAGTCTAGCAATGTTTGCCAGCACCTGCAAATTACCATTCGAACCTAATCATCAGTTCACAGCTGAGATTAGACATAGACCAGCCATACCTGACAATTTAAAGAACTGGCAAGTGTTTGATAGTGATGAGTAGATTAATAATTTCTTGACTTTAGATGAAGAATTTTCTAACAGTCACATAGATGTAGATACAGTTATTGACTTTGATCAAACAAATGAGGTAGAAATAGACATTTTAGAAGAAAGTACAATTCAAATGCTTCATCCCACAAAGTTCACCAACAAAGAAATGCAGGACCTCAAACAAATGGATATTGATGAGATTATTGAAGGAGAATCTGAAGTCATTAATATAAAAGATAATCATTTTCCTAAAGGATTAACTCCTCTAGAAGATCTCTTTGATTCTAATGATATTCCAAAGAAACCTAAAATGGAACCAGTAAAAGTAGATATTGAGGAATATAAAGTTATCTAAATCTTTGCCCCCTGACAAAAAACTAAATTATGTTTAACTAATGAGAGAATTCCAAGATGTCTTCGCCTAGAGCTATGAGGACTTGAAATCATATGAAACCTCTATAATTTAGCATACAATACCTTTGAAAGAAAATCAGAAACCATTCAAACAAAAACTTAGAAGAATTAACCCTGTACTGCTACCATTAATTGAAAAAGAAATCAAATGTATGTATCAAGCAGGGATAATTTCTCCTATTAGGTTTTCAAAGTGGGTGTCTAATCTAGTACCCACTAGGAAGAAAACTAGAGAAATTAGATTATGTGTTGATTTAAGAAATGTAAATAAGGTTTCTTTGAAGGATAATTACCCTTTACCCAAGATGGATCATATTTTACAAAGGGTAGTAGGTGCTTCTAGGATTTCACTTTTAGATGGGTTCTCAGGGTATAACCAGATTCTAGTTCATCCTGATGACCAAGAAAAAATTGCTTTTACAACACCATGGGGCACATTCATGTACATCAAAATGCCATCTAGACTTAAAAATGCAGGAGAAAGCTTCCAAACAACAATGGACATAGCATTTGCAAAAGAAATTCATGATTTTCCTGTTATATATCTGGATGACTTAATTGTTTTTTCTAAATTAGATCAGTAGCATTTGGATCATCTCAAACAAGTATTCCTAAAATCTAGAAAATATGGTATTTCTTTGAATCCAAAGAAGTCCTTGTATGGTCTAGAGGAAGGTAAACTCTTGGGCCCTATCATTTCCAAAGATGGTATTAGAATTGATCCTGCTAGAATAGAAGCTATTCTGCAGATACCTCACCTAAGAAATATCAAAAAACTTCAAGCTTTCTTAGGAAAGATAATTTTTTTGAGAAGATTCATATCTAACTTAGCTGAATTGATAAGATTGCTTAATGATATGTTCAAAAAGGATTCAAGTATTAAATGGATAGTAGAAGCCAAACAAGCATTTGAAGAAATTAAAATGGCTTTAACTAGAACACCAGTCCTTGCCAATCCACAATTTGATAGAAACTTCATAATTTTTCATTTACATCAGAACACACTATAGCAGCTGTTTTATTACAAAAGGATGATGAAGGATGTGAGAAACCCATAGCCCTTTTTAGTAAAGAACTTAGGGATGCATCATTGAAATACAAAATCATGGAGAAACAAGCTTTTGCACTTGTAAAAGCTATTAAATACTTTAGAGTCTACATATTGTACTCCCATGTGATAGCCTATATACCAAATGCTGTTGTCAAAGACATCTTAACCCGGGATGGAATTGAGGGAAAAAGAGGTAAATGGATTGCTACCGTATTAGAGTATCATATTGAAATAAAACCTACAAAGCTAATAAAAGGACAGGGATTGGCCAAGCTCATGACAGAAACAAATTGTCAAGCCCTGGACACTAATGAACTGGATAATGAATAGGAGATGGAAACTCCACAAATCAGCTAGGCCTTCTTAGATTTACCTTGGTATGCTGATATAATTTATGTATTATTAAACGTGCAAGCTCCTCCAAGGTTTTCCAGAATAAAGAAAAGGTTTTTAAAGATGAAAGTTTCAAAGTTTTGTATTTTAGATAATGCTCTTTTTTGGAAAAATCATGAAGAAATCCTATTGAATTGTTTATTAAAAGAAGAAGCTAACAAGACTCTCCAAGAATTTCATGTAGGAGACTATGGTGGACACTTTTATTGGAAATCAACTGCGGACAAGATCCTAAGGGCTAGATTTTATTGGCCAACCTTGTTCGCTGATGTAAATAAATTTGTCACTGCTTGCCATAAATGTCAAATTTTTGAAGGCAAGAGAAAACTGTTACCTTTACCCCTGAGACCAATTTCCACTGAAAAACCCTTCCAACAATGGGGCCTTGACTTCATTGGAGAAATCCATCCTCCCTCTTCTGGCCAACGCAAATGGATTCTCAATACCACATACTATTTCACCAAATGGATAGAAGCCATTCCTTCCAGACAAGCTAATGACACAGTGATCATAGGATTCTTAAAAACCAACATATTGTCTAGATTTGGCTGTCCTAATAAAATCATAACTGACAATGCTGCTGCCTTCAAATCCAAGAAGATTGTAAGTTTCTGTAACAAGTACCATATCACCTTAGGCCATTCCACAGCCTATTACCCTCAAGGTAATGGGCTGGCTGAGTCCTCCAATAAGAGCCTTATTAATATTATTAAAAAATTATTGGAGGAGAACAAGAAAATTGGGACAAGAAACTGACAAATGCACTATGGGTAGACAGACTCACAACCAAAAAATCTATTGGAACTAGTCCTTATGAGTTAGTCTATGGCATGGAGGTAGTATTCCCTTCATCATTAGGAGTTTCTATAATGAAATTACTCCAAGAAGCTCAGGTGGAACCTAATGATATTCAAAGGAGGATAAACCAGACCATCAATCTGCAGCAGACCAGAGAGGAAGTGTATCAAAGATCCCAAGTGCTGCAGGAGAAGCTTAAGAAGATATTTGATAAACAAACCAAGGAAGATGATTTCTACCTTGGAGACAAAGTGTTAAGATGGGATTCCAGGAGAGAGGATAAGGGAAAACATGGGAAGTTTGACTTCCTATGGAAAGGACCTTATATTATCTATTCCTTACATGGAAACAATACATATTATCTAAAAAACTTGGATGGCATAGAAACAAAAGAAGGGACAGTTAATGGTTGCATGTTAAAGCATTACTTTGATCCTACTTATTAGTGTATCCTGATTTTTAACATGTATATACTATATCCTTTGTAATGTCACAGTTTTGATTGGATAGTAACTTGTTGGAGTTGAAGCCCAAAGAGAAGGCCCTAAGCTTCAAAAGTATCACTTTCATACCTACAATAAAGCAACAAGTAGAAGAAGATTCCATAGTTCAGTCAAAATCATTCAAAGGCCATCTGGCCTACTATTTTTGACTTTCCACCAGGAAAAGCCATCCCCAAGTGGAGCCAGTGTTATTCTCTTATACCAATATGTGTCATATTTCATGATTGACTTGATGGGCTATGTAATATGTTCATACCTTTCCTTGTTGCAAAGATTTTCCATATTTTCAAAATATCAAAAAATTTAAAGAATGTAAAGAGGGTATACCCTGAAAGAAAAATCAAAGGGTGAAAAGAATAAGATGGTCAAAAAAGTGAAAGAAAATGAACCCCACCAAAAGAAAGACCAAGAAATGTGCGCAAGTCCAAATGCCACTACTTTTTATTTTTGTGTAATAAACAAATTGTGTGCAACGTGTCACCTATGCCACAATTGATGAACAGTCAAATAGCTTAAGCTTGGATAGTTCACATTTGAATTTTATGTTTTAGAGATAGAGAATAAAATCTAACCAAATTGTTTAATCTTGGCAGATAAGTAGATAGGTAGAGTGAATAAAAGGAGCTCAACAATTTAATATGAGCCCTTGGATGTAATAAGGTTAGACTTACATAGATATCTACATGTAAAAGAAAAGAAAGTGTGATAAGGGTTTGCTAGTCTAAGTGCACCTATTAAAGAAGAAAAAATATTAGGTTAAAGTAGGTACGGTAGGTAGATTGATGTTGCAGAATTACATGTCATGGATAATGATTCTAAATGTGTTAAATCTTTACCTTCATCACAAGTACAAGGCAGACATTACACTGTAAGTATTTCAAGCGAGACAAGGTCAAATAATTAACTCCCCTTCTCATCTTTCCCTAAATTTTCACTAATTCCCCCTAAATATTAAGGCATTTGAAAATTAGAGGGGCTCAAAGCATTTCTCTGACTTCTAGAGGGTCTGGACCCTCGGCCCAATAATTTTAAAGCCTAAGTACTTAAAACCATCCATAAAGTCATTCATTTACTTTCATAAGTCTTTTCCTAAGTAAAATCCTATTTTACTTAGGAAAATTGAAATAAATCTTCATAAAAACCCTTTGATACTTTTTAGCCTAAGTCAATATGTTATATGATGAAATATATTCGGAAACATTTCACTTAGCGCTTTCTCATTCATTCGGTCATATTAACCACTAATGTTTTATTATATAATTCCCAAATAAAAGAAAATTACCCTTTTCTTGTATTATTATAATATGAAAAAAACCCCAAACCATTATATATCCCGCCCCGATGGTTAAATATAACCATAAATATGTTTTAAACTGGGATTAATTAACTAACCCATAGTTGATTAAGAACCTGTTGTGGCCAGCAACAACCCCCCTTCTTATTTAGTGTTATTCCTAATACTAAATAGGTGGGGACCCTTAGTTAAAAATTTTAAAAAATCAATTAGGACTTGAATTTCCTTTTCAAATAAAACCTTACCATCATAAGCTTAGGAAATCCCCTTGAAAAATCTAAAAAATCTAAGTTTTATGATAAGGTAAGACAAAATCTTTCCTTAGGAAATATCGCATCGCAAAAGGATAACAACATACCTCCTTACAAGCCGAATTCCAACATTGCGAGATTGCGACACGCGATAATAAACAAATATCGCATCACATACATCAAAGACAACTTACATTGAAACACCTTAAATTGCCGATATGGGATGACGCATATCGCATATCGCAAATCGCAGGAAACAGATTAACGAAGATTGTCATATATTACATTCCTGAGATATTGCGATATTGCAATAGAAAAATTCTACGATATTGCGATAAAAGTGGCAATGCGATAGCACGATTATGCGATAATGCGATATTGAAAGTTCGCGATATAGCAAGTGATGTCGTGATTTTGCGATGTTGTGATTTGTGATATTGTGAAGCAAATCGCAAAATTACTTCATAGCAGATCTTTCGGGTTTGTTATCCAAAAAAAGTAGTTTCCATAAACCAAGACCTGGTTATGTGCTTTAATGCCAATTAATGAGTTAGTTTCCAGTTATTAATGGAAATATGGTTTCGCGCTTATCAAAAAGTCATTTCACGTAAGGTGGTATACTTTATGCGTCTTCAGCATTTAAAACTTTCCCATCACCTTCCTTATCATTATTCTCACTTCACTTGTAAATTGCAGGAACGAAGAACAGAGAACGATACAAAGCAGCACGCCGGATACTATGGGAAAGAAAGGCAAAGCTCCGAGCACTGAAGAAAAGGAAATCACACCCTTGTATACAAACACCGCCTGCAATAGAGATGATGGTATTGCGACATGGGAAGGTATGTACAATCTACTTGAGGAAGAGAATCCCAGAGTAATGGAGGTCGAGGCTACCGCAGGCTCACAGAGTTGCTCTGAAGCATCCCTTACAAAGCTAGCTTGCTCATTCTTACACAGGATAGCGGCGAGGCCCAAAATTCTCCCATATACAAACATGGTTAAATGGGTACTAGACACCGCTAATATCAGAAACAGATAGTTTAAAACTCACGGTCAAGGACTTATTGGCTCGTTCGCTGCATAGGATTTGAAGCTCATGTATCATTTACCAGAGCCACAGATAACTTACAACAAACAGTTCATGGAGAAATTTGCAAAAGAAAATCAAGACCCGGAAGAAACCACTAAAGACTGGTCGAGGAGGGATGAACCGCTAAAGAAAGATAAAAATGGTATGTATAGTATCAATTCTCTCACCTCATCATATTGTTTTGCTGCTGCCATGCTTTGTAGACTTTTTGGAACGCCAGACATTAACAAATTTTCATCTGAATGGCTACCATTATTGAATGCTGCCACAAATGCCACTATTGTGGATTGGGCTAAAATTTTGTTTGATAACCTAGTCACGGCCATTGTAAATTACCGATCTAAAAGAACTGTTTCTCAGAGAATTTATCCCCGTTTTTACCTATCTGTGTATGTGATGGATGCGATATGTTATGTTTCTAAGTTTCCTGTGATGGGTTGGAAATGGAAAACTCAAGATCCCTTACCCATTCACATCTATCATAAAAAATTGTGGGGCTCCAAGTTCACTCCGCACTTATACCAGATTTGTCATGGAATCATGTTGCCCCTATACAGGATGCTATATGATAAAGATGCTCCAAGATGCTCTCCTGAAGCAGAGGTAGACATACTCCCCGTCGCAAGATGGTTCAGGGAGGAACTATTTACTTATGTCAGGGTATTCCGGAGTTCTGCTTCCCCTCGCGTCCTACCTTTGTATGTCCCTGATAAACTCATGGCTCTAGAAATTGCGTATCAAACCTGTGGAGAAAGAGCTTTGACTAAAGATTTGAAAGACAAAGAGAAGCCTATCTGGCCACAATTTCCTATAGCCTATGGGGCCTTTTCACTTTTTGATGTAGGCCATGCATTCACAGAAGTAAAAAACATAACGTGTTTACAGTTATTCAAATTTTCAGGAAGACCGTTTGACCCTCACGATATTGCTAAGAATTTCGCTACTGCAGTCAAGATAAAGGTGCTTTTTGGAGAAGATCACCTGTTCGATGACATATTCCAACAGAAAAACACATTTGATGAAAATCTGCATGCATCCCAAATGCAATTCTCTCCAAAAGAATTTCAACAGTTCAAAGTATACAGGGAAAGAAGGTTAGCCAGTATTCCTTTG
Source organism: Pinus tabuliformis (assembly GCA_031772625.1). Classification (NCBI taxonomy): domain Eukaryota; kingdom Viridiplantae; phylum Streptophyta; class Pinopsida; order Pinales; family Pinaceae; genus Pinus; species Pinus tabuliformis. The sequence goes on from CM062818.1 coordinate 1,590,454,832, forward strand.
GAAAAACTACACCTAGAACCAGTAAGGGAACCAACTCCAAGTGTTAGTCTTAGTGGAAGTTCAGGCACAAACGGATCTAAATCCAACTCTGGAAAAGAAACATCTGAGCATTCTAAAAGATCCAAGAGTGAACAAAGCAAGAGCGAAGGGTCAGTAAAGGATATTGCCCAGTCAAAGGAACTTCTACAGCAACAGGTTTTTACCTCCCCGCAAATAGATCCTCCCCCTCTCATTGTTCAGCCATCGTCAGTCAGAACCGAACTAGATAAAGAATGGGAAACCTTTAATGACTTGATTAATCTTGAAGGACAAAACGTAAAGACACCTGTGGGCAATGCACAAGCAACAAAAGAAGTGGCCACAAGAACAATTAGTAATGTTTCAGATATGGAACAAATTCCCATTACCCCATCCTCTGAGCTTATGCTCAAGATAGAAGAAATTCCTCCTCTTGATATATTTTATAGCCCACAGCACAAAGCAGTAGTGAGAAGACAAAGGAAGAAAAGGAAATTAGAAAACGTGCTCTCTAATGACGCAGAACAATTAGACGTCCTATGGCAAGATCCCACTACCGATCCCACTGAGAATCTCACCAAACTATCTTAGATCACAGGAGCGTATGCCTCTCCGACTATTGATAAAGCATTTGAGGTACAACAATTGCTAAAAGGAGAGGAAGACCAGATACAAGTTTTACAACAACAGTTGCAACAAGCCAACGCCAACAATGAAGCACAAAGACAACTTGAAAGATTACAGCAGGACTTCCAACAAATGCAGATAGGCTACCAAAACAGTTTGACTGAGAAAGAAAAGCAGTTACAGGATATACAGGAGATGCACAAGGATAACCCTAAACTTACAGAATTCATCACAGAGTCCATTTCCTTGAACGAGCAATTACTGCAACAACAGGAAGCATTGTGCTAGAAAATATCACAGTGGAACTCGTATTGTGAAATAAGTGATAAAATCACTAATCAAGTTGTAGATTTACGAAGTGATTATGATTTAATTGATAAATGAGTTACTGAATATTTGGCTTGGCAAGAAATAGAGGATGGAAAAAGACCAGGCGCACCAATAATCAACGAAAATCACAAAGAAATGCTCTTTAACAAATGGGATGAACAAATTAGGGAAGCAGAGCAAGCAGCGGAAGGAGCAACCACGGCAGCAAACAGTATTATTGATTGCGTAAATGAAAATTTTCATAGGGAAAATTTGATCGCAGAAACCACTCCAGGGTATTTACCTAAAGTACAACAACTACAAATAGACTGGAAGCAGAAGGCTCAAGAAAAGGTAGAAGCAATCCAAGGGTTAACCAAGCTAAATTGGGATTATTACTGGGCACACTTGGTAAAGCCACATAGCCAGTGGATGACTCTCAAGTGTATCATCAATTCTACTGAAAATATGGCACCAGCTCTCACCAATTCTGTTTTCTCAGCACAACTAAAATCGGAAGTTGGCCAATTAACTCTTCTTAAACAGATGCTGAACGCATGTGATTTCAAGGAGCAGATACAGAAGTAGTTTTAATTTCAAATTCAATTTTAATTTTAATTTTGTTTTATTTTTGCTTGAAATGAGGAGGGTCATTTAAACCGCATCCTATATTTTTGTAAGAAGTTATTTTTACATTTAGTTAGTAGTATTTAAACCCTTCTCATGCACTTAGAGAAGGGTCCTGAAATTTGTCAAAAACTTATCTCCAGGACATGCACCTTCTGTACCCTCTGAGGAGGTTTTGATGAATGAATGGAACAAGAATTATTGATGTTTGCATTTGATATCTGCTACTGATGTTACACTTTTGTACTATTAGTGGATGTTAAATCAAGGAGAGATAAATCATTATTGCTTGAAGCTCATGAGTAGGACTAGTTATAAATGGTACTTCTATCTCTTAACTATTTCCGTCTTTGTGTTAAAGTGATATTCATGTTCAGTTGTTTATATATTGATGCATGAATGCCTGAGTTATCATTTGGCACTTTTGTACGGTGATAGCTATTTATTTATGCTTAATATATGAATAGCTTATTATGCGATATGTTTTTCACAACTATTTCGTCTAACTTTTTATACGAAGTGGTTCATCCTTGTTGAATTCTTTTCTCATAATAGTTGAATGATCTTTATTACCAGTTGTTATTTGAAATCATTTTAGGTTGCATAACAGAAAGATTACACGCTGGGTTAGTGTAGACTTAGATATTTCTACTTGTTAGAATACAATTTACATATTATTAGATTAGAGTTAGAATTAAAGTATTCCATTTAGAAACTGTTAGAAACAGAAATATCAATCTTTTACACACACACACATGAATTGGGAAACTGGTCCCATATCCCCAGTCGGACCCACTATACCAAACAGAAAAAGAGCAGCTAACCAAGGTTCAGACCGAGTGGGTATCCCCCTTGTTGTAGACCCGATTTTTGGGGCTTCAACAGAACCTGACCCCACCGCTTTGAATGAGGATTAATTTAGTCATCTGGACTAATTAATAACTCTCCCAACCAATCGCATCAACCCCGATATAATTAATAAATACTTAATTATGTTGGGCCAGTCGCTGTTAAACCCTGTCGTATCACGCCTCCCGTCGACCTTTCGATCAGGTCCTCCAGATTTGATGGCCTCAATTAATATCGCACACCCCTTAGTGACCATGCATTAGCATGCGATCACTAAGTGGTTTTCTCCCCATACCTTCCCAATGCATCAAGTGATCTATGGAACCGTTGGCTCCCGACTAAATACCGCCCATCGCCAAAAGTGTTGTGATGAAACCACTTACCGCTATTCCATATATGAAAAAACGTTAATTCATTCTCGGCGCACGTCATTCGCTCGAAAACCAAAAAAAACCCCACCAACTTTGACTTTGTTAATAAAACAAATGAATGTGATTTTCATTGCTTTTTACCGTATACCAGTGTTCCCATGCGAAGAACATCGAGGTCATCTATCGAATATTTCCAACTGTCACCTTGCTAAGAAACTTGCAGCCGAACCAGCCCAGGACCTATTAGTTGCTCCCTGTACCTGTTTATGCACTGTTCACTCCCCGAACATAGGTATTTATCCAATTTCCACCAAAACCCTGCAAATTCACGTTTTACTCTACAATTCCACATAAAAGGCCAAAATTTACTACAAATTCAGTCTTTGTTTCGCCATATAAGTTCCCAGACCTGCGAATTTGCCCATTTTCCACTTAAAACCAAAATTCCATTCTGAATCCACAAGAACCAAAATGCAAATTTTCCTCATAAAGATTTAGACTATCTGCCTCTTGCGGATAAAGATTTTCAGATAAAAGACTTATCCATTGATAAAAACCACCTTAAAGTCTTTTGCCAAAGTAGGGATAACTATCTGAATGGCTCTAACATCCTAGGACTGTGGGAATCTAACCTTCCCATGTATTTTCTCCCCTCAGTCCATGTTTTCCCTGATATAATCCACCAATGCCAGGCCAATTATGACCCTAACCGCAGAGCAGTTATGTCCCCAAGCCAAACAGTCCTCTTTCCAATAACTACTCAATCCATCAACAAAATGTTGCAATTCCACTCCAGTCAAGCTCTCACTCCCATTTCCATGGGATATTTACTTGAGAAATCCACTCAATTGTCTCAGTCAGAACTGAAACGCATCTGTCAGACTTTCATGTCACCAAAGCATCAACCTGATGGCCCACCTCCTTACATGCAAACTTTCTTCACAGATATGGGACAACTCATAATTGATATGATATCTTTGATCATGGGATTCAACACTAGTGAGTTTGTTGATGAGATAACCCTTGTGTTGTTGTCAATTTTTACTCCTAGACAGCCCCCTGCTGTTAAGTATGACTATGCCTCCTATATTGCTAATAAGATTCATGACTAGTTCTTAAGACTGGACAATGAAGGAGTTTTCAAATACACCACTTTCATATATCATCTTATGTTGTATTATCAGTCAGAGAACTTCCCCTTCCCTGTCATGAAACTTGACACCAGAGGAAATCCAAGGTCTGTAATCTTCTGGTCTGCAGTCTTCCATAGTTCCTTTGAAACCCCTTACTCCTACAATGAATTCATTGATCTATTTGTTCACCCAGCAACGACCTTATTGACAGGAGATTCCCCTCCTAGGATCAATGGTGATATGAAGAAGATCCTTTAGCTCTCCAAGCAGTACAGAATAGGTGATTGGTACCTATACAAGAACCACACAGAAATCAAGATATATGGGTGTGAGCTCTGCCCTTTTAAGCTACCAAAGTATGTTCCAATGAGGCTCTATGCATTGGAATACTTCAGGCAAATGATAAATTCAAACTTGGTCCATTTTTATAATGCCAAGAAGAATGCTCAGCTTAGAATCAAGAATCAGTTAGGCCCTTTTGTCTGTAACACTAGGATGCATGGAAAGAAGTAGAAAGAATTTTAGAAGATCATCTTAAGTTACAAAAGAGTTTTGGGTGGGTACCATATGACCCTAACGACTTTATATGTGATAGAAGAATGAAGAACAGGTTGTCACCATACATTCACCATAGGATTCCAGAGATTGAACAATTTGCAAATATGGACGAATGGATGGAAGGGACCCTAGTAGAAAAACATAGTGAATAGGTCAATATTCAAAATGTTATGAGAGATCTTGAGAAAACACTTGACTTTGATTCTTTTGGGCAAGTACAAAGGTCAGGGATTGGTCCCTCCACAGCTGGAACCTCTCAGCAACATTCACAGGAAACTAGCAAACCAGCCACAGGAATGTCCAAAGGTAAAGGAAAAGAGACCAGTACATAGGGCATAGAGCAATCTACAATGCCTAAGTGATCCATTAAGGCTTCAAGTCTACAATCAATTTTTGAAAATGGCTCGCTCAAATCAATACAAATTGATGTCGGCCTATGACATCAAAGAATGGAAAATGATAATGATCTATTTCAAGCCAAAAGTGCAGCAGCCTCAAACAGCAACAAACTATCTTAGAACCAATTTTGAAGTCATGGCAAAGGATATTCATCCTTTGGATCAGATTGAACTGCACAAAATAACTGGAGAAATGATTTATTCCACATTGACTAGAAAGGCTATGATGGCCCAGAGGCTGGAAAATTCTTTGGATAACACAGCTGCCCAACTACATTTGGAGAAAGCTTCCTCCCAGGCCAAAGATAACAGAATAAAGTCTTTAGAAGAAATAATTATTATATTGGGTCATGATCCCAAAGATGTAAAGGATATAGAAGCCTTAATCAAAAAGAAATATGAAGATATTGCTTCCTTGAGGAAGCAGCTAAAGCTGCCTCCTTCAAGGCATCCACAGACTACTGAAATCATAAAAAAAAAATCTGAAGAAGAGCTGATGGATTTGTTCTTAAAACTTAATTAACGATTGAATGAGACTAAGCAAGAACTTGAAAAAGCATTAAAGGATAAGTAGGGAGAGTCGACCTCTCAGCCTCTCAATGTGATACCAGTAGTCTCAACGGACATCCATATTAGAGCCTAGATTTGCCTCAGGCTACAAAGAAAAGGTTCTAGGTCCACGTCAAACCACGCTCAGCCTCGTAGCTAGCCCTACAAGGACAGGAGAGGGCTCTCTCTGGGTCAATCTCAGCAAAAGATAATCAGATGGGGCTTGAGATGACTGATTTAGCAACTAATTTTAGGCTAGGTATGGAGTGCAAAGGATTTGATTTGAGTTTTTGAGGGTTTTGTGTTGGAAACAGGGAAAGGAAAATTGGGCTCGGGGATGAGGCACAGTTTCTGTAGAGTTCTGAATGGGGCAAGGAAGGCAATCGTTTTGATGCTTTAAAGTCAGCGAATGGATAGATCAGATTGGTGAGGAGCTAGGGAGAACAAGAGGGTCTCAATAATTCTCCTTAACAGATGAAAACATGGAAATTTAAACAAATTCAAAGGTAGAGCATAGCAGTTAATGGATTCAACCTTAATCACTCATTTGTTCAAATTCAGAAGAAGAGACAGGAAAATGATAAAAATAAAACTAATGAACTTACAATTACTTAGAGAAGAACACCATCAAAACATAAAGCCACATGGATCCCAAATAGTGCTACAAAACCATGGTGTTTCCTTAGCCAAAATGCAGAGATAGAATGTACAATGATATGCTAAAGCAATCCCGAGTGTCCAACCTTGAAAATGAATGAGAGATTACATGATATAGACAAGCTTAACTCATTCCCTTGCCTATATGGGTCGAGCTCATCATTCTAGGAGCTTTTTGAACCAATTCTAAACAAGGAACTAAAAACTAGGCAATCAAACAACTTGCCCCTATATGCTAGGAAACTGATTCATTCATTTAGTTTTCATTTTTTAGTAAATGAATCCTCTATAACAAGTAAAAATGTGCCAATATTACATCATGTTCATCCAATTACATCAAGATAGATAAAAAATTACATCAAAAATGAAAACTAGTCAAACTGAGCGAATTGCTGAGCTGAACAGTGAAAAATAGGCAAAAATCCTTTATGCGCCGCGCCAAAATCTGTATGCATCACGCCACTTTTGAGCTAATTTTGAGGCACTTCCTGAAGTCAAAATGGATCCTAAGTGTGCTTGTTCGAAAGCCCTACCTGTCTACTTTCCATCCCAAGTGGAATTTCTCAATTTGGATGTCATTTACCCCTCCAAAACTTCAATCTCCAAAGACTGCTTCCTGTGTGTCAAAATAGGGGCAGTTAGGTCATTTTTTGAGTGATTTTGACCTCCTGAAGACTCAAAACTTGCCCGAAATTCTTGGCCATGCACCAAAAGTCATGATTTTTCATGCCAAATCCAATGATGTAAAATTTTTTCCATTTGGAGCTCCCTAGCAAAAGCGTGTGCCACGTGGCGCGACGCACAGGGAGAAAAACTCTGTTTTTTAGTGCCAAAATTTCTCCAAATTCCAAAAATGCCCCAAATTTCTTGAAATTTGGGCTGGAGCTTCTTCATTAAGTTTCATGCTGGGCTAAAGAGACTTTGGCCAATATTTGAAGACGATCAAGCTCCTTTTGCCTCTTTTGCTTCCTTATTGCCTTATTTAGTTTTACCTTTAGATTCCTGATTCGTGCCTTGCAGACCTTCTTCCGTGCCATGTAGTGGAAAGCCATGTGTCTCAGCAATGCATGGTCCTTATCAGCCTTATCCAGCAATCTCTCCAAGTGGATTTTGATTCTCTCGAGATTAGATTCCCGATCCTCATTAATCTTTTGCTCCAATGGCGTGAGCTCAATTCTTCTCCTTTGTGCAGCTTGGCGATTATCGCGAATGTTTTGTAACTCCATGATTGCTTGCTGATCTTCAAGCTATTTGTTCCTTTGCTCCAAATATTTCATAGTCCAGTTAGCCCTCTCCAGGTCAAGGGATAAGGCTTGGATCTTTGTTTGCTGCTCCTGAATGATCTCCCTAAGATGTGCACTTTGTGGGCCCGTATCTGTATCATCATCATGAAGGAGAATGAAGTTGGTCTCTTGTTCACCTAAAGGCCCCTCATCCTGCATTGGCCCTTTTCCTTTATCCTGTACCTATGGTGCTGATGGAGAAAGTGAGTCTCCTTCCACCCTGGGTGGAGATAACACTCGCTTTGCTGCTGCAAACAATCCTCTCGTGCCTTTCTGATATGTAATGAATACCAGCACACTAACAGTCTCATGGCGCTCATATTGATGAGAATGTCCCCCTATGTCATGCCCAACATCTGAAAGTCCTTGTGAAGCTATAAAGAAGTCATGAGAGATGAAATCATCCGAAGTGATATCTTGTAATCCAAGCTGATGAACCACCAAAATCTTGATGAGAGCAAAATGGCAAATGCTGTTGAACTGCTACTTAGGGGTCTTGTACTGCAAAAGGGCGGTCATCCTCTCTATGTTTCAGCATATGAAATAAGGAATGTTCATCATCCTTACCCGGGTGAAATGCATGAGAAACCTGATGTGATAAGCATATAATCGGGAGAAGTGACCTTCACAACTGAAATACTTCATGATTAATTTCATTAATGGAGCATATTCATCTTTGAGATATCGGAATGAAAACACTCTATTGAGCTGCCTCAAGAAACCGGTTTTAATGTATGGCTCATAATGCTGCTGGTCAATCTTTTTCTTCTTGTTCCATGGTTCTCCAATGTTCGGTATGCCGCTTGCTAATGAGATAAACTCTGGTGTAAGTGTGAAAGTGACACCAACCAAAGTAACTTGATCACCATGTAAATGTAATACAAATAAGTGAGCCAACTCATGATGAACTCGAACAGTAGCAACATTCTCGCAAAATTCATAACATGACTGAAACTGGAAACAAGAGACGGCAAGAGGGTCGGCCTGCAATTCTGTAAGGGTGATCCAACATGTCTGCCACTTTTATAAGGCCTCCAGGGTGCATGTCCTTCCAAGGGTGACTCACTTTGGGTTTCCACTTCATAGTCAGATGAATGACCAGACGACATAACTGCTGCTATATAAACTACCTTGGAGAAATGGATGCTGGTGATAAAACTGTGGGATTTCTCTTTTGTGATGTGGTTGGATTCTGCCATCAAAGGGAAAAAAATGCAACAAGGGACTATTAGGAAGGGACAAACAGTAAGGGATTAGGGAAAATTAGGGTAAATTTTATGAGGGAAAGGTAGGAGGGTTTGAGGGATTTTATATATGGGGATAGGAGCTTTTTGTAAGGGCTAGGGTTTGGGGTTTTGGGATTTAGATGTGGGAAAGAGAATGTAGGAGAAGGAATTGATGAGCATGGGGGGGGTAGGAAATGATGAAACAAGGGAGAAATGGGAAGGAGGAGTGCTTTGGTAGCAAAACAGTGAATTTGAAACCCACAACAATTTTCCTTTGAGACACTTTAGAGGTAGGGTTTAAGATTGTGTTTCAATCATTAACATCCATAAACCACCATCACTTAGCACAAAATTGGATGAAACATTAAGATATCGACCCTACCTAGCAAATCCATGCAAGCAAATGGCAATTTCGAGAAATTTCAAGCGTTTTCGGGCCTTGGACTGTATGCGCTGCACCACATACCCAACGTGCCACACTGTCCCAGTGTGCCGTGTCCGTTCAAAATTACACTGGAAAACTTCTCCCAGTGCTCCGCGCCACCTGCCCTATGCGCCACGCCAGCCAAGTTTCCTCTAACTTCACCGAAATCACACACCAACTCAACCAATTTGCTTTAGTGGCTTCTCTTTGCTCTTGGCATGCAAATGACATTGATCTTCATGAAAATATCTTTATAAAGACATGGATTTGATTTTTGACTCTCCAAGACCCATGTTTTTAATGTTTTGGCATTGGCACATTTTCCATTTTAATACAACTCTATTTTAAATTTCCTTTTTGAATTTTTGACTGAAATAATGAAATTCTTGGCAATTTTTTGCAGGGATAGTTGACAAGGAATTTGGCAAAGGATACCAGGGCTGCACCTCAAGATTTCAACAACTGAAAAACTTTTGAAAATTATTACAAAAGACAAAATGTTGACTTTTCTTCAAAACAGAGTTTTGAAGAACAGTCATAATTCATCAATATGATGATGAAGTTTGCAAAATAAAAAACATGTGTAGAACCTCCCTCTAGCCTGCTGGCATTTGGAAACTTTAACAACTCAATTTTTGAAACCCTAGAGCTATGATTGACATGGCTCTTTGCCCATTAAAATATGAAACATTGACTATCATGGACTTTAATAAACATTGATGAAAATACCTAAGCCGGCAGGTACAAGACATGAGGGGTGATGAATGACCAACCCCTTCCGTCAGATTATGGAATGCCCCTAGTGGAATGCAACTGAGTGAAACGAGCGAGACACCTAAAAATGAAATGCAATAAAGAGAAATGATCTCTGACGGAGGGATGTAAAGACCGACTCTAACATTGGCTCCAATGGGGATGGTAGCTCCTTGGAGGTGCCAAGAACGACAGATCTTTGGGAGAGCAGATAGTGCCTTCATCCATTGGGCTATGGAGTCCATTATTTCCACAAAAAACAAAAGACTTTTACTCATTTATTGACTGAAACTTGACTCAAACCGACTCAATTGTGAAACTGAAATGACTGAAAAACTGACTCGACAAACTGAAACCAAAACTGCAATGAAACTGGAATGAAGTGTTGCCTTTGGCTGCTTATTTATTTACAAAATCTACCCTACTTTGCTGCAGAGCCAATAGATCAAGTAATGTTGTAATGCCAGATCAACCATTCAAGTAACTGTGACAAGGATGCTGCTTGAGAGTGTTTCCACCAGGACATAGATGTAAATGCTAATAGCCATACATGCACATAACGAGTCTGGTTATGTAAAAGGAAATCTGATCTATCATTCAAACTGAAAAAAAATTCCATGTACACTGCAATAGGATCGAAGAAACCAAACTCTATTTGCTGACCCAACTCCTCAATACATGCTTCCAGCTACAAACTATCAATGCAAATATCCACGGGCAGCTCTATTGTTTCTTGTTTTGAAGGAGGGAGAGTTTCCAAGAACTTTTTGGGATCTCGAAATTCATATGATTGGATCTAATCGTTTAAATACTGAATCTCCTTCTCAAATCTTTCAACAAGTAACTCACAGAAACCAGTTTTAGCTTTAGGAGGAAACTTCAGAGATTTCAAACATTGAAACACGACAATGAAAAATGCTTCATCAATTTCAAAATCCACTAACTGATCTCTAACTTCTTTTACAACTTCACAAAGTGCAGGGTCTACCACATACCCTACCATTGCATGAATGGATCAGTGAGCGCTGGAATCTCTGTGTTGAGTTTGGAGTCGCCAGGTGAATGTTTCAGCCTTCACATGTCTGATCATTGTCCACCATCAACAATCAGATCTAAACTTGATACATGTACTGGGGCGATTTATAAGTTAAGTTTCATGTTCACAAGCTAGACTGGAGATTGACTGAAACAACGTTTATCTACTTGCACTAATGCAAAGCAAAAGCGTTTCGAAGGCTACCTGGCATAACTTCAGGCTCTCTCTGTAGCTTATAAAACAAATGACATCAACAAGAAAACCATTTTCTCCACAGTATGGTTGCCACTATGTTAGAGCCTAGATTTTCCTCAGGCTGAAAAGACAAGGTTCTAGGTCCACATCAAACCACGCTCAGCCTCGTAGCTAGCCCTACGAGAATAGGAGAGGACTCTCTCTGGGTCAATCTCAGCAAAATATAATCAGATGGGGCTTGAGATGACCGATTTAGCAACTAATTTTAGGCTAGGTATGTAGTGTAAAGGATTTGATTTGAGTTTTTAAGGGTTTTGTGTTGGAAATAGGGAAAGGAAAATTGGGCTCGGGGATGAGGCACAATTTCTCCAAAGTTCTGATTGGGCAAGGAAGGCAATTGATTTGATGCTTTAAAGTGAGTGAATGGATAGATCAGATTGGTGAGGAGCTAAGGAGAGCAAGAGGGTCTCAACAATTCTCCTTAAACAGATGAAAACATGGAAATTTAAACAAATTCAAAGGCAGAGCATAGCAGTTAATGGATTCTACCTTAATCACTCATTTGTTCAAATTCAAAAGAAGAGATAGGAAAATGATACACAAAAAACTAATGAACTTACAATTACTTAGAGAAGAACACCATCAATACATAAAGCCACATGCATCCCTAACAGTGCTGCAAAACCCTGGTCTTTCCTTAGCCAAAATGCAGAGATAGAATGTACAGTGATATGCCAAAGCAATCCCTAGTGTCCAACCCTGAAAATGACTGAGAGATTACATGATATAGACAAGCTTAACTCATTCCCTTGCCTCTAGGGGTCGAGCTCATCATTCTAGGAGCTGTTTGAACCAATTCTAAACAAGGAACTGAAAACTAGGCAATCAAACAACTTGCCCCTATATGCTAGGAAACTGATTCATTCATTTAGTTTTCACTTTTTAGTGAATGAATCCTCTAGAACAAGTAAAAAAGTTCCAATATTACATCATTTTTATCCAATTACATCAAGATAGATCAAAAATTACATCAAAAAGCAAAACTAGTCAAACTGGGAGAATTGTTGAGCTGAACAGTGAAAAACAGGCAAAAATCCTCTATGCACCGTGCCAAAATCTGTATGCATCATGCCACTTTGGAGCTGATTTTGAGGCACTTCCTGAAGTCCAAATTGAGCCCAAGTGTGCTTGCTAGAAAGCCCTACCTATCTAATTTCCATCCCAAGTTGAATTTCTCAATTTCGATGTCATTTTCGACTCCAAAAAATCAATCTCCCAAGACTGTTTCCTGTGTGTCAAAATAGGGGCAGTGAGGTCATTTTTTGAGTGTTTTTGGCCTCGTGAAGACTCAAAACTTGCCCAAAATTCTTGGCCATGCACCAAAAGTCATGATTTTTCATGCCAAATCCAATGATGTAAACATTTTTCCATTTGGAGATCGCTAGCAAAAGCGCGCGCTACCTGGCGCGGCACACATGGAGAAAAACTCTGTTTTTTAGTGCCAAAATTTGTCAAAATGCCAAAAATTCCCCAAATTTCTTGAAATTTGGGTTGGAGCTTCTTCATTAAGTGTCATGATGGGCTAAAGAGGCTTTGGCTGATATCCGAAGATGATCAAGCTCCCTTTGCCTCTTTTGCTTCCTTATTGCCTTCTTTAGTTTTGCCTTTAGATTCCTGATTCGTGCCTTGCAGACCTTGTTCCGTGCCATGTAGTGGAAAGCCATGTGTCTCAGCAATGCATGGTCCTTATCGGCCTTGTCTAGCCGTATCTCCAAGTGGATTTTGATTCTTCCGAGATTAGATTCCCGATCCTCATTAATCTCTTGCTCCAATGACGTGAGCTCAATTCTTCTCCTTTGTGCAGCTTGGCAATTATCGCGGATGTTTTGTAACTCCATGATTGCTTGCTGATCTTCAAGCTATTTTTTCCTCTACTCCAAATATTTCATAGTCCACTTAGCCCTCTCCAAGTCAAGGGATAAGGTTTGGATCTTTGTTTGCTACTCCTGAATGATCCCCTAAGATGTGCACTTTGTGGGCCTGTATCTGTATCATCATCATGAAGGAGAATGAAGTCGGTCTCTTGTTCACCTGAAGGCCCCTCATCCTGCATTGGCCCTTTGCCTTTATGCTGTACTTGTGGTGCTGATGGAGAAAGTGAGGCCCCTTCCACCCCGGGTGGAGATAACACTCGCTTTTCTACTGCAAACAATCCTCTCATGCCTTTCTGATATGTAATGAATTCTGGCACACTAACGGTCTCATGGCGCTCATATTGATGAGAAGGTCCCCCTATCTCATGCCCAACCTTTGAAAGTCCCTGTGAAGCTCTAAAGAAGTCACGAGAGATGAAATCATCCCAAGTGATATCTTGTAATCCAAGCTGATGAACCACCAAAATCTTGATGAGAGCAAAATGGCAAATGCTGTTGAACTTCTGCTCAGGGGTCTTGTGCTACACAAGGGTGTTCATCTTCTCTATGTTTCGGCATATGAAATAAGGAATGTTCATCATCATTACCTGGGTGAAATGCATGAGCAACCTGATGTGATAAGCATATACTCGGGAGAAGCGACCTTCACAACTGAAATACTTCATGGTTAATTTCATTAATGGAGCATATTCACCTTTGAGATATCGGAATGGAAACACTCTCTTGAGCTGCCTCAAGAAACCGGTTTTAATGTATGGCTCATAATGCTGCCAGTCAATCTTCTGCTTCTTGTTCCATGGTTCTCCAATCTTCGGTATGCCGGTTGCTAATGAGATAGACTCTGGTGTAGGTGTGAAAGTGACACCAGCCAAAGTAACTTTATCACCATGTAAATGTAATACAAATAAGCGAGCCAACTCATGATGAACTCGAACAGTAGCAACCTTCTCGCAAAATTCATAACATGACTGAAACTAGAAACAAGATTCGGTAAGAGGGCAGGCCTGCAATACTATAAGGGTGATCAGTTCTTCTCTAACATGTCTACCACTTTTATGAGGCCTCTGGGGTGCATGTCCTTCCAAGGGTGAGTCACTTTGTGTTTCCACTTCATAGTCAGATGAATGACCAGACAACATAACTGCTGCTATATAAGCTGCCTTGGAGAAATGGATGCTGGTGATAAAACTGTGGGATTGCTCTTTTGTGATGTGGTTGGATTCTGCCATCAAAGGGAAAAAAAATGCAACAAGGGACTGTTAGGAAGGGGCAAACAGTAAGGGATTAGGGAAAATTAGGATAAATTTTATGAGGGAAAGGTAGGAGGGTTTGAGGGATTTTATATATGGGGTTAGGAGCTTTTTGTAAGGGCTAGGGTTTGGGGTTTTGGGATTTAGATATGGGAAAGAGAATGTAGGAGAAGGAATTGATGAGCTTGGGGGGGGGGGGGTAGGAAATGATGAAACAAGGGAGAAATGGGAAGGAGGAGTGCTTTGGTAGCAAAACAGTGAATTTGAAACCCACAACAATTTTCCTTTGAGACACTTTAGAGGTAGGGTTTAAGATTGTGTCTCAATCATTAGCATCCATAAACCACCATCACTTAGCACAAAATTGGATGAAACATTAAGATATTGACCTGTTGTGCCGTACAACAACCCCCCATTTTCATATCATTTATATTTACAAAATTATCATATGAAATGGGTCCCTTTAGAAGTTAATTGGTATCAATATTGCATTATTTGATAAAGCTCCGCAAACTAAATGAAGACATTATATAAAACCTTTTAAAAACCCATTTTTTGTCAAATAAAACAATCTTTCATCATTGCGATAAAGCGATCGCAAGATCGCATATCACAATGACATAGAAAACACAAATAAGTGACATATGGGTTCTCGCCGATGCGATATCGCTATCGGCTATCGGCAATACTCTATGCAAGTCTTAAAGCACCCCAAGCCTTTCACCCCGATGCGATGCGCAATTGGCAATCGGAAATATCCTATGCACAATAATAAGGTGCTCAAGTCATACCCCCGATGCGATGCGATTTCGCAATCGACAATCGGCGATACACTATCTATGCACATTGTTATGCCCATTCACCCGATTGCGATGCAATTTCGCTATCAGCAGTTGGTGGTATGCTATCCATATGGTTATATATCACCAATTCTCCCGATGAGATGCGATATCGCTATCGGCGATCGGGGTTTCAAAATTGTCAACATAAGGATTTAGGTGTTCCCGACGCCCGATTATGATATAGCGCAGATTTCAAAAAAGCCGTTAAATGGAGGGATATTATGATCCATTCATATTTAAAGCTTGATCTCTTAAGTAATCGGTCACCTGCACTCAACCGCCAAAATATCCATAGCACGCTTAAGCGGGCCATTCAGCCGAATAATGGTATAATGAGCATTTAAAAGATGGCAGGTCTTAAACGGCCATTTAATGTAATTGTAAGATCTTCCCATGGATTGTATCCGTAGCCATTTTCAAGAGTTAATCTCTCAAGCACGCTTTGATCAGTATATCTTTCCCATATTGGATTTTCATTAGCATATCTCTGTGTTACGTTTGTTTTCGCCGCTGTGCAGAATTCATCCAAAGGAGAAAGCTCAAGAAAGATGGGGAAGAAATCCAAGAAGACCACAGGTGCTTCCACTACACCAGATGCAGGACAAGCTGTCATGGACAAAAAGAAGGGCTTGATAACTGATACTACATGTACAGGTCTCATCAGAGTTACTTGGCAAGGCACCTACAACCTGTTTGAAGCCGAAGAACTGGCAAGGACAATAGTCGAAGCTACTGTGGATCCAACTCGGAAGTCTGAGAGTACTCTCAAGGATTTAGCCAACTCTTTCCTTCACAGGATAGCGGCCAGGGAGAAAATTCTCCCATACACAGACATAGTGCGGTGGGCGATTGAAGAAATTCCAATCTTGGATAGAACCTTCAGCACCAGAGACGGGAGAATTTTCGGGTCATTCAGGGCAGATGATCTAAGGCAAATGTACCATTTGCCCGAGCCAGAGAAGATATATAATAAGGCGTTCCTGGAGAAATTCGCAAATGAAAATGAAGTTGAATCCGAACCCATCCGGGATTGGAGACAAAATCTGGCCAAGCACAAACACGAATCTTCCGGTAAGTACTCGGTTGATTCTCTGGCTTCTCCTTATTGCTATGATGGAATAATGATGTGTAGATTATGGGGATTGCATGACTCTGCTAATTTTACCATAGAAATGGTCCCTCTAATGGAAGCAGCATGCAACAGTATAATTATGGATTGGGCCACTATCCTTTCTGACAAATTAGCACAAGCTGTGCTTGAGTTTAGAAGCAAGACCCGTGTTTCCGAAAGGGTAATTCCCCCATTTTACTACAGTGCCTATATTCTAGATACCCTCTGTTTTAACTCTGAATTCCCCGTACTCAGCTGGAGGTGGACTGCACAAGACCCCATGCCTATTCATATATATCACCAGAAATTGTGGAAATCTTCTTATAAACATCATCTATACCAAGTCTGTAATGGCTTTATGTTGCCTATTTATTATTCCATTTTCGATAAACCTGCTCCCAAGATTTCTTATCAAGCCCAATTTGATTTAACCTCATTAGGTAGATGGTTTGGAGAGGAGAGATTTACCTACATAAGAGTTTTCGGCGGCAGCCAAGCCAACCCCCATGTCCTCCCTTTATACATACCTGATAAACTACTGGCAAGGGAAATCGCTTACCAGATTATGGCTGAGAGTGTTACACAGACTCTCAAGAAAGAAAAGAAGAGGGGTTGGCCCTCTTTTCCCTTGAGGTGTGGTGTCTATACTCTGCATGATCTCAAACATGCAAAAAAGGAAGCCACAAAGATTCAATCCTTAACTCTGGCGACTATCCCAAATAGGCCATTTGATCCAAACAAAGTTGTCTATAATGGATTAGAACAGGCGAAACTGACCAGATTTGATCATAAGGAAGATATCTTTTACGACTTGTTCTCTTCAGCTGAGTCAATAAACCAGGTTAGAGCATTCGCCAAGGCAAAATATAATGATGAAGGGTTAACTGAATTTAATAAACTTAGAGAACAGAGGTTGCAAACTCTGCCTCTAGATTTACTAGCAACAACCCCAGCAACATCATCAAGCGAGCCTGGTCGGCAACAGAGAAAAGAACAGGAAGAAAGTCAACAGAGAGAACAGGAGGAAAGACAGAGGAAAGAGGAAGAGGAACAGCAAAAGAAAGAGCATGAGGAAAGGCAAAAGAGAGAACAAGAGGAACAGCAGAAGAGAGAGCAGGAAAAAGTGCGGAAGGAGTCCCAAGCTGAAAAGGAAAAACAAACCACCATTGATGTCAATATAGATACTCATATTGACCCTAAATTGCTCCAGGAGTGGAAACAGTTTGATTCCATTATCAGTGGTTTGGAATGTTCAAAAGATACAGACACTTCCAAGACAACAGACACACCGGAAATCACTTCATCACAGGTTCTAAGTGGAACCAGCGGCCCACCCATTTCTAAGGATGTTGAGGTAATACCAAAAGACCCCTCCGACCAAATCATTCTCCAGGTAGAAGATATTCCTCCCCTGGATGTTTTCTATAGCCCGAGGCATAAAGCAGTGGTAAAACGACAAAGGAAAAGAAGGAATATTGAGCAACCTTCCCTTTTCACAGAGCAAACTGTTACGGGCAGCGTGGTTTGGAAGGAGGAATTTGACCCCTCCGATGACCTGACAAAACTGTCGCAGTATGCGGGAGCCTATTCGGCAGCGAAAATCGATAAGGCATCGGAGGTAAGTCTTCTACTGAAAGCCAAGGATCAAGAAATTTTCGCATTACAGGCAGAGTTAGCTGAGACAAAGCAGAAGGCAGAGCAGCAATTGTTGACACAACAGCAAGCGAACAGTCAACTAATTCAACAATTGCAGGCAGAAAAGCAAAGGGTCGACCAAAGTGCGATCTAGAAACAGAAGGAATTATCAGAGGCATTGGCACAATTAAGGGCAGAAAACGAGCAAATGATGAAAACAAAGGATGAGCAAATCGCTCAATTGTCATCGCAGCTCGGAAAAATAAAGGGCGTTCCACAAGTGGCTGAATTCAGAGCAGAAGCATTACAAATAAACACTGCATTAATATCCCAAATTAAGCTCCTGTGTCAACAAATAGCTCAGGCAGAGCCACTGTGTGAATTAACGACATCCATAAATCAACAGGTAGAGAAGGCCAGAAATGAATTGGATCAAGCCGAAGAGATCATAACTACATTTCTTGACTGGCAAGATTCTGAACAAGGGAGAGCAACAAATTTGCCCAGAATCTTAGAAACACATAAAGATATACTCTTCACAGAATGGCAGTCTCAGATGATGAAAGCAGAGAGGGCGGCTTCAAGATGTAAATCAACTTCCAACAATCTGGTTGAACTAGTCAACAACACTCTCTACTTATCAAATATGATCTCCCAATGTACACCAGGAAAGTTGACAACAACAAACACATTGGAGCAATCATGTTATCCTGATTTAGAGGAAAAGGGGAGATTAATCGCTGGGATTAACAGTTTAACCATGGAAGCATATTGGCTCTTCCTGGTAAAGCCGCATACACAGAGAGCCGCCCTTAAGTGCCTAACAGATGCGATCGGGTATATAATTCCCGATATTCAGGATGCCACCTATGCCGCCCAGCTCAGTTCGCGCCTCAACAAACCTCCTGAAGTAGAGCCAATGCTTGCGATAAGTCAGCTCAGATTTAAAGGCAAGCAGCCTACTTGATGAATCATGCCGCCGATTGCCAGATCGCTGAGAAAAATAGGTTCAAAATTTATTGATACTGATTTAGTAGGATTTCAGTTTATTAGATATTTAGATTAACTTAGTATTTATAGACCCTTTCATTGTTTTGGAAAGGGTCATAAAGTTTTGTACCAGACTTAAAAGACTGAAGTTTGCACTATTGTGCTTCAGTTAAATATTCTTTTATAAAACTGGACCAGTTGTTCTTAATTCGACAAGGAAGCTTTTTATGCAATTGTGCACTATTGTCTTTGTTGGGAATGTTTTTGCGTTGAAGGAAGAACTACAAGTAGCGATTGATATTGGGAGTGTCAAGCAGCTCATATGGTATTTCTATCTATGTCTGAATTCATTCCTTTCATATGAATTGCTATGTGATTATTCTTGCTAGTATTGATTATATGCATGCGCTGTAACAGCAGATCTATATTCATTCCACTAGTGGATGTTTTATGATGTGCCTTTTTTTTTTTTTTTAATCATGTATATGTCAATGATATAAATGATAAGTGTGGTAATATCGCTTTAATCGCTTTTCTTAACTATTTAAGCATAGTAATCATGAAGGAAATAATGTCTATGTCTGTTAAATAGAGTCATCTATATGCCTGTTTACGAACACAGATCATCAAGCGCTGCACTTTAAAGCTCAATAGGTTCCCAGGATAGATCATAATTTATGTATTCTTGTTAATAGTTTAGTTATTCGCTCACCATTAGTCTAGTTTATAAATCATCCATTCATCCCGTTTATCCACTTTTGGGAAACTGGTCCCATTATCCCCAATCGGAGCCACTATTCCAAACAGAAAAGGAGTTGTACTAAGGTCCGGACCGGGTGGTTATCCCCGATGTTGTTGCCGCGATTTTCGAGGCATCAACATGACCCTACCTGGAAAATCCACGCAAGTAAATGGCAATTTGGAGAAATTTCAAACGTTTTTGGGCCTTGGACTGTATGCGCCACGCAGCAAACCCAACACACCGCACCGTCCCAGTGCGTCGCGCCCATTCAGAATTACACTGGACAACTTCTCCCAGTGTGCCGCGCCTCCCCAGTGCAGCGCGCCACCTGCCCTATGCGCCGCACTAGCCAAGTTTCCTCCAACTTCACCCAAATCGCACACTAGCTCAACCAATTTGCTTTGAGTGGCTTCTCTTTGGTCTTCGCATGAAAATGACACTGATCTTTATGAAAATATCTTTACAAAGACATGAATTTGATTTTTGACTCTCCAAGACCCATCTTTGTAATGTTTTGGCATTGGCACTTTTTCCATTTTAATACAACTCTGTGTTAAATTTCCTTTTTGATTTTTTGAATGAAATAATGAAATTCTTGGCAATTTTTTACAGGGAGAGCTGACGTGGAATTTGGCAAAGGAGACTAGGGTTGTGCCTGAAGATTTCAACAACTGAAAAACTTTTGAAAATTATTACAAAAGACAAAATTTTTACTTTTCTTCAAAACAAAGTTTTGAAGAATAGTCATAATTCATCAATATGACGATGAAATTTGCGAAATAAAAAACATGTGTAGAACCTCCCTCTGGCCTGCTGGCATTTGGACACTTTAACAACTCAATTTGTGAAACCCTAGAGCTATGATTGACATGGCTCTTTGCCCATTACAAGATCAAACACTGACTATCATGGACTTTAATAAACATTGATGAAAATACCTAAGCCAACAGGTACAAGAAATGAGGGGTGATGAATGACCAACCCCTTTCGTCAGATTATGGCATGCCCCTAGCAGAATGCAACTGAGTGAAATGAGTGAGACACCTAAAAATGAAATGAAATAAGGAGAAATGATCTCTAATGGAGGGATGTAAAGACCGACTCTAACAGTTTGTTCAACTCTCGGAGTAGCACTAGCACCAAACATTCTAGTAGCCACAACAGAGATGGTCATAGGTACAACAACAACAAGAATAGCACAGGATAGTACTGCCAATATGAGCACAGAAGAAATAATAAAATCAATGGAGGACATGAAACTACAAGTTTCAATGCTGAGAAAGGTACAAGAACAGTATGCCAACTTGGAACAGAGGTATGATCTCTTGGAGATAAATGTTGCAGAAAATACAAAAGAGATCAAAGGATTAGAAAATAGAGTGAAATCATTAGAAAAGGATCACACATTTGAGAAACTTTCGATAGAAATCAAGAAAATTCTTTGGGCCAACATCACTCAATTAATAAATGATGTTTGGCCATTAATTCAAATAATTTTTGAGCAAATTGATTTAGTAAAGTTGGCTCAAGAAGAAGTTCAAAAGGCAAGGGCCGAGTTAGGAAATATGCCTGAGGAAGCCAACAGGCTCATACAGTTTCTCAATACCAAGAATAGGTACCAGCTTGAAGAGCTGGGCATTCAAGATAGAACAGGAACAATTTTAGAAGTCAAAAGGTTTTTTACTAAAAGAACTCTGATGCAAAACTTAGAAAGAAGGTGTCGTGACATGCAGGAAGAAATTAATGCTTTCATGAAAGATTTGATATTTTGCAGAGTAAAGGGTTGCCAAGTCCTTTATTTATTCATGATAAACTAATCAGTCATATAGACTATGTGGAGAAATTGAATCAGTATGTAGCCAACTAGGCAGGTCCATCAACAAGTGCATCAGTAGCAAAAGCATTGCCTACAGGCAAGGTTCTCTATGACAGTCTAGAGAACTTATTCTATGTCGAGCATGAGATAAAGCACTTATTTCCAATTTAGCCTACCTTTTTCAGGTACAGAGAAATTGATGAGACCTTGAGAAAGCTTAAAAGAACCAGAATACTAGAAAAACAATGGTGAGAAGAAATGTTAGACATTTTGTAAAATTATCCTTGGTAAAATGTAAATTTTGATTAGTTACTACAGCAAGTAATGGTAAAAAGGATAAGCAGTGGTCAAACAGGTCGAAGAGTATCAGAATAGGTAAAGAGTATCAATGAAAATAGGGCAGCCACCACAGAGTTACCAAAGAAGACAACAGTAAGCCAAATCATAGGGCATGCCTCTAGCACATTCACAAGAATAGGAACAACAAAACATTAGTTTACCTTTTCTCCTATCTACGAGACCATTTGTCTCTACTTTCTTGTAGCTTATCCATACTCATCCTAGAATATATCTCACTTTGTTATGAGATATTTTTTGTAATTTTTTTTGTATAAATACCCCCTCAATTGGAGTATTGAGGGTGGATTCTTAGACATTGTTGTAATATTGATTATTTTGGAATAAAGTGTTGTTGGACCAAATTTTGTATGGCTAGCTGGATGAAGAATTGATGCAAAGGACTTTTCACAGGATTCATGAGTCAGACACTGGATCAATAAGTCTTCTATATCTCATGTTTTAAAGTTTTCTTGTTTATTATATCAACTGTGTTTCATATCTGAATGATAAACGAAAAAGAATAACTTAGAAAGTGCTTGAGTGCAATCTGTTTTCAATCGTTGTTATTCTTAATGTTTTCCTCCATAACTAGCATAAACAATGAATTCTTAATTGCTCCTGTTTCCTAGTTTACTCATTTTGATTATTTGGTAGAGAATTCTTAATTGCTCTTTATTGATAATCATTCAAGTTCCCTCTTTTGAATATGCTGAAGGATTCTTAATTTCCCTTCATCTCTTTTGAGTCCATTCCATCTATTTTAAGTCTTTATTTGTTCCATGTTTATCTATCTTGCCCTGTGAAACCATCCCTTGTTAAGAAACCAAATTCAGTTAAGCCATCTTCTTTGACTCCATTAGTCCAATGGCCTAAACTACTCATTTCTACCCCTCTTCTATTGAATTCCACTACCAAACACAATCAAAACCCCTAAACTTTCATAACTAGCCTAATATCTTTCAAAACAAAGGTAAAACTTAAAGAGAGAGCCCTCTCTGGGTATAGAGTGGCTAGATTCTATACCTAAAAGTTGGTTTGTGGTTACATCGGACCCCTTTCCTCTTCCCAACAACTTCAAGGAAAATCTGAGTGTTAACACTCTCTTAAAAACATTTTTTGTTATTTCCATAGATGCCTAATCTCTACTAATAAATTTCAAAATAATCTCTTGAATATCTAAGACAAGTCCCTAAATTTCATGATCATTGACACCCTTTGAGATTGTAGCCTCCAACTTTTGAGACAAAACTTGATACTTGCCCAATGCTTCCCCTATGTTTAGACAGGGCTCCAATCTCCAAGTTTCCTTTGATGTTTGTACTCTTCTCTAGCTATATGTTTCCTCTCTTCTTCTCCTTTCCAAGTGCACTCCTCGCCTCTCTCCTACTATTCAATCATCCTTTTCACATAACAAGTTTCCACTTTTTGGTCCATTGATGAGGTGGGCCCTACCTCTTTCAATGAAGTAGAAGTTGGCTCATATGTAGTGCATTGATCCAATACATTAGTTGTAAATTTCCATCCACAAAGACCTACATATTCAGCATACATATCCATCTCAGTCTCTTCTTGTTTTCTTCACCACACCTTGGTGTATTTTTCTTTATGCCCAATAGAGATATTTTGTTCCTTGATTTGTTTAGGATACCATCTCATGCTACTTTTACAGTCATATGCTATATGTCCATATTTGTGGCATTTGTATAATTTTGTAATGTACTTGGATAAGGGGGTGAATGGATTATAATTTCTTCTATTGTAGCCATTGACCCTTTGATTTGATTGCTTAAAATTTTTCTCAGAGATGTTTGATAAGCACCTCTATAATCATCCCTATCATAGGCTCTATAATTCGTTGCCTTATGTCCAAAGCTTGTGAATGAAAAACAATGACTAAGAAATATAATTTGGTACCTGGCTAAGAAATATTGTCTTGATGAAACAACTCTTCTAAAGTTTTTGTAACATCCCTGGTTAAAAACTCATGTACAAATATATAAATACCACAGATGATGGGACATGTATTCCAAGATGAATGGTGGGGGAAACATCCTAGTGGGTGTTGATTCAGTTTATTATGGCTAAGGAAATTGGAAAGGCAATGGCTAAGGCTTTGGAAAGGCATGAGGAATTAATTGGCATTTTATTTATGAAAATAATGGAAATTAGGAGAAAAGGGAGGTGAAAGGTCACAGGTTTCATGTGAGGATGAAATTGAAAGAAAATATTGGAAAATGAAGAAAATCGAGACCTCATTAATAAAAAGGCTTCTTGAGGATCAGTGGAAAAGATGTGATCAGTTCAGTTTTGGAGCTCTTGCATTATTCTCTCTCTCTCTCTCTCTCTCTCTCTCTCTCTCTCTCTCTCTCTCTCTCTCTCTCTCTTACTCTTGGATACTTAGAGTTTTCTTGGAGCACTCTTGGAGGGTGTGGCATACTTGGGATTTTGGAGCAAGAAGGAAAAGGAAAAGTAGGAAAGTGCAAGGAGGCATCGGGATGAACAACTACATTAGATTTTCTTGCAGGTACCTAGTTGCATGTATTTTTTCTTCTCTAGTTTTGCTATGCATGACATATGCATGTGGATTTTTGGTTATGATGTGTCATTGGCATGGATGATTGCCTGGATTGACAGTGAATTTCCTACTCTTTCCATCTCCTGGATAGCCATGGAATTTGTGGGTTTATTTCCTGGTTGTGTTTTTGGTTGGTTCTCATGTTTCCTTAGCTTCGGTTCAGTTACTAGTTCTCGTAGCCTTGGTTGGACAAATGCTTTGGAGACTTGTAACAACTTGGATTGAGTTACCAGTCCCGTAGCCCTGGTTGGAAAAATGTTTTGGAGCCCTTGGTGGGTTGAGTTACTAGTCCTAGAACCTTGGTTGGACAAACGCTCTGGAGCCCGATGGCAGCTATGGATTGAGTTACTATTCCTGGAGACTTGGTTGGAACAAACACTATAGAGCCCTAGATGGCTCGGATGGAGACCGATCTGGTGATGGTTTTGTTGATGTCCGCCCGCGAGGTGGAATTATTGTTTGATGGGTTGAGGTGGATGGCCTCTGGAAGCCCTGGATGAGTTTTGATTTATGTGTTCTATGATATCCCACATTCATGCTTGGAATATAGCATGGGGGTGAATGGCTGAAGAGAGATTTGGCTCAGCCATTCTATGATTGGGTGGAACATGGAAATCCCATCTTGAGTTTGGATTTTGCATCATTAATGAAAGGTGATATCTCCTGGTATTTCTATGAGTATTTTGATGGATTATATGTGGTGTATATGGATGTGATTTTAGTGATATTTTTGTCCCTATTATGATGGTTATATGTATATGTTATGATAGCATCTATGTATGGCTCTCAACATGTTTTTACTTGTTTGTGAATGGATAATGTGTTTATGAACTAATAGATGAATATGCAATGAATGACATGAGGAATCAATGGTTCATAGTGATGCTTAGATAAGTATGAGATCCCTACACTTAATTCTATTTTTTACACTTGTAGGTTACATGTTCACGCTATGTTTGATGAAATGCCTGTCATGTCTAGTAGGGGTCTAGCTAAGGTCTTGATCATATCATTTTGCATCATTGTTTTCTTGTAATTTTCTTGATTCTAAGCATTCATTCCATTATGGGCAGAGGCCTGGGCTTTGGGCCTGAAATAGTGGCTCAAATCCTAGAGTCGCCAACATAGCACTGAGAATTTGGATCCATGGTCACTGGCATGCAAGCCTGCGAGAGAAACTTTCGGTTGCTGGTCGCATGAATGTCTTGTCATTGGAGCGAATTTAGCTTTAATTAATCTAAATGATAGGTTAACTTAGGGGTTGGGCACTTGGAGTGGTGGATTATCTCCTTGGGGTCCTGAGGGAGGTCTGTATGTTGTGTTTCCATCAATTCAATTTCCTTAAGGGTACCTAGAAGGCTTAATCATATCATGGTATCCTATCATCGCATGTTTACCCCACCTGGTCGGTTGCTTGGGTAGATGTGGGAGAAGGGTGTTATAGAGTGGTATGAGAGCGTGGTTGCACTCTCCTTGGGCTGTGTGTTGAATGTTGTTTGCATGTGTGTTCCTTATGCATGTCGTCCATATTCTTGTTGTATTTTCATTTGTAGTGATGTCGCCGTGTGAAGGTTGAAGGCATTTTTGTGGAGTATGTCTTCATGTGTGTATGGTTGATTATACATTGGTATGCACGTGAGTATTCATATGTTATCAAATGCACATGATATGGTTGTTTTTGTCATGCATGAGGTCATGATTTGTGTAGTGGAGATGATCATGCAATGATGACTGGATTCTAGCTATAATGGTGTGTATATGGTTCTACACTCATGTGTTATATGTCTATATGTAGTTGTTATGCATGCATAGTCTTGGTTATAGTTATGCATGAATAGTAGGTCGAAAATTCCTTGTGAAGTCATTGTATGAAAATTTAGTTCATCATGATGTTACTGATTGTTATGATGCTAATGTGTTGGCTGAGATAGAACATGAGATGCAGATCATCATAATGAGATTGCAGCCTTAGATTTTAGGTATTGTATGTTTAGCATGTAGGTATGTAAGTTAAGGATTGTCATATGAATTAAGTTTATATACATTATGTTTATGTAGATGTCTATTGATGTTATGGTTACATTCATGACAGATGTTAGCTGATTAGTGTAGTTATATCCACATGTGTTAGATAGTCAAGAATAATAGTAACCTATAGTTGTATGCATTGCTATTGTTCTTTTATATTAGATAACCTGATGATTATGTTATGTGTTGTTGATGAGTATGTTATAGGTTAAGTGGTTGTTTTTATATGACAGTTAGCTTAATGATTAGGTTATATGTTGTCGATGAGTATGATATATAGATTATGGTTGTTACATGCTAGTAACTTGATGATTAGGGTTATTACATTAAGATATTGATGTTATTTATATGTATCATGCTAAATTGGATTGGCCTATGCAAATGGTTAGGGTTATGACATTTAGGTATGAGTCGACTTATTGTGTTTCATTTTGTGTCACTAATCTAGACTAATCGTACATATGTGATTTCTATGAATAAATGATAAATACTTATGAGTTTATGATGTGAACATGTTAGTTAGTTAGTGTTATGGATATCGTGATCTTATTTATGTTTGAGTTGACATGTCGTAAAGTTATATCTTGCTAACTATATTGATTTTTCATACAAGATAACCTCCCCTAAGGTACACTAAGGTATGAGTTTGCTTATGTAGTATACTTGGTGCTTCATTCTTGATTATGTCGTCTATCTGATGTTGAGTGTTTGGCATTTATTATGTCGTCTAGTTGATTTATTTAACGGGGTATGTTTGCAAGTTGGTTGAATGTTTGATGAATTTCATAACATGAGTATGCGTTCCAATGATCTTGCTTTAAGATGGTTTTAATAACACATATATGTTGATACAATTGATATGTACTTGAGTGTAGTAGGTGATAGTTGTAGCATTATGTCTAATGACTATGAGTTGACTATGGATTATGACATGATTGTTTGTAAAAGTTGATCTCAAATTGATAGATATGATTTTATTGATATTTGGAACATGTGGTTAACATGTGTAAATAGTTGCAGGAAACATGCTCGGTATTAGCGTGACAAGGTAACACTTGATGTGTTTATATAACTAATAGTTGGGTGATGTGACAGTACATAGTAAGCCTTGATTGCAACCAAGTAAAAAGGTAAAAGGAAGGAATTGGACAAGAATTCCTTTGGCTATGTTTGGAAACCCTAATTCCAAACAAATGAGTGCTTTAAATATAGTAAATCTTCTTAACCTTGATTTTGTTTGAAATTATGTGGATATGTGCTAGATTCATGAACATGTACTTGGCATGTATATTAGCTAGTCTTTAGTTATAGGTGGATCTGTCAAACGATTAGAGTCCCTTGAGAGATGGTGTGGATGTGTTCAGTTGAAAGAAATGTGCCTGGCATGACAAGATAAGGTAACCAATGTATTGTTATATTTATTTATGCAATGACAGTTATGTGTAGATGGTAGTATGATCCAGGGGATTGCATGGCGAAGAGATTGCCATGAAATCTTGAAGAAGGTTCAGGTTGAGCATTCATTGGGAACCATGGGGATTGAGTCATGGTGTTTGTTTCTAGTCTTGTGATTTTGGTCTTTTTGTGATTTGTTGTGCTTGATTACGATTTTGTTTGCATCTTGTACATGGCCATGCCACTTGGGTTGTGGTATCATGATTTCCTTCTTAGTTGTTTCTTATCTTTCATTTTATGTTTTGAGTCCCTTGGGAATTGGTTGGGGAAGAGGAAAGTTGATGGAGCTTGGGGAGATTTGTGTGGTACCCAACAAGTAATGTAAGACTCTGATGAAGCTCAGTGTGTGAGTAAGCATAGCAGAAGGTAAGACTATGATAGTCGGTTGGACTAGCTAGGTCCATTGGTGTAAATGGAAAGTGGCAATATAGTCATGAGAAAGGTAATGAGAAAAGGTAAAGTAAATGGATCTAAGGTGTTAGTTGACTTGGCTATGTTGGGAATGATTGTTGTCAATGTTGTGTATGAGTAAATGAAGTTCTCTTAACCTTGACCTTGATATCTAGTAATTATGTTAGATCATGATTATGTTAATGTTTATACATGTAGGTATGTATGTATGTCATGTTTGACAGGGTCGTCATGGATCATGATTATAAATGCTAACATTTATATGTATACATGTATGTATGTATGTCATTGACTGACAGGATGATGTTTTTTTTGTTCTAATGATTATATATGTATGTATCTATGTATCTATGTCACTGTTTAACAGGGTCATCAAGAATCGTTCTTGAGGAGGAATGATTTCTTAAGCAGGAAAATGACATGAAGAAGTTCCTAGCTATGAGGATTCAATTGGGAATAGTAGTCATGACAAATATATGAGGTTAGTATCATGTGGTTCTGAGTTGATATTATGTGATTATATTATGTCTATGTTATGGACAGGTTATACCAAGGGATACATCAACAAAGTGAAAGCAGTGTGGTCTGCGGCATGCTGGGACAAGCTTGGATAAGACACTAGAAGCAAGGTTGCTTGGTAAAGAGTTAGTGTGGTTTTGGATTTGTGGTATGACTATTATGAAATTTTTGTATATGTTGTACTCGTTGCACCTATGATGTTGTGTGCATGTAGTATGGTGTATATTCAGTGTGTGTACATGTTGATTATGTAATGTTATGTACATGGTGTTAGTACAAATAGTGTTGTATGAAAGTTGCATATTTAGTGCTGGTATATATGGTGCTATGTACATGTTAGATATACAACGTTGTGTACATATTGTACTATGTGCATGATGGATATGCGGTGTTGTATGCATATGGTGCTCTGTGCATGTTGGATATGTAGTGCTGTGTATAGATGATGTTATGTACATGTTGAATATGCAGTGCTATCTACATGTGGTGTTGCATGCATGCTGTACATGTGGTGCTATGTACATATGGTGTGGTGTGCATGATTTTACAAGTGGTGTTGTGTACATGTGGTGTTGTGTACATGTTGTCCAAGTGGTGCTGTGTGCAGGTGATGTTGTGTACATGTCATGAATGTGGTGTTGTGTACATGTGGTGTCGTGTACATGTTGTGCATGTGCTACTATGTACATGTGGTATAGTGTACACGTTGTACAAGTGGTGTAGTGTACATGTGGCATTGTGTACACATTGTGCAGATGGCACCATGTACATGTGATGTTGTGCACACGTTGTGTAGGTGGTGCGATGTACAAGTGGTACTGTGTACATGTTGTACCTATGGAAATGGTGCACATGTGGTATTGTGTGCATGTCATACATCCTGTGTTGAGGGCATGTGGTACTAGGTATGTGCATGTATTATGTGGTGTTTTACATCAGGTATAGATGTATTGTGTTCTATTGTATGCCAGGTCTAGGTGTATGTATTGTGTTATGCACTAGATGTAGGTGTATGTATTGTATTGTATACACTGGGTGTAGGTGTATGTGTTGTATTTCAGGTGTAGGTGCATGTATTGTATGGAGTTGTATGTCGTGTGTAGTCGTATGTGTGTGATGCACACTATGTATATGTCCACCTGGTTGAGGATAAGGCACTGGGTGTTTGTCAAGTGTGGTAACCAATCCAGCATGTGTACTAAATAAGAAAAAAGGCAAAAGTAAGGATTGATTAAAGGATAAGTATCAATATATTATTTTAGTTTTATTATGCATGTGATTTATGATTCTAGTATATGATGATTACATGTGAATTATTATTATGGTTTATGATGGTTACATTTGATTTATGATTTTGATCTATGATGGTTATTTTTGAGGTAACCTAATGAGATATTTTTATACATGTTGATTTGGTCAAATATGCTAGTTTGACTTGTTGTGACTGGAAACGAACAAGATTACAAATGTACCTTATTGACGAGCTACCAATGAGGTATGATGTGAATTTATTTCAATTTATTTTAAATCTAATGGAATTTATGTGCTTGGTACAAGAATGCATGAACATGCCTCGTTGAGTGGTTGAAATCGACTACAAGAATTAGCAGCGTCAGCAAAAGGAATTGGAAAATGCAGCAGTATGCTGGTAAAGAATTTCAAGAGTAGGGCCATTGTGGGACACTGGTACCCAATAGTGTCCATTGATTTCCATGAGCATGCTATGGCCAACATGATGGTTTTGAGGTAGGGATATGCCTTGTTTTTTATATCTTCCGATGTGAGGAATCCATGCCAAGGGATGGACTACCCGAGATGGGGGTGCCAATGGAACTTAGAAGGTGAGTGACTACATGGAAGGGGTGACCGGAGTGGCCGAGGGACTATGTAGCAGAGAAGGGAAGGTCGAGGATGGATTTGTTTTGGTCATTAGAATTTTCATATGGAATCAAATGCACATTGGGAGTGCGCCCTAGAACAATGAGCTAGTAACTGTTTACTGAGAGAATAAGTGGCGCAGGATTATAGCGCTGGACATTGGATGCAGTTTGACTGTGGTAGTGGATTATGGACTTCCTGGGAAGGAGGTGAATCTTGGTAATACTTGAGGGTGGAGGTGTGAGCCTCTCGATTCCCTTGTTGCAGATGTAGACATCGTATCTTTTATTTTATGATTAAGAAAATGTGTATATGCGTATATTATTGTAAATATTGTATTGAGCTAGATTTATAAAGCTCCATAGACAGTATGGTTATTTGTTGGTTGAAGCAAATGTGTATGTGTATATGTGATTATTATAAATACTGTAATGAGCAGTGTTATAAAGCTCCACTATGTGGTATGTTGTCATGATGTTTTGTTTTAACATATGGTTATTGTAAATACTGCAATGAGCTATGTTATAAAGCTCCATGGGTAGTATGTTTTGTTTTCAGTAGTCTTGTTGGTTATAGGTGTCATTGAACACCGAGGATGGTGTTCCACCATGGGGGAGGGTTCTATAACATCCCTGGTTAAAAACACATGTAAAAATATATAAATACCATGGATGATGGGACACATATTCCAAGCTGAATGGTGGGGAGAAAATCCTAGTGTGTTGATTTGGTTTATTATGGCTAAGGAAATTGGCAGAGGAAATGGCTAAGGCTTTTGAAAGGCATGAGGCATTAATTGGCATTTTATTTATGAAAACAATGGAAATTAGAAGAAAAGGGAGGTGAAAGGTCATAGGTTGCATGTGAGGAGGAAATTGAAAGAAAATAATGGAAAATGAAGAAAATAGAGCTCTCATTAATAAAAAGTCTTCTGACGATCTGTGGGTAGGGCTTGGTCAGTTCAGTTTTGGAGCTCTTTCATTATTCTTTCTCTCCCTCTCATAGTCTTGGATACTTAGATTTTTCTTGGAACACTCTTGGAGGGTGTGGAATACATGGGATTTTGGAACAAGAAGGCAAGTGAAAAGGAGGAAAGTGCAAGGAGGAATCGAGATTAGTAGTTACATCATATTTTGTTTGTTGCAAATAATGCTGAGAGGGGGGGTGAATCAGTATTATCAAGTCAATTATTTTCTTTTTCAAACCCAGATCATATATGCTACTTCAGTTAGTGAAAACCGTGTATATACGAAACTATAGATAAAGAAACCCACGTATACCATGCAAACTTATAATTTAATTTATCTTATAGATGTTGATCATTAATCTGTGTATCAGAATCAAATAAACAATAACCAGAAACAGTGAAACAGAGTAGAAGACAATCACACACAAGAACACAAGATATAAGGTGGAAACCCAATGTGGGTGAAAACCACCTGCTGCAATTCATCTCCATCTTCTTTTAATTAGAAACTTCTTTTTACAATGTTTCTGCACTGGTGCAGTCTTTTACCAATACGCAGGCTACAACCTATAGAGAGCTACAACCCTCTCTCATTCTCCAGCTTCTCCTAGAAGGGAGCTACAACCCCCTTAGCTCTTGCACTAGCCAAGATACTAGTACGTAGGTGCTAGCCTACAGAAGGCTACAACCTTCTCTTTCTTCCAGGGACC
This sequence comes from Pinus tabuliformis, assembly GCA_031772625.1. Classification (NCBI taxonomy): domain Eukaryota; kingdom Viridiplantae; phylum Streptophyta; class Pinopsida; order Pinales; family Pinaceae; genus Pinus; species Pinus tabuliformis. The sequence goes on from CM062818.1 coordinate 1,590,487,047, forward strand.
ACGTTTCATAAATTTTCAGACTAGATCCATGAACATCAATCAGTCATCAAGAATCAAACAATCTCCTTTTTCACCATTTAACACTGAATCAAATAGATACTTCTCTGACTGTTGTACCCAGAACACAGTAACAGTAACCACACACCAAATTCTGAACCTAGAGCATTGCAACAATAAACAGAAGCAGCTAGAACATAACTTAAGAGATGTACACTACTTCAATAACTAGAAAAATGTGTGCCTACACTTCTGCGTTTGGACCAATCTGCGTATACGCAGTTTTAATTCACAGAACCTGCGTGTATACGTGCCTTCACTTCACTGAACCTGTGTACAGATCTATAAAGGATAATTCACTCTTTCAATCATTCAGACATTAGTTAACCCAGATTACCAGTTTTATAGATCGAGCATGTGCCACATATAACACATCAAAGTCATAGAAAGATACTACTATTCAAGCTTAAAGATTTTGACCCATCAATAGAACTTTTCTTGCGCTCAGGTTCCTCCTTCATTCAGATCTAGATCTGCACCATCACCCAATCACAAGTATTCCATATCTAGTACTTTTCAGATATTCAATGATTCAGATTCACCTTTGCCAAGTGATCTCCTTCCTCTTTTATAGTCTTAGGCCTTTCACAATACCATGGTCCAAAACCATAATGAAACAATACCATGGACCCAATACTTGGGATCAACACTTCTGACGAGATACCATGGCCCAAAACCATAGCTTCAATTATGAAGGACTAAATACCATGGACCAAAAGTAAGTTCTCCAACATGTACGTGGTTTTCCTTGCGTGAAAGTGCGTGTATACGCATACGTGCTTTTGTAACGTATAACCCACGTGTATACGCGTCTTCGTCTGGGTGAACCTGCGTATATAACTTTTCCTTGATTCTAAAAGCCTGAACTGAGATTTGTCACCAGAGTGAGTTTCCATCAAGGAAAACACCTGTGCCATAGTTCCAAACTTGTGCCGTAATGCCAATAATCTCCCCCTTTGGACTTGATGGCAACCCCAAGATCCTCAAAGTCATTCTCCCCCTTTGTCATCAAGGGCAAAGGGTTGTGCTCCCCCTGAGTACATTCTGAAATATCTGCTCTACTGTGTTGACCATTCTCCCCTTGACTAAAGGCAAGATCTGCAAAAAGACGTTCTTCAAGAAGAACCATGACTTATAACATCATAAAAGACCTTCCTATCACCAAAAGACTCTATACATACATTCATCACCCAACCAAGTGGGGATCATCCACCCAACCAAGTGGGGATACATCAGAGATTTATATACGACAACCAAATTCATTACATCATTCATCCCAGGCATAGTGAGGAAACCAAAATAGGCCGTTACATGACCTTGACAAAAGATATATATGACATAGAGACGAAAAATGTAGAGCAAGACTATTAAAATCACAAATATCAGTATCATCTGTTAAACACTATTCAGATCATCACCCATGTTCTCCTTCTGTTCACCTTCTGCACCTGATCCACCTGAAACCAAAACCAGCTTGTGAACACAAACCAAGAGCTTCTAATGAAATGCCAACAATGTATTATTAGAATATTGTCTGCTCCCCCTGAACCTGTGCCAGATGGTCTCTAACAGACCCATATCAGGCTATCTTCAACCAGAGTCTGACCCCACTGAATTCCTTCAAACGTCCATATACGCGACTGTCTCTGTATAAACTGGCGTATGTATGCGGATCCTCCTTAGGAAACTTGCGTACATCCATTTTTCTGTGAAACAGACAATTTTCAACAGCAAGATGATGCATCTACTACTCCCAGTTTCTGTCTGAGGTATTCAAAAGTTTCCCTGGCCAGTGGTTTGGTGAGAATATCAACAACTTGTTCCTTAGAGGGAACATACTCCAATTTGACCTTTTGTTCCAACACTTGTTCCCGGAGAAAATGATACTTGATTGGTAGGTGCTTAGTCTTTGAGTGCATGACAGGATTCTTTGAGATATTGATAGCACTTGTATTATCACATAAGATGGAGATAGGTGGAGTACAAGTGATTTGAAAATCCTGCAAAGTTTGCATCATCCAAAGGAGTTGTGTGGAACATGATGCGGCAGCCACATATTCTGCTTCAGTTGTAGATAATGCAATTGAACTCTATTTCTTGCTGAACCAAGATACTAATCTGGAACCCATAAAGAATGCACCACCACTTGTGCTTTTTCAGTCATCCACACTTCCAACCCAATCTGCATCTGTATAAGCATGAAGTGTGAGATCTGTATTTCTAGGATACCATAAGCCATAGTTTTGAGTTCCTTGAAGATACTTGAAAATTCTCTTCACTGCCTGAAGATGAGTTTCCTTAGGATTTGCCTGAAATCTTCCAACTATTCCCATTGCATGCATGATGTCTGGTCGGGTACCTGTCAAATAAAGAAGACTTCCAATCATGGATCTATAGGTTGGTTGATGTACTGCAGCTAATTCATCATTTGCACTGAGGCTGCATCCTGTAACCATAGGGGTACAAACTAGTTTTGAATCTTCCATGCCATATTTCTTCAAGATCTACTTGAGGTACTTGGTTTGAGATAAAAAGATACCGCCTTCATTTTGTTGGATTTGTAGACCAAGAAAATATGTGAGCTCTCCAAGAAAAGACATTTCGAATTCTTTCTGCATCACCAAGGCAAAGTTTTGACTCATAGCTTCTTCATTGCTGCCAAAGATAATATCATCTACATACACAACAAGCATTAGCAATTTGTCATTTTCAATTTTTATATAAAGATTGCTATCTGCTGATCATTTTGAAAAACCTTGTTGATGAAGGTATTTATCCAAATGATAGTACCAAGCCCTTGGAGCCTATTTAAGACCATAGAGAGCCTTTTTCAGTCTGCATACAAGATTTGGATCATTCCCAAGGATAAAACCATCTAGTTGCTCAATGTACACTTCTTCTTCTAAGTCTCCGTTCAGAAAGGCTGATTTCACGTCCATTTGAAATACTTTGAACTTTTGAAAGCTAGAGAGAGCAAGGAACATTCTGATGGCCTCAAGTCTAGCAATGGGAGCAAAAGTTTCTTCAAAATCTATTCCTTCTTGTTGAGCATACCCTTTACAAACAAGTCTGGCCTTATTTCTAATCACTTCCCCATTTTCATTCAACTTGTTTTTGAAGATCCATTTTGTCCCTATGACATTCTTATATTTTGGTCTAGGAACCAACTCCCAAGTGTTATTCTTTTCGATCTGCTCAAGTTATTCATCCATTTCCTTGACGCAACATTCATCTTTGCATGCCTCTTTTACATTTTGTGGGTCAGTGGAGGAGAGCAATGCCAAATAGCTTGATGCTTCTGCAATTGTTCTTCTAGTTTGTATACCTGCCTCTTTTTGCCCCAAAATTTGAGATTCTGGATGATTCTTCTGAACATATCTGGATGGAGTCTTTTCTTCTATCCTTATCTATTCCTCTGTTGCCTCATGGGTTTCTTCTTCATCATGAATCGGATTTGATGTTAATGGATAGTCTTCATCGTCTTCGAAGTCTTCAGATCATACCTGCTTGGGAGTATTTTCTTCTTCATCCACCACTACATCAATGCTGTCAACTATTCTTCCAAGCCTTTTATTGTAACATTTTTATGCTTTGCTATGAGGAGAATAACCAAGGAGAATGCCTTCATCTGCTCTAGGTTCAAACTTGCTAAAATTTTCATCTTTATTTTTAATATAGCATTTGCTTCCAAAAATTTTGAAATGATTTACCGAAGGAGTCTCACCATACCAGAGCTTATGAGGAGTTTGAGTGCTGTTCACCTGGACGTTTGTCTTGTTTAGAATAACGACTCCAGCAAATGCGGCTTCATCCCAGAAGGTTGCGGGAGTTCCAGACTCATCAAGCATAGCATGAGCCATTTGTTGAACTGTTCTGTTCATCCTTTCTACTACTCCATTTTGCTGAGGAGTCCTAGCTGTAGAGAATTCCCTCCTTATTCCATGTTCTTCACAAAAATCAAAAATTCATTCGAGGTAAACTCCCCACCTCTATCAGACCTGAGGCATTTGATTTTGTGATCTGATTCGTTCTCCACCAAGGCTTTGAATGATTTGAATTTTTCAAAGGCTTCGTCTTTGTGCTTCATAAGTTCTATCCAACACATCCTAGAAAAGTCATCAATAAATAATATAAAGTATTCTTCTCCTTAAGGTGACCTTTTCCTAGACGAACCACATACATCATTATGGACAAGTTCAAGTGGCCTGCTAGCTGATCCTTCCTTCTCAGGGAAGTTAGTTCTGGTTTGCTTACTAAACTTACACGATTTGCATATTGTATTGTCTAGAATTCTAATGTCTGGAAGACCATGAATTGCCTGGTATTTTCATGCTTTCCTTATCTGAGAGAAGCTAAGATGCCCCAATCTTCTGTGCCATAGATAGTGTTCATCATTCTTGCTTAGATAGCATTGAGGTTGTCCTTCTTTGAATATGTATAAATTATTTGGAGTTCTTATGCCTTTGATCACTGTTTTTCCTGTATCAAGATCACGAACACTACATCCATTTGATCGAAATATTTCCTCAGTTCCTTGATCACACATTTGACTAACACTCAGTAGATTATGCTTTAGGCCATCAACATACATGACATTTCCAGCTTTGACATTTTCCTTTAACTGAACAGAACCTTTACCTTTTATGAGTGCAGAGGTGTCATTTCCAAAAGATACCTTCTTCTCCTTCTCTAAGGCACTATATTACTGAAGTTTTTCTTTATCACCCGTCATATGTTTCGAGCATCCACTATCAATGTACCATTGATTTTCTTGCCCTTTCACATATAAGGCTATACCACATCTCTCTAGTTGTGGTTCCTTCATTCTCCATGTTTTGGCACTTGAGGCTTGCTCCTTCTGAGTTGTCTGCCGAAACCTGCTCCTACATTCAGAATCTTCATTACTGAAATTGTTACAAATAGAACATTCTATTTCATTTTCAAGAGTAGAAAAGTTATTGTAGGTTCTTTTCATGATCCCAGTCATACTTCTATGTTTTTGAGCTTCCCTAGTCATGATTGTCTTATAGGCGACACATTGAGCTACTTTGTGACCAAAGTTATGACAAGAGAAACACTGGCCATTGAAGAAAATCCTGTGATTATCAAATCTACCAACCGAATGATTGTAGTTTCTATCGACATCCATTCTTGAGGTAAATTGAGAATGTTTTACCTATGGCAGGTTGTAACTTTTGTTCATCCTTGAAGTAGATTGCCCTCGATTTACCTGGTAGTCTTTGTTCATTCTTGAGGTATATTGTCCCTGATTTACCTGGTGATCTCCATTGTGCCTTTGCTCACTCCTTGCTGCATCAAGATAACTCTTGGAGGTGGATGGTTTCTGCACTTGAGATGCTTCTTCATTATATCCCAGACCTGTCTTGATTAGTGGGGAACGCTGCACATTGATAATCTCATCTAGAGTTTCAGATCCTTTAAAAAATCTAAGATTAAGAGTTTTTGTTTTCTCAATCTCTTTCCTAAGTCCCACAATTTCACATTCTAACTTTTCATGATTTTTTTCCCTTTCAGCCAGTTGGAATTGCAGAGTATCATTAATCATATTTTTCTCTTCTAAGAAAATTTTGAGTTTAGAAATCTCTTCATAAAGACCTTCTTCATCTATGGCATCCATGAAATCATCATCTTCAAAAGCCATTAAAAGTCTATAATTATTATTACCTTGTTCATCTTCATCACTATTTGAAAGTCCATCACTGTCTTCATGAGTGTAATAGCTTTTCTTATTTACATTCTGTTTCTTGTTCCATCTAACAGGTTCCTTACCTTTGTCAAGTTTATCTTTATGAGGACACTTTGCAGCATAGTGACCGACTCTTCCACAAGCAAAGCATTTGAAAGGTAACTTACCTCTGAATCTTCCAGCACCCCGTTGAAGGTTTTTGATAAAATTTGATTCTTCCTCTTCTTCTGATATATGTCCCGAGTCATAGAGATCTCCTTTTCCTGAGGCCTTGAATGCGGCTTCTCTTTTGTCTGATGGTCCCCCTTTCCTCATTTCATAAGCGGTTAGAATTCTGTGTAGTTGCGACATGGTAATTTTCTATAGATTCTCCTTTTCTTCTATTGCAGAAACTTTTGATTCAAACTTAGGAGACAAAGATCTTAGAACCTTTTCAACCACAACAGCCTCTTTTATTTCTTCACCCAAAATTTTCATACAATTAACAATCTCATCTATACGTAGGAAATAGTTAGCCACACTTTCATCATTGTACATTCTAAGATTTTCATATTGAATTCTGAGGGTTTGAAGTTTTGCTCATTTTACCTGTTCATCTCCTTGATAGCTCAGAACGATCTTGTCCCATATTTCTTTTGCGGTTTTATACTACATAACCTTGATGAATTCTGATTGGGATAGACATCCTAATAGAGTATTGACAGCTTTTGCAATTTTTTCAAATTGCTTCTTCTCAACTGGATCTCTAGGAGTCGCTGATGGAAAAGTGTACCCTGTATCTATGATATCCCAGACTTCTATACCAAGAGATTGAAGATAGGTTGTGACTCTTACCTTCCAATAGACGAAGTTGGTCCCATAAAAAATTGGCGGCCTGATCGATGCTTCTCTCTCGTAGTTGCTCATGATGATAGATCTTCCTTCAAGCGATCAAGCTTCTTCTGAAGGACCTGCTTTGATACCAATTGTTGCAAATAATACTGAGAGGGGGGGTGAATCAGTATTATCAAGTCAATTATTTTCTTTTTCAAGCCTAGATCATATATGCTACTTCAGTTAGAGAAAACCGCGTATATACGCAACTACTGATAAAGAAACCCGCGTATACCATGCAAACTTATAATTTAATTTATCTTACAGATGTTGATCATTAATCTGTGTATCAGAATCAAATAAACAATAACTAGAAACAGTGAAATAGAGTAGAAGACAATCACACAAAAGAACACAAGATATAAGGTGGAAACCCAATGTGGGTGAAAACCACCTGCTGCAATTCGTCTCTATCTTATTTTAATTAGAAACTTCTTTTTACAATGTTTCTGTACTGGTGCAGTCTTTTACCAGTACGCAGGCTGCAACCTGCAGAGAGCTTTAACCCTCTCTCGTTCTCCAGCTTCTCCTAGAAGGGAGCTACAACCCCCTTAGCTCTTGCACTAGCCAAGATACTAGTACGTAGGTGCTGGCCTACAGAAGGCTACAACCTTCTCTTTCTTCCAGGGACCACGTTTCATAAATTTTCAGACTAGATCCATGAACATCAATCAGTCATCAAGAATCAAACAATCTCCTTTTCACCAATTAACACTGAATCAAATAGATACTTCTTTGATTGTTGTACCCAGAACACAGTAACAGTAACCACACACCAAATTCTGAACCCAGAGCACTACAGTAATAAACAGAAGCAGCTAGAACACAACTTAAGAGATGTACGGTACTTCAATAACCAAACAACTGCGTGCATACGCTTCTGCGTTTGGACCAACCTACGTATACGAAGTTTTAATTCACAGAACCTGCGTCTATACGCGCCTTCGCTTCACTGAACATGCGTACAGATCTATAAAGGATAATTCACTCTTTCAATCATTAAGACATTAGTTAACCCAGATTACTAGTTTTATAGATCGAGCATGCGCCACATATAACAGATCAAAGTCATAGAAAGATACTACTATTCAAGCTTAAAGATTTTGACCCATCAATAGAACTTTTGCTTCTCCTTGTGCTCAGGTTCCTCCTTCATTCAGATCTAGATCTGCACCATCACCCAATCACAAGTATTCCAGATCTAGTACTTTTTAGATATTCAATGATTCAGATTCACCTTTGCCAAGTGATCTCCTTCCTCTTTTATAGTCTTAGGCCTTTCATAATACCATGGACCCAATACTTGGGATCAACACTTCTGATGAGATACCATGGCCCAAAACCATAGGTTCAATTACCAAGGACTAAATACCATGGACCAAAAGTAAGTTCTTCAACATGTATGCACTTTTCCTTGTGTGAAAGTGTGTGTATATGCATACATGCTTTTGTAACGTATAACCCGCGTGTATACACGTCTTCGTCTAGGTGAACCTGTGTATATAACTTTTCCTTCATTCTAAAAGCCTGAACTGAGATCTGTCACTACAGTGAGTTGCCATCAAGGACAACACCTATGCCATAGTTCCAAACTTATGTCGTAATGCCAACATGCTTGCAGGTACCAAGTTGCATGTATAGTTTCTTCACTAGTTTTGGCATGCATGGCATATGCATGTGGGTTTTTGGTTATGATCTGTCATTGGCATGGAGGATTCCCTAGATTGACAGTCAATTTCCTAGCCTTTCCATTTCCTGGATATCCATGGAGTTTGTGGGTTTATTTCCTGGTTCTGTTTTTTGTTGGTTCTCATGTTTCCTTAGCTTGGTTTGAGTTACTAGTTCCCATAGCCTCAAACACTTTGTAGCCCTGTAACAACTTGGGTTGAGTTACTAGTCCTGTAGATTTAGTTGGAAAAATGCTCTGGAGCCCTTGGTGGGCTAAGTTACTAGTCTTGGAGCCTTGGTTGGAAAAACGCTTTAGAGCCCAATAGAAGTTGTGGGTTGAGTTACTAGTCTTAGAGCCTTGGTTGGAACAAACACTCTGGAGCCCTAGATGGCTAGGATGGAGACCGATATGGTGATGGTTTTGGTGATGTCTGACCGTGAGGTGGAACCATTGTTTGATGGATTGAGGTGGATGGCCTGTGGAAGCCCTGGATGAGTTTTGATTGATTTATTCTATGATATCCCACATTCATGCTTAGAATATGGCACGAGGGTGAATGGTTGAAGAGATATTTGGCTCAACCATTCTACGATCGAGTGGAATGTGGAAGTCCCATCCCAGGTTTGGATTTTGCATCATCACTGAAAAGTGATATCTCCTGGTATTTATATGAGTATTATGATGGATTATATGTGGTGTATATGGCTATGATTTTATCGATATTTATGTCCCTATTATGTTGGTTATATGTATATTTTATAACAACAATTATGTATGGCTCTCAGCATGTTTTTACTTGTATGTGAATATATAATGTGTCTGTGACCTAATAGATGAATATGTAGTGAATGACATGAGGAATCAATGGTTCATAATAATTCTCACATAAGTATAAGATCCCTACACTTAATTATGTTGTTTACACTTGTAGGTTACATGTTCACGATATGTTTGATGAAATGCCTGTCATGGCCAGTAGGGGTTTGGCTAAGGTATTGATCATCTCATTTCTTTTGCATCATTGTTTCCCTATAATTTTCCTAATTTGAAGCATTCATTCCATTTTGGGCAGTGGCCTAGGCTCTAGACCTGAAAAAGTGTCTCAAATCCCAGAGTCGCTGGCATAACACTAACAATTTGGCTCCACAGTCGCTAGCAGGCAAGCCTGTGAGAGAGACTTTGGATTGTTGGTCACATGCATGCCTTTTCATGGGAGCAACTTTGGGTTTAATTCATCTAAATGATATCTTAACTCAGAGGTTGGGCACCTAGAGTGTTGGATTAGCTCCTTGGGGTCCTTAAGCACCTGAGGGAGGTCTGTATGTTGTGTTTTATTTGATTCCATTTCCTTAAGGTTACCTAGGAGGTTGAATCATATCATGGTAGCCTCTCATCACATGTTTACCCTGGTTGGCCGGTTGCTTGGGTAGATGTGGGAGGAGGGTGTTACATTCTTTTGTTGCTTTGGAGAAGATTCAATTATTTTTTGATCCTTGTCTCTTATTTAATTGTTACTTGTATATATTCTAGGTGTAGTATCTCTTCCAAACTCATCCTGGTTTCTTCCCTTTATTTAATTGTAGTTGGGGTTTTGAGGAATATTAGCATGACTTTTAGGATTTTCTTCAATCTTATTTTTCTGGTAGCCTAAGTCTTGCATCTTGTTTATATGCAATGTCATCCACATAACCAAAATCATTTTTTCATAAGGTGATCATTCACTTCAAAGAATATCATCCAACATTTGAGAAAATTTCAAGTTCTTGGTGAGCTTGCCTACTTCATTCCTTAATGAAAATATTTTTTCTTCAAGCTTATCACAATTTTCTTCTTTTCCCTTCAACTATATTTCCATGGCTTCTTTTGTTCTATTAGCTTTATCAAAATAAATTTTGAAGGAGATGGCTTACCCAAATTTGTTCTCTTGCTCTTTCATTTTTTTATCAACTTCTACTTCTAGCTTCTCATAATCCTCAATCTTTTCCTTTAGCTCACTTGAGAACATTGCTTCTCACTTTTTTGCTTTCTTTGGTTAAAATCTTAGGAGAAAACTTATATTTCATCAATGATATGACTCTCCTCCTCAATGATATTTAAACGCTCTTTAAGCCTTATATTTTGTTGTCTGAGCCCAACTACTTATTCTTGAGCAACCACACATTTTGCTTCAAAATCATTGGTGTAAGCTTATTCTAGAATTAATTGACTCTTCTAATTATCTTCATCTTATTTAAAATATTCTACCTTCATGGCTATGGAGGATACTTCTTTTGGTGGCTTGAAGTCATGCCTTCTTGAATTTTCCATCTGTGTTTCTGAGGTCTACCTTCTAGCAAATAAGTTGTGTCTAAAGGTATCGATTTTGATATTGATTGCTAGAAACACTAAGATGGGGCTTCAATTAGTTTTCAAGCTTTTCCTTAGATCTATAATAAATAACCTCTGGTCCTCAACAAATCATTCAATGAGTTTTCATCTAACCATACAACCTTGAGGTTTGTGCCTTCAAGCTTGTACACATATTGACTTGGCTCTTTACACTTTATCTCCTACATGTTAGTTCTTTTTATTTGATCAAAAAGAGGTTTTCCCATCCATCACTTTAACATTCTTAACTCTTATTCTTCTTTTTTCAAATGTCACTGCTAGGCTTATTAAATGTTATAAGCAAAGGTCTACCCACTTGGAAGATTGTACTCAACTATGTAGATTTCCTTCTACTCCATAGCGATTTTTCAAAACACTTGGACCCAAAAGGGCCTTTAATACGTTGAAGTCCTACATCATGAAACCTATTAGCATTTGCACTAAAGACTTACCTTATCCGCTCCACATTCCTATCATAAAAATTACCCATGATAGCCTCATTCTTACTTCACCTCTATCCAAAATATGGCTCATACCTATGATCACCTTAACATTATAACTACATGAAATAATAACACCCTTAACACTGCTTTAGCTAACTAGATTCAACCTTGAAATATCCATCCAATAATCCTCTAACAGAGGTCGATCACCTCAAATATCAGACTAGAAATCGGTATATAACAAGACTACAACTTCGACAAAAAACTAGAATTGAAATCAACCTTCAAAAATTTAGAAACCAACCTTCAAACTAGACCTAAATTTAACCTTAAATGCAATATCACTTGGCCCTCAAACCATACCTAAATTTTGTCTTCAAAAGACTAGAGATCAACCTTCAAACTAGGCTTGAACTCTAGCTTCAAACACTAGAGTTCGACCCCTAGAAAAGACCTAAAAATTAGCCTCAACAAGACTAAACTTTATCTTCAACAAGTTTGAAACTATACCTCTAGAATAGCTTTGTAACTCACCTTCTAACCAAGACCAAAAACCTTCCCAAAGAGTGTTGAAAGCCCTTCCAAAGATGTGCCAAAAAAACCTTCCCATAGAAAACCTCTCCAACTCAGCTTCACTTCACTTGGTGCTTGAGGTATGAACCTCAGAACTTCTCCTTCACTTTCTTAAAAAATGTCGAGTTGGCTAGTGAAAGTCTTAAATTCCTCCACATAACAAGTATTTATAGTGCATTTGACCCCCAAAAGAAAGGTCAGCATGCCCACAAGCTTGGCAGACTTGTGCACTAGTTGGAATGACTCAACAAACTGTATAAAGAATATTTAAAAAATTGCTTCTCCTCAACCATGAGGAATTAAAGGGGGTGCCACATACATTGGAAAGGTATCGGAGTAAGTTTTCCAACCATATATATTACATTCCCATTTGAGCTAGGTAATTGGAGCAAAAATCAATTCAAAGATAGGGTATCTAAATGGGGCATGAAAAATCCAAAAACAATATTTCCAGAATGTGTATCATATATCATTGGAAAGGTATTGAAATATGCTATTTGACTATGTAATTTTCTCTTTCATTTGAACAACCTTTGACATTAATAACAATCATTTTCAAAAGTAATAATATTTTTAATATTATTTCGATTTTGATCTCCTCCTTTATTCCCTAATGGTCCAAGAATACTACATCCTTATGCCACCCTCGCATGAGCCCAATATGGAAATTTAATTTATAGTCTGTGTTAATTATATAAAAAATTTAACATTATAATACATTATTAAAAATAATATTGATATGAATGCATTTATTATTTTATATGAATAATTTTTTTAGTTTAATATTTTATATAATAATTATATAATATTATAAATAAATTTAATTATTAATACATTTAGTAAAATTTTATATTGATTATTCTAATTAAGTAACAATGTATGAATAATTTTATTTATCTCGATATTCGATATTTTAATTAAATTAAATGTTATTTCAAAATTTCACATACAATTCATTTAAAAAATTAAATAAAAAAATTAATTGTTTCTTAATATAAAATATTTGAATATATTATTATATTATTTCACCACTCTTTAAAATTTGTTGTCTTTTACCCTAGATCATAGTGCCTTCTTGTTCAATGCAAACATTGATAACATCTATGCCAGCACATCCTAGAGCATTAATGGCCAAGGCTGGGTGGCGATTTCACTCAGCATCTCATTCAACTTACATTCAATGTGAAAGGAAGGGTGGTAGATGGACAGGACTTGGGATTTACACCACGCTTAGGATTTGGATTTGGGAGTTAAATCACAGGGGAACCTTCATTCTGGCTCTTGTCATGCTTTGTGGGTGGCTGACCTATGTTACCTTCCTTGGCTTCTTTTGCAGGACTCTATTTCACTAACTAGTCCTTGTTGTGAGTGTTTGTTATTCTTTTTGGCCTATGTTGCTAGCCTTGGTTGCACTTGCTAAGCAACGAAATTCAAGAAGATTAGAATTGTTGACATAAACTCTTCTTACTTGATGGCCATGGTTCGAGAAAGAGGTCGTGCTAGGAGAGTAGTGTTTGGCCAAGGGCGTCAACCTCTCACACCTTAGCATGGTCAAGGGGTGAAGAAATTTGATGAAGACATGCCTCAGCATATCAGATGCCTGGTCACCACTATGGAACTGAAGAGCCCAAGAATAATGGAAATGGTCACTGAGTTGTCAGCAACTTGTCGGGTCATCATCCAAGGGACTAGGAAGAGGTCTTGTGTGTTTTGGAAGGCATAATTATGGACATGAAATTCCATCTAGTCCAAACTCATTTGGCTTTGAGGGTCATGTTAGGAGCTTAGGGAATCCATTTCCCTCCTCCTACCTCTAGCTTCATCCCATTCTCTACAAAACTCAAACCACTTAGACTTACTCTTTCAAGGATTCAAGCCTCCTAGCCCTAAGATCTAAGGGCCTATGAAAATGAAGGAAAAGTAACCAGGTAGCCCTAATGCTTTCGGCCTTGCGAAGAAAGTGAAAACTTCAACCAACAAGGCCATTTCTATAAAGAATCTGAAAGCTGAATCTTCACAGCAGAAGGTAAACATTAGCCTGTACGAAACGTTCAACAAGTGGGAATGACCTCTATAACTATTAAAAAGCCTAAAGCCTAAACCCTAAACCCTAAACACTAAACCCTAAACCCTAAACTTTATGGAGAATTCCAACACTACCCTTTGCTACAGCATATTCCTAAACCTTTGATCTGTTGGAAAATCTGCGAAAGATCAAGACATTCTACATGAGCAGCGTAGATCCTCGGCCATGATTCCTTCAGGAGCAGTGCATATATTTTCCTGATATTTTTTTGAATATTTTTAATATTTATTTTAAATATTTTAAATATTTAAAATTAAATATTTTAAAATATTTTAAAATTATTTCTAGAAGACTCTATTCTAGAAGTCTCTATTCTAGAAGTTTCTAGCATGGCATTTGCCCTATCGAATTTTGCTATATAAGGATAGTTTGTATCTCATTTCCTTTGTATCACTGATGAGTCCATAAGGACGAAACTAGTTTGATAATACAAGATATTTGTTTTGCATATTATGTGTTTTGCATAATTTTGTGTCCTTAGCATTTTTTCTGTTTTCAGTTTTATCTATCGGTTGTGTTTCAGTATTGTTCCCACCTTACTCTCTTTTTGGTTTTAGCCCTAAACTCTGTCCATGGCATGGAACACTGCTGAAAACACTGGTCCTGTTACTAGATCCAGGTCAGCCCAGAATTCTCAGCATTCTCATAATATTCAGAATGCTCAGGATGCTCAAGAACATGACTCTGCTTCTTCTTATGACAGGATTTTTAACCAGTTTTTGCGGGAGAATTCTCTTCCTCGCCGTGAGAATGCTGCCCAGCCTGATTTTATTCCTATTCAGCCTAGGCAGGATTTTTACGATGCTCATCCAACTCTGGAGCCCGAAATTACTACTGCCTTGGGTGTTGTTGGGACTGCGCAGTACCCTCCAGAAACTACGCAGCTAAACCCAACTGCTTTTGCCAATACTGCGCAGGTCCCAGGGACTGCGCAGATGGGCCCAGCAACATCTGCTCAGCCATCTTCTACTTAGCCAGCCGTTCATCATGCTCCAGAATCGTCTAATGCTCACCAGCATCTGGGTAATGAAGAAATTCTGCCTATGCCTAATTCTTGGACGGAAGTTATACAATGTGTCGTGAAAGAATTTCAAAAAGCCACTGAAATCTTGCTCAGATCTCAGTCGCTTGTTGAAAAACTGGAGGCTCTTGAGCAAGACAATAGAGTCATCCAGAGCCTTATGGTAAAAACTTTGGGTCTTGTGGCATCCGACCCTGATGCTACTGCTTCTCTTAAATCTGGGCTAGAAACAATTACTGCCAGATATAGAAAAGAATGCCATGCATTCTACTTGCAGCATGAGAGAACAATTGTTGAGAAAAATGAAGCAAGGGTTTCACAACTTGCCTCAGATTTCTGCAACAATCTTCAGCAGCTTGCCATTCCATTTCAACATATCCAGTTCACCAACTCTTCTGGTCCTATTGATGGTAGCACTATTGCTACTCAATGGATTTCACTTGCCTTGTCATCTTACAATCGACAAGTCAATCAATTCCAAATTGAGCTTGTTGAACGTCGTTCCACCCGGACTGCTGCTCAAGCCACCAGAGATGTTGCACGAGAAGAATTAGCTAAGCATGCTAATGACATTCCCCATGAAGAAGCAATTTCTGTACTGGTCCAAAGAGAAGTTTCTAAATCTCTTTAGGCCCAGTAACAGAAATTTGATGCTACTCTAAAGCTCTTGCAAGCTCAACTTGCTTATCTCATAGAGCTTCAAACTTCTGGCATCCCAGCAGCACCACAACAGCAACATACTCAACAGCACAGACAACCCCAGTAGTGCAGATAGCAGTAGCAACAACAGCCCCTGTGCAGTCAGAATAGGCAGCAGCTGCCCCAGCAGCCTCTGCGCAGTCAGCCCCAGCAACTGCGCAGACAACCTCAGAGGTAGCAACAGTTTCAACAGCTACCCCAGCAACCTACTGCGCAGCAACCTCAGCCAGAAAACGGGGTTGGCAGGGGGCGGTTCCGTTCAGTGAAACGCTCCACTTAATCTGTTGCTAGATAGTTGGCCTCCGCTCAAAACTAGTTTTTCCATAACACTGGTTTAAATCCGAAAGCCGCCCCATATGCGCCACTGCAGCAAAGTTTGCCCCAGAACCTTGCACGGAACAAAGGCAAGGCTCCTTTAGTGTAAGCAAGCTCCGTCATCTTTTTTGGTTGCCCTCCATTAGTCCAGCCTCTTACTTGGCTTATCTGCTTGGAAAAATGACTCCTTCCCAAATAGATCGTAGGATTAGAAATCTTGCTATCCACAATCTTTCTTCCACTCCTCTTTCCTTTAGCCAAACCAAATTGCTGGGCCTAGGGCACAAATACATTCCTCGTACTCCTTGCATGGCCATAGATGACATTCTCAAGAAGTATGCATATTTTTCTTGACTTTGTCGTCTTAGGTGGTTTTTCAGACTTTCTGTAGATGAGTCCTACAATCCCTTCCATTCGCCCAATCCCACTTGGGAACCACCTATCAATGGTCCTGACCTTAATCACTCTCTTCATATTGGCTTATCCATCCTTGATGACCGTATTGCCTCTGTAAACTTTTCCTCCAAACCCAGATTCCCTAGATCCCAACGACTTGCACTAAGGAGTCTTCGTCGCCTCCCTATTGTAATCGAACCGGCAGACAAAAGCCTGCGCATTGTTGTTCTCAATAGAGATAGTTATGTTGCTGATGCTCATCGGCAACTCTCAGATCTTAATGTTTACAAGAAATATGCAGTAGTTATGTGGATGGCCATCAAGAGATCTCTCAGCCAGCTTCAAGCCAGATATAGAAATCTTCTTTTAGTGCAACAATGGGAATACATAATGCAAGTCAAAACTCATAATGCTAGAGCTTGCAGGCTCTATTTCATTTGGAAAGTTCATAAAAGCCCACTTGTTGGTAGGCCTATCTGTGCCTACAACGGTTTTATGCTTGAACCTCTTTGCAAATTATTGCATTATAAACTTCTCAACACCTTGCTTGCTCAACCAAACCATCTTCTAGATTCTCTCACTTTATTAGAGGATATTGAATCTAAGTGTTTTGTTGTAGATTCATTTCTTATAACCTTTGATGTTGAGTCTTTGAATCCAAGCATTCCCACTCAGGGAGGCTTGCATGCCTTACAGGAAATGCTTAAGCAAAGCACTGCTGAGATGTTTACTCCAGAAGATGTCAACTTCCTGGTCAGCGCAGCAGAATTGGTGCTTAAGTGGCACTTTCTCGAGTTTGATGGCTCTTTCTACTGGCAGATTTGAGGCACAACTATGGGAAGCAACTTTGCTGTGGTCTATGCTTGCCTTTTTCTGTGCCACCTTGAGCAAGAAGTCTTCAGAAGATTTCATGCTCACGAGATCCAGCTCTTCAGATGCTTCATCGATGATGGCTACATGGTTTGGCATGGCTCCAGAGACAGATTGGTTCAGTTTTTGGATTGTTATCAGTCCATCTATCTAGAGCACATCCGGATCACTTCTTGCATCTCATCCACTAGTATCAACGTTTTGGAAATCATGCTTTTGAAAGGCCCAAATTTTCAGGCCTCTGGAAGGCTTTCTACCCGATGCTTTCAGAAGCCATTGAATGCCTATCAGTATATTCCTTTTACTTCATGGCATCGTCAGCACGAGAAAGTGGCTTTTGTGGTCAATGAGCTACAAAGATATCTTCGAGAGAGAGTAGTCAGATGTGGTTTCTAGAACTCAAGCAAGCGTTCTACACCAGGCTTCGGTCAAGAGGTTACCCATCGGATTTTCTCCAGGCTTGTTTTGCCAAAGTTCATTGGGATCAAAGGGATGCTCTAATGCAGTAGGTCTACACACGAGGTTCCCTTCTCTCTTCTGGCCTCAAAAGGGCTCCCTTAGTGTTGAAGCTGGATTTCTGCGAAGCCACTAGAGCTTTAAACCTTGGGGGTTCTCTAAACCCTAAACTTTATGAAGAATTCTAGTGCTACCCTTTGCTACAACATATTCCTAAACCTTTGATCTGTTGGAGAAATTTGCGAAAGATCGGGACATTCTACATGAGCAGCGCAGTCCTTGGCCATGATTCCTTCAGGAGCAGTGCATATATTTTTC
The DNA here is from genome assembly GCA_031772625.1 of Pinus tabuliformis. Lineage (NCBI taxonomy): Eukaryota > Viridiplantae > Streptophyta > Pinopsida > Pinales > Pinaceae > Pinus > Pinus tabuliformis. Next base: position 1,590,504,897 of record CM062818.1, read on the forward strand.
TAATATTTTTCTGAATTTTTAAAATATTTTTAATATTTATTTTTAATATTTAAAATTAAATATTTTAAAATATTTTAAAAATATTTCTAGAAGACTCTATTCTAGAAGTTTCTAGCATGGCACTTGCCCTGTCCACTTTTGCTATACAAGGACAGCTTGTATCTCATTTCTTTTGTATCACTGATGAGTCCATAAGGACAAAACTAGTTTGATAATACATGAGATTTGTTTTGCATATTATGTGTTTTGCATAATTTTGTGTCCTTATCATTTTTCTGTTTTCAGTTTTATCTATAGGTTATGTTTCAGTATTGTTCCCACCTTACTCTCTTTTTGGTTTTAGTCCTCAACTTGTCCCGATGATAAACCACACTAGTTGGTTCAAAACGTGTTGACAAAGATTTTCTACATGTGATTTATGCCGAAACTCTTCTTAAAAAATGTTATGGATCACAGAAACCTCAATTCAACAATATTTTTAATATTATTTATATTTACTTTTTATTTATTTCCTCCCTTTCAACAAAATTATTTTATTTGAATATCGCTTTCCTTTATCTAGAATTATGTCGTATCTTTTTTCTTATTATATTTTTTAGAATGAATGATCATGTTAGTTGTATCTAATTATTTATGTATAATTTATTAATTTATTAAAATAAATAAATAAATAATAAATTATAATATTTTGTCCCTTTACCTATCGTGTGAAAAAATAACATTTTTTTAGCCATTTCCACATAGCCGTTGGAATGTATTGACTCTCTATCTAACTTACAGCTATGGTCTGATCTTTCATCTTATCTTGATGATGAACCACACTGGTATTGACTCTCTATCTAACTTACAGCTATGGTTTGATCTTTCATCTTATCTTGATGATGAACCACACTAGTTGGTTCGGCCTAAATTTACAAATATATTTTCTTCTTAAATTAATTTCAAATATTCCAACTATTTTAATTATAACAAATTTATATATTAAAAATATTTTTTAATTATAACTTAAAATATCACATTAAAAGATTATAATCTTTTTAAAATAAAATATACACATTTAAATTTGATCCCTCTCCCCGAGGAGCTGTGTCAAGTCACACTGTGCATTATGTAATTGTACATTTACATGCAAAGCATAACAGGGTAACATGATAAAAGGCAAAGGTAGAGTCTACGAATTATGAGATAAGGGTTTTTTAATATTAATTTTTTTAAAAAGATTGGTTCAACACAAGGTAAAATGAGAAAATTGAGCTTCATTGTCCTTTGAAATTTCGTTTTAAAATTTATTTAAAATGTCTATATATATAAACATTACTGAATTAAAGGATAAGGAATTTTTTATATTATTTTATTAATAAAATTGGTTCAACAGAGAGTAAAATGAGAAAATTGGGCTTAATTGTTTTTTGAAATTTCGTTTTAAAATTTATTTAAAATATCTATATATAAACATTACTGAATTAAAAGAAATCAAAGCACATAAATTTTTAATTAAGTGTATTGATTAATTTTTACATGTTTTGGATTTTTTTTTGTTAGAATTCCTTAAAAACAATGTGGTCAAATCTTCTTTCCTTGAAAAAAATATAGTCAATTTTTTTAATTGTTTAAACTGATTTTATTATTATTATTATTATTATTATTATATATTAGCACAAGTAAAATCTATAACTCTTAAATTATATATCAATTCATTTTTACTAGATAATGTGTAAATTAAATAGAAAAATACAAACACTTTCAAAATATCTAATTACGCCGTAAGGCGTTCTGACAGGAACTCCCCTCCGTGCCGCGGTGTCTCGTTATGGACCCTTAGATCGATTGTTAGACGATGGAATAAACTCCAACCATTAGATCATCGGCTCAGGGCGAGTCATTTCTCTGCATCTTCATCAGCTTCTGGCTCTTCTGTTTCATCTTCTGCATTGCCGCCCTTAGCTTCACCCTTCAGGTCTGCATGGGCAGGTTATGGAAAGACAGGTGGCCTGCGGCTTTCATCGTCTCTCCAAGACTTCTCAACATACCGCAAGGTTGGTTCTGAAGAAGGGGATTTAGCCTTGAGTGGTGCTGGTATTCTTCGAACAAAACCTTCATCGATAAGCGAGGGCACAGAAGGAGGCACTAGCTTTTCAAAGGAGAAGGGCCTACCTTCAACACCATTGAGAAAACAATGCTGGTTAAAGGTGGCTGTTGGGTTTTTACTTCTCTTAATGCTTTTAATTCTGATCATTGCGGGATTTGGTTGGTTAAAATCTTATCGGAGTACAGAGGCATCACATTTTTCTATAGTTTTGGACTGTGGGAGCACTGGTACCCGAGTTCATGTGTATGAGTGGGTGCGGAATGATGGCAAGCATCAAGGGAGTCTTCCAATGGTGCTGCGCCCATTTCCTGAAGGTACTGATGGCAAGTCAAGGCAACAGAATGGTCGAGCTTATCATCGCATGGAAACTGAACCTGGTTTTGATAAACTTTTACACAATGAATCAGGGAGGCCAGGCTAATTTTCACATTTTTGAGAAAAGACATTTCGATTTAGATCCAACTACTCTTACGGCAGTGCTCTTTATGTTCTTTTTAATAATAATATTTGCTTTATCGTGCCTTCGTAAAGGGATCTTGAGGCTATGGCGTAAACCGCATTTGCCTCTTTTTCGACAACACACTTCAAGTGGCAGCCCCATTATCAAAATTCCATCGCCTTTTCGCTTCCAAGGACGTAATTCCATCGGTAATGGAATTTCTCCAAGTCGTTCTGGTAAGCTCTGTAACTGAAACTTTAAATTATTCATCTTCAACAGTTTTTTTTGCCATTTTGATTAAATTCTTCCAGATCCATCACAGTGAGTTTTTTGAATTGACATTTTGATCCAGCCAGAGTGGCTCACCATCAAGACTCAAAAAACACTTGCTGGCTCAAGCCTCCAAATATCAACTCAAAAAACTCAGTGTGATGGATCCAAAAAAAAATTAATCAAAGTTATTCACATCACAGAAGCCTTAACTCAGAAAAAACTTATTTTACCAATTGAATAATCTTTGATTGATCATTTTTCTTTTCCTTCACTCACTTGACAATCTGCCTCTATATGTTTGTGTTTATGTTGCCTTTTAATTCTCTTTTCTTTCAGAGGCTATGCATTTATTACTCTTCGCTGCATCTTATGCATATGTCAAGTTTTTAACCTCTGTGGTTACAGAAATGTTGATTCCCCTGCTTTTTCCACAAGTCCGCTGCATATGTTTGCATAAAATTTTCACTTAAGTTTCTTATTGAATTTACAAGTGTTTGTTGCTTGAGTGCCATGCTTGGTTGTCTTTGGTTTGCCAAAGGTTTTGAGAAGATTAATATGATTAGTTTGGACTAGTGCTCATCTGAGTATTAGCAATAGTTTATAATTTCTGTAACTATACTCATGATGATGATTTGTTCCATGAAAAAATAACACACAACAAAGGATCTGTACATGTGAACCTGTAGTATGTGGAATAAAGTCAGCTCACTCCCGTTGAGGATGTCAATTAATTTTCTCATGTTCCACTAATCTGAACAAGGGTAAAACCACAGAAGAGGCATCCTTAGGTCATGAGCTGTTCAAGACTAAAAGCTCATGGGCTCTTGATATGTTTGGCTATTGCTGTTCCACATTTTTCATTTTTGTGATTACTACACAATTAAATGCAGAACAGGTTTAAAGTCTATGAAGTGTTTCAGATGATTGGGAACACCTATGGCAGTATTGTGTGGAAAATGGGTATATTATAATGTGGCATTGTGGCTGCATCTAATGTTTCCTCATAATCAGGTTTCTGGGATTCCAAGTGAGCTGAGGTGCCTCCCTTCCTGGATGCTTTGTTCACAAGGATGAAACCAAGTGCCTTTGATGCACCATTTGCGTGAGTCAAGAACTGTGGATATGAAGAATGGGATACTCGATGACATTCTACATGATATCGTTGACGTTGTTGGATTATGTCAAACAGTCAAAGTGGACAATGAAACATTTGGAGATTCCATGAATTTCAAAAAGCATGCCTTCCTTAAAGCAAATATAAAAGATTTAACACTGTACACAGGATACTTCCCAAAGCTTGTTTAATTATAAAACACATATATTTCTCAAATGTAGAAGTCATACCATGTGTGTGTTCCTTAATAAACCTTATAATAGAGTTTATAGAGCTGATCTTTTCTACGGACGAGATAGTCATTTAGGAAAAGAGGCTAACTTGAATTTGAAATGTTGTGTGGTCATTAGTATGTGTCTTTAACTATGTTAAAGAAGCGACCAAATTGAAGAAACAGCAAGTGTATTTCCCTGGAGGTACCTTGTAGTACTGAGAAATTATTAATGATATGTTTTTCACCCCTTGTATTTAATATGCAAACAAGAATCTAGCAATTAGTTATTTCGTTTTTTCTATTCAAGACCAGATCCATAGTGCCTAAATTTGCTACTAGGCTAACCTACATAGCCATGACTCTTTTCAGCATCTGGTCACAAAGGAGTGTCCTCTCTAGTTCTGTTTTCACACCAACACGTTTCTTGGCAAGTGCCTTAGGGCATCTTAGTTGACCCTTGTTTCTGGTCATATTCTCAGGATTCTTTCCTTGTTCCCTGCTTGTGAAATGTGTCAAAAAGATCTGAGCTATAACATCAATTGTAACATTGCAGATCATGCTTGTCACTATTTTTTTTATGCTCCTCTTCATTGGCCACTGATCCATGGCAATGCATTCCTTTTCTGATGAGTGACATTCAGAAGAAGTTTTTAACATTAGAATAGTTTGATTCCAATTTTGGTTATAATTTAATACAATGCATACTTCTTCGATCCTGGAAATTGAGGGAAAATTTTACATGCAAGAGATATCGAAGACAGTGCACCTTCGTAGGTAGTTAATCCAGGGGATAACCATCAACATGGTGACAAACTCAAGTTGAATGTGTTTCCTGTGTGATCTAGGCTTAACTTTCCCCAACCTCTTACATGCTCATTATTTGCTTATCATTTCCTTTTTTCTCCAAAGGCATTGCTCTAAGTTATTCTTGACAAACGGAGTTATATGGGGAAGTTGTTCATATCATGGACAGAATTAGCAAGGATCGAATAGAAGTTCACCACTTTTGCATCTCTCCAAAAGCTTTAGCTTTGTTTACACATACTGTAAACATGGATACGTTTTGGATCTGATTGGATTTCTTTTTTTATGGGCTTGGTTCTGATGCAACTGACATTTATTTACAATGAGGAATTTCATCTCTTCTTTTCCATTTTCCTAAAGTTGTTTGAACTCATTTCCAGAATTGCTAACTGGTGTGGTTGAAGCTACTATAAAAAACTAAAAAAGGATCAAATAAGGCAATTCTAGGGGATGGGCTGACATCCATTGTAGGAGGTAGGCTGCATGTTCTACTCTTCTCATGTATTATCATTGAACTGAAATTTAAGTCCAGGACTACAGTTTGTAGATCTGTTTCTATTGTCTTTGGTGCTTTGATCCTTCAACTAGTTTCCCCCATTTTATTCTGTCTCATGTGTTGTGAAACTGCCTTCCCTATAAGTGGTTCGGGGGAGAAGCTTTGCTTCTTTTAATAACATGCTCAGTCTACTAATCCTGATTGGATGGGATAGAAATTCATGTGGTCGCCATTAAGATTTCTATTGTTTAGTTTTACTTTACAAGAAGGATTTTGTATCTACTTTATTGATCTCATCACAGGAAACCTTCCAAATTCATTTGTCATGTAATTCTAATAATGTTGTTTATTCTTCCTTGAAATGAAATTAAAACAGTTATGAATCATGATGTTGCAAATTGTATATGATTTCTGTCTGTGTTTTCCCAAGCATCATATTCTGTAATGTAACTGGAATTATTTTTCTTCATTATTTTCAGGGGATGGAAGAGCAAAGATACCACTTAGCCCTTCAAATTCAGGGTGTCAGCAACCATTTGGACTTGCGCAAAGCCTTGCGGGTGGAAGTGTGCAACATGCTGATTCTCTCAAGCACCAGTCAACTGTGTCAGTTGGATTGTGTTTTCCAAGCAATTTGGGGCAAATACAAACTGATACTGGACCCTTGTGGATGCCTCACAGAGGTCAAATGCGGTTGCAGAGTCGACGATCACAATCAAGAGAAGATCTCAGTTTATCAGTTTTAGAGAGCCATGTCGTCAAGTTGTGATGGCTAGAAGCTGTATATAGATTTTAGAGAAAGGCTGTGCTTTTCTCAAAAGTGTACATTACAGGAGAATCTGGAATATCAACTTGTTAAGCGAGTGTAGCTTTATGCAGCATCTCTGGGCTGGTTCTTTATGTATTGAGGGGAGATCCCTACAGCACAACTGAAATATATACTAAAATATTGCGAATTGTATTTTTGGTCTCTCTACATTTTGGCGGATGGTTGGATCTTGTTAATTTTATCTGTAATGTTAGCATATTCATCTCGCTTAGCGTCTTTGATGGATATTTGTAACATAAATGCATTTTAAATAACATTTTTTTTTTCAACTTCAGGTCGCTGACAGCCAAATGTCATATTATAGAGTTATCATTTTATTCTTTTTGGAAATTTCGAAATCTCTTGGGACCCGTGTTGTTTCCTGGCAGTGTAAAGTTTCTTTACTTTTCAGAGGTTAAAAGGAAGCTTCTGAACACAGTTCATTGGCAGTTCATTCATGTGTTATCTTTAATAGTCAAACTCCAAGTTCATAGGATTCAATTAGTCTCCAAACCTTTTAGACTATTTAAATTTATACCAATTGCAAATAATTATTACAACAATGTACTTGATTTATATCATTCAATTTTTTAATTAGGAAAGAAAATTGATCTTAAATTTAGGAAATGTCATTTTTCGGAGCCAAAATGGCAGAAAATAGTGGTTGGAATACCGTAATTACGCCGTAAGGCGTTCCCTCTGAGAGGAACTCCCCTCCGTGCCGCGGTGTCTCGTTATGGGCCCTTAGATCGATTGTTAGACGATGGAATAAACTCCAACCATTAGATCATCGGCCTTTTTAGAAACCAAGCGTCAGCGAAGAGAGGCCAAGCGTCTGTGGATGGATGAGAGAGGACAGCAATCTGAGGCGCCTCGATCCCCTTCGATCTGAACATCAGGGAGCTCTATGAAGCGGATCATGTCCCTTGACGAAGATGGCAGGGTGTGGTGAGGAGAGCCATCCATCCATTCGGCGGTGAAGAAGGTGACAGAAAACCCATGGTACACAGTCAGCCGAATATTCACGCCAGTTCACACCAGTTCTTCACTTGATCGCTCTACTTTGTGGTCACTCATTTCATGGCTCCTCGGCATTCTCGTTCTCTGTTGGCGAAAGCTTTCTTATTCTTTATTCTTATTCTTTCCCCCGTTGCAATTTCCACAGGGCTTTGCATTGCAATCAGCCATGAAATTCAAAGAAAAACCAAATATTCTTGCAGCAGATGTCTTCCCTGTACCTCTGGGCCCATGAAAAAGATAAAAGGGTGCAATCTTATCTTTGTTAATTGCACTGGAAAGAGCTTGAGCAATAATGCTCTGCCCAACCAGTTCCTCGAAAGACTTGGGACTGTACTTTTGACTCAAGCTTCTATTCACTAACATGTTTTCGTTAGTCCTCATCTGTAAGGATTCCTCCTCTGTCTCATATTCACTAATCCCTGACTTTCTGGTCCTGTGATGAGTTTTGATGAGAGGATGGAGATCTAGCTCACTGAAACATCTGTTGTTTACATGGGGAGAATCACCATAATCGTCCAGAGGCGAGTCCAAGGTTAAAACATTCGTGTGGGGGGGATCTGACCAATGGGGTTTCATCCTTTGAATAGGAGCAATCCGAGGAAGAAAAATCTGTAACATATTCAAATTGAATAGGTTCTTGATAGTGCAGAGTACTCGCAGAATTAGAGAGTGATTTTCTCCTATTGGCAACCAGCACACCACATGAAAACCTCTTCCCTCTGATGCCCTTCAATTTTTTACCTCTACCATTTCGCCTTCCAGACCAGGACCAAGGAAGTCTGCATCCATATCTTGAAATTGTTTGACAACCCCCAAACTCTTCAACATTTCTTTGTATATCGATGTTGTTTTGCAGATTTTCCTCCCTTAAAGTTTTATGATCATAAGGCCCAATGTAAGGGTCTATAGTATTAAGCCCCATTGTCATCTAAAACAAGTTCGAAGCTTTCTTCTTTGCAAGTATTAGCGGGAGAACTAATCAATGAAAAATCATCTTGATCTACAGGCAGTGTAAACTCATGGAAGGAATTCAGAGCTGTAGGATGGTTTTCATCAGTAAATCCCTGGTATATTTTGAATGATCTTGAAGATGTAGATTTGCTCTTTCCAGCAACAAGTTTTCTTTTCTGAAAGTACTTGGGATTTTTTCGGTTGCTTTTCCTTCTATGATATTTGAGTGCACCTTCAGCATCGAGATCCTCTACCAGAGTACTTCCACCGACAAACTCTCTTTTTGAACTCTTAATATTTTGTATGATTTTCTGTACTGTATCATGTATGCTGTTTTTATCAGAAGTTGTCAAGTTGGTATCAGACACTTTTCCTTCTTGTAAGGCCATGGAACTCATTTATATTGAAGCAGTTAAAGATAATTTTGCATAGCTTATTCACATTAAGGACTGTAGCCTTTCAATTGTTCATCACAGACCAACATTATCAGAATTCAGTCACAAGTCTGGTGTCGAGATAAATTTGCCACGTCACCTGATTTTTCAAATACAAAAACAGATATCTTAGAATACCCAAAATAGGAAAGCTTATTTCCATTCCAAAATCTACTGTGCTTTTTGGCTTCTCTAAGCTCAGGTTTCTACGTTATGCCTGCAAGTTTCCTCATTCACTCAGTTTTATCTACGTTAAGATACCCATGAGTTCATGGACTCTCATTATGATGTTTTGATCTATTAATTCGTCGCAGAAATCCATCTTGTTTTATCTTACTTAGTGGTACAATTCCATCTTTACTTCGTAAAATTCCTGGATGTACCAATTTCAATGATTTTGAATAATTAAGACTGACACATCAAGGAGTTCTGGTTCAAAATCTCTCAAGTTAGACTTAGTTTCAAAATTCCAAGTCATATAATACGCACACCTAAACAGTTTAAAAGCATTAACGTTTTATCGGAAATTTAAGGTTGAAAAGGCTTTCTGATGAGATTCTAGCTTTAGGAAAATCTGTGCGAAGATAAAATTTCAGTGCCATGGATGGAGAAAGTCAAAGTTATCCTCTACTGCCAGCTTACACGCCATCAAATATTCCAAAAATTGAGGACTTCCTGTGAAAGTTCACGCTTTCCCTTCATCATTAATAGAGCAAGCAGCAAGAGCTTATCATTTCCCATGCACATGTACATATTATTCATAATGATCCCTATCCATGATTAATACATAGCAGTTACGATGACTCTACCACTCAATATAACTTCCAATTGCAGGGAACAGCACTAAGAAAAGAAAAGAAAAAAACCCTGCAATACAGAAATTGGACGAAAAATTCTATTATCTATAATAAACTCTTTGTGAGTTCATAACATAGATTATCCTTGAAATGAGAAAAAACCAATAACTTCCCTTTTTGATTCGGAAAGAGTAGGCAGGTTGCTTACTTGAATTTTGAATTTGAATGATGATATTCTCAAAATCAATGCCCAAGCCAGCACCATTGAATTATAATTGCTAATGTGACTAACTATATATATATATTTATAGCACGATTTCCATCTCTACAACTTAATATAAGATTTGGAAATGGTGGCCATCAACTACTCCATCACCATTAGCAGGCCTGCATTTAATAATATTCAAATTAAATTTTGTGCAGGCCTAATGGAATGGAGTCATGCAGTTTAAATAAACAAGAGAGAACTCTTGTTAAATTAATTAATAGAAAACGCTGGTTGGTGGCAGAATGCAAGGTCATTTTAAGATCAGGAAGGTGACTTTCGTTGTATTGTGGATTTGTGTTGGTTTATTAATCACTTATTCTGATTCATATATGTTGATCTCATTATCTATATGATCCGAATATAAAAAGCAGAGGATTCCTGAGAATAGAGAATATATTCATTAGTTTATAATTTATGTTCTAGCATTATTTGGCTAGCTGACCAAGTCATTTGGACATGGCTTTGCCCTGGTTGCAGGTATTCTTCAAAGTGATCCACTAGTGCAAGTGTTTATCATAGATCTCCACAAAAACAGTGAAGTGTTTATCATAGATCTTTATCATAGATCTCCACAAAAACAGTGAAGTGTTTATCATAGATCTTCACAAAAACTATTAACAGTTAATCCATATGGATATAATTTCGAAAACAGTTTGGGATACAAAATTCAATTCATTACGCCGTAAGGCGTTTCCCTTTGAAATGAATTGCCCCAGCCGATGCCGTGTCTTATTGTTGACCGAGTTTGGGATACAAAATTCAATTCATTACGTCGTAAGGCGTTTCCCTTTGAAATGAATTGCCCCAGCCGATGCCGTGTCTTATTGTTGACCGTAGATTTGTGGTGTTAGACGATTGAAGGAAGTTTGGTCGTTGATCCTCACACTGTCCTTTTGTCTCCCAACCCAATGGCCTCTGTGTCTTCTGAGTTATTGTTCGGGCGGTGGCAGATTAAGCATTTCTTGCTATCGAGCCTCGCACGGACACTGGAGGCCTTTCCTACGATGGTCATGATTTTCGCCGACTATGAACCCCATTGGCATTGCAATGGAGGGAAAACTCCAGAGGATTTCCTTTCCGTGAAGCCAAGGTTCGAATCCTGCAGCCCGACGGGATCTATATGCTCCATGGACCCGGCCTCATGGGACTAGGACGGAGGCCCCGGGGTTTCGACGGTCTGCGGATGGTATCTCGTCTGCGGCCAGAAATACAAAGTTGGGTTTCTGCAGTCTGTGTTCTTTGTCGGGTGTTTGCTCGGTAATTGATATTTTCAGCCCCTGTGCGCTTTTATATCTGATGGCTGATCGCCATTAAGATTTTCTTTCAGTTTCTGATTTATTTTTTGATACAGGTGCAGGGATATCTGGGCATCTATCGGATTCTTCGCTGGGGCGTGAGGGTGTCCTGAAGTTGGTCTGCATCTGCAATGCCATTTTTTGGTTTCCTGACGGCAATGTCGCCGAATTTCTGGGTTTATTTAATTCTCCGTCTATTGACGGGAATTAGCAATGGTGGCCTGGGGTTGTCGTCGTTCATCTTGGCGACGGAAGCCGTCGGACCGTCCAAGAGAGCACCGGTTGGCATGTCGACTTTCTACTTCTTTTCTCTCGGCATAGCAGTGCTGCCGGCTCTGTCCTACTTTTCCAGCAATTGGAGATATCTGTACGTCGCGGGTTCGATTCCCTTGGCCGTGTATTGCATCTTCGTTCTGCCATTCGTTTGGGAGTCCCCGCGGTGGTACTTGGTGAAGGGCAGGCTGAAAGAAGCCATGGGCATCATGAGATAATAATCATCATCCCTCCATGATTCACATTATAGAAATAATAATTGACATTATCCACATACACAACTCTTGTGATGCATCTTTCTCATATGCTCAGGTCATTTTTTGAAATAAGTGTACTCATCCAATGATGGAGACTCAACACGCATGAGGTACATTAGTCATTTATTCATAAGAATATTTTTCATTTAGTATATTGGGATGTAAAGATTGTGGGTTGAAGTTGGAAATGAATCATGATGTTTGGAAGTTATACTTGTTGCATTATTTCATTTTTGTGGTTATATCCTCCTTCTAGTGAAGTGTAACCATATAGGGACTTGTCCAACCTCATTAAGAATAATAAGCCTAAATAAATTAAAATAGAGTGGCTATATCATTTCATACTCAACACCTTCCATGCATCCCTTTTTTCCATTCTCCTGTCTTTTAACTTACTTAGTGTCATTAGTTTGCAAGTTTCTTACTTGTCTCATTAAACCAATCGAGTATGATGTGTAAGGGTGTCCCTCCATCATCAAAGTTGAAATTTTTCTCATATCCACCAAAATAAAATAAAAAATAAAACTTTACAAAAACAAAAATAAAAAAAATAACCACACAAAACATTAAAATAATATTTGTTAAATAAATTAAATCCCTCTAAACTCATGTTAGATTTATATTTAAAATAAATCTAAATTAATTCTATTGGAAAAAATGGTGTCCATTTTCCCTGCAGTTCAACCTCGCACTTTATTTCATTTCATAAAAAATGAACACCACTCCATTCAAGTACAACCTTTGACATGTTACAAAAATTGAAAGATCCATATAACCAGCATCCATATGCTCTTAATCCGTGCTGCTATGAAGCCTTCACATGGGTCCCCTCGACCTAAAATTATTTAATGAGAAAGTTCAAAGGGGAGGTGCATTTTCGAACGGGCTCGCCTTTTAACAACCTGCGGATCCTCACTTGATTGTCCGTGCTGCACTAATTTGTTTATCCTGTCGCACAAAAATTCTGTTTTCAATGACAAATTTTACAAGTAATAATAATTTTTTAAGATACAGTGAGCATTTACAATGATTCAGTGCATGGTTTAACGACGTTTTAGGAGCTAGCCATGGGAGATTTCAGAAGACTATGCTGTTGCTGATGCCTAGAGAGGTTTGTCTATTTTGTTCATGTGTGAAGTCTCGAGGAGACTGCATTTGTAGTTGGGACACTGTTGCCTGCACCTTAAAGGCCTGCTTAGACCTTCATAAACAAAGTTACATTCAAATGAAGCATGCCAACGGAGCCAACATACTAAATAAGTAGCTTCCACTAGGTATTTAGTCATATATTCTCTGTTTGATATGTGCTTATTTATTTTTTATTTTTCAAATTGAAAGGGTGTACCTAATGTCTGTGCATATCATTCTTACTTCCAGAACACCTAGAATAGGTTACATCATTTGCATTATCAAAAGTAGAATCACAACACACGCAAACAAATACATACACCCACCAAGCACAAGAAAATAGTGTAATGGCTATCAACTTTTTTAAATCAAACTTTTAATAATCTCAATAATAAATCTAATGTTCTTTAGAAAAGACCTGCTACTCTAGTTTTTGTTGGGTTTCGTACAGTTTATAGTGTATCATAAGGAAATACATTTCTTGAAGGGATTGCATCAGAAGGCTCAACGGACCTTTGAGCATTTTTGTAGGGGTTTATGTTATCCAATCATTAAAATTTTTGATAAAATTAGTCTGGACTATCCACATGCCTATTTTTTTCAATAAATTTGAAGAAGCGCATGTTTTTGCTTTAATAATATGTATACTCCTAAAATTTTCTGAACTGTAGTTTTGTGGGCCAATTGTTTTCTGTATTGTACGGTATCCACATTTGAATTCAGATTCTATCTTGATAACTATCATTTCTTAGTATGTTTTTATGAATATATTGCATTGTAAGTGTTCTCTCTTCTTACATTGGACAAGAGAATACGGCTGTCTTTGGCAATGTGAAGTTGTGGAAGATGCAAAACTTCCCTTGCTTTACATGAGCCAACTTGACCTTCAATAGAAATGTTGTTGAACACAATGAGAAGTTTCATGCTTCTTTAGAGAGCATCCCGAAAGGCTTGTGTAATTCCTGCTTTGTTTTGGTTGATGCCTTGCTGAGGAATCATTGAGACTCATCATGGTTTTGTGGTCCAATCAGAACCTATTCAATACTCACCTTCGTTGACTATATTAGTCGAACACAAACCCTGTCAAAACTCTCAAGCCAGTAGGGCTCGGGCACAATGTTAGTTCCTCAATATGGTGATCAAAGTCTGTCTTCAACATTACAATTGTCTTCACACATCCTTTTTCTAAATGAATCTATATTACATGCGCTTGAAGAACTAGCTTTGAAGTCTCGATTCTCAGGCAATGTTCAGGTCTAAGTTCATGTAGGCAATTCTATGTTGAAATTATACTTGCATACCAGAATCTTATATTGGCGGAAGACCGTTACTCAAATGTCTGCCAAAAAGAGAACCCATTTTGACACACCACCTATGCAGAGGAAGAAGCTTCACAAGTGTTTGGGCTCCTTTTCTCTATCATGGCTGGGGAAGTAGGCAAGAGTAAATATCTCTACAGGCATGAAGTCTAATAAAAATAATGTATAAGACATATTTGACAACCAACAATTGCATCTAAAATGAAAAATATGTTCCCGGCCTTTCAGAAAATGTGGAGTCTAGCAGAATGTGAGGCCATCATTATCATCGAAATTCCAACCAGATATGAATCTTTCAGTCTTATGGTATTATGGGACAATAACATCACTGATATATGAACTATATATCAAGCTTTTAATCCTAAAATATAAGTGATGGATGCTTCATTACAAAGCCTAGAAGTCTTCTTTCAAATGTAACAATTGGATGATGCACAGAAGTTGATGCTAATAGAAGTCCGTATGGAGTGACCAACCCATAACATGGTGGTGGGCTCTTGTACGAGAAGCCTTCTTTCAAATATAACAACTGAATGATGCAAAGAAGTTGATGCTAAAAGAAGTCAGTATGGAGCGACCAACCCTTAACATGGCGGTGGGCTCTTGTACGAGACTTAGTTAACTCAAATTCACCTCCTACACAAACTTTGATATGCTTCAAGCAAGAAATGCAAGATAGGTTATACCTGAAGGGGAAAGCAGAGGAAATCATGAAGTAGTGGATTCATGTAAGGCAAGTACCTAGTCAAAGGCATCAAACAATATTTTTGATGGCTTCAAGTCCATGGTGGCGAATTGGAAGTTCCTCGACTCACTTCTCAGAGGACTCTCAACCAAAATATCCAAAGAAAAATGGACCTGCTTAGTATAAATGCTTTGGAGAATGCTTTACAAGTAGCTTTCGAGTTTGAGGCCAAAGCTTCAGAAGAAAATGTACTAAGCCTCCACCAACTAAAGTAAGGTTCTCGAAGCCTTATCTTTTAGAACCGTCTCTATTAGTAACTCAGAGCAGCCTTTAAATCAGGGAAATGATTACACAATAGATAAAATTGGCCAGCGCTTATCAAAAATTCCATCCAGCCAGATAGTCGATGCTCAATCCTACTTTATATTTTCTAAGTGCAACCAATAACTCCACGAGGATAACATGATCCCTATTTAGCAAATACACCCCCTGCCTGCTCAAATGGTTGGTACCTATAATCGTAGCCCTGTATGGATAAAAATGATGACTACGAGTTACATTGGCTCTATACATTGATGGCAGTTTCTTTCTCCAATAAAAAACTTATATTTTCAAAAAATTACCATTAACATCATTGGGATAACTGTGTACAACACAGCACAAACCTTGTCGACATTTTGGATTCAGATACGTAAATAAGTTATTTCTACAAGATGGCGATGGCGTGGAAGCCATATATTGGGCGTCCTTTCGACATACGAACAAACGTCGCTGTCTTCATAGATCTGTTCGGTGGCCAAGTGGCCCGCTCCAGTTTCTTTGTTTTCTTGAGGAGATGGATGGATAGATACATACATGTTGGGTGTTGGCTTTATCAGATATCATAGCTACTAAATTCGAATTTGATAGGATACTATTAAAAAAAAATTATGAGAAATTTTCAATTCTGATAATATATATTTTAAATATTTAAATATATATATTTCTTTTCTTATAAATTTGATAGTATATATTTTAAATATTTTAATATATATATATATATATATATATATATATATATATATATATATATTTTTTAAAAGTAATGCTTTTTATTTTATTTTTTTCATTTTAAAATTTAAATATTTTTTAATAATTTTGACAATATAAACAATTTTTTTTTTTTTTTTTTTTTTTTTTGTATGGGGGAATTATGCAGTGCATTATATTAGATATCATTTTTGGGATTCAACTGCGTTAAATAAGTCATTCAAACGTATGACCATTTCCATGAGAGGTAGTCGTAACTGACTAATTTCTCATGATTTTTGAATAGTTCACTTAGCACTCATTGCATCAGGTGATGCTCACAGGGGTGAAGAAGTGGGATTGAAACTAGTGAAATGTGGAGAACGAATCACATAGCATCAATCATCACTTCCGGGGCTTGCACCCGGTAACCAGGACTTCCCAGGAGGTCACCCATCCCAGAACTCCTCTGGCTCAAGCGCGCTTAACTGTGGAGTTTTTCCCCACAATCAAGCCCACTTAGCTTGCTACCCCATTTGCAAAACCTTAGCAAGTATTGTGCCTCATGAACCATCCATCAAAAGAAAAATACCATAAACAACGAGGTGGAGAAATCAGAAAACTAAGCATTTTTCATTTTATTTATATTTTATATATTTTTTTAGCTGAAATATATCTTAATAGTAAATTTTCAAAATATTTTAGAAAACCATTTACATCACTGCTCTTTACTTTTCGATATAATTTTACTTTCCGACATAATTTTAGAATTTTTAACTCAGATATGACTGGTACACTGTATTAACATAAATATTGGCATCCGAAGCAGAAATTATCTTTTACTCTTCCTTTGTCTATGTCAGGGATTTGCAAGTTTGAAGAAAGAGAAAACAGTGAAAAATAGACAAGGGTTTGATATAGTACAATGCACATGTCAAACACCCGACAGAATCTTCATGACAAGTTTGTATGGACTGTCTATGAAATTTCGACCAGTTAGTATTAATTGATTATGAAACGGGAACAGCTTGAATTACCAAATAAATAGTGAATTTTTCCATGCACAATTAATAACGATAATATTTAAATTTAATGTATCTAAAATTATATAATTATAATCGATTTACAAATAGTACCACCTTATTATTCGGTACAAATAAACAGTTATATAATACCAATGTCATAACCGGTCAAAAGAGATGTGACTGGATCTTTGATTTTTCAAAATGATATTGCCAGAGCCTCTTTGCTTTGAAATGATTTTTGACACGGTCTTTAAAATTTTAAGCAGTGTCATCCTCGGTGAGATCACGAGGAATAAATGCGTGCAATGGATTGGTGTTTTTATTAAATTTTTTTGTTTTTCAGTTTTTATTTTTTTTTCCTATAATTTAATGTTTTTTTTTTTCATATATATATATATTATTTTGTTTTATTTTATTTTTTTAATGTTTTTGTTTTTTTTCAACTATAACTTAATCACATTATATGTTAATTTGATAGTTAATTTTAAAGTTTTTGTTATAATGGATGAGTTCAATTTTATGATAGAATTTTTAGTTTTTTTTTTAATTTTCATTACAATTAGTTGAGTTTGTCTATACTTTGGACGTGTTTTAGTTTTCATTAGAATTGGTCGAGTTTGCCTATACTCCGTGTCAATTTGATGGTTGATTTTTAAATTTTTATTGCAATGTGTCAAGCTGTCCTAATATTTTAAAATCGTTATACTTTTAGCATTTAAAAAAGAAATTATTGTTGGTATACTTACTCTTTCATTCATGTATTCATTTTTAAAGTTCCTTTAGTCATAAAATATTTAGTTTTCATTACAATTGGCCGAAATCATTATACTTTTAGCATTTAAAAAAGAAATTATGGTTGGTATACTTACTCTTTCATTCATGTATTCATTTTTAAAGTTCTTTTAGTCATAAAATATTTAGTTTTCATTACAATTGGCCGAGTTTACCTATACTGCATGTCAATTTGATGGTTGATTTTTAAATTTTTATTGCAATGTGTCAAGTTGTCCTAATATTTTAAAATCGTTATACTTTTACCATTTAAAAAAGAAATTAAATCATTATACTTTTAGCATTTAAAAAAGAAATTATTGTTCATATGGCTCTTTCATGTGTTCATTTTTTAAGTTTTTTAGTCATAAAATATTTCCCATGGTATTTTATTTTTAACACTATGGTTGAAAACAATTATAAGTATTTAAAAAATTGTTGGAATTTTATGACTTTTCAGAGACCTGATATTTTATTTTACTTTTAGTGTCATGCCTAAAAATCTTTGAAATTTTAAGGTACTTTTAAGTCATGATATTTAGGTATTTTTGAGTCATGATATTTTATTCTTAACATCATTGCTAAAAAATATTGAAAATTTACCTCGAAGAAAAAGATGTTATTCCAACATCAACACTCGTGTTTTTTGCACAAAATATTATAAGTATTTTAAAAATTGTTGGAATTTTATGACTTTTTAGGGACTTGATATTTTATTTTATTTTTAGTGTCATGCCTAAAAATCTTTGAAATTTTAAGGTACTTTTAAGTCATGATATTTAGGTATTTTTGAGTCTTTATATTTTATTCTTAACATCATTGCTAAAAAATATTGAAAATTTACCTCGAAGAAAAAGATGTTATTCCAACATCAACAATCCTGTTTTTTGCACAAAAAAATAGTTTTTATTGGCTTTTACTATCATTTTTAAAAAATGTTGAAAATTTACCCTGAAAAAAAACGTTCCAACGTAAACACTTTTCGTTTTCTGGGTATTTTTTCATTCCTTTTCAGGGGTTTTTTAGCTAGATTTCTCATTTTGAGTTTATAGTTCTTGTTTCATAGTTTACACTATTGTTTTCTAACCATATATCATTACTCTCCAGTTTGAATGAGGTAATTGGATTATAAATTCATTGAAATATAGGGTATCTAAATTGGGTGTAAGAAATTAAAAAACAATGTTTCTTAAAAGCTTGCCATGTATGGTTTAAAATGTCTTAAAATTTTCTATTTGACTATGTAGCTTTCTCTTTCATTTGGACAACCTCTGACAATAATTATAACTATTTCCAACAATCTCCCCCTTGCTTAACAACATAATTATTTGATGTTTTCATCTTTGATAGTTTCTCTCCATGTTTACATTATCTTTATACTTATTGTCAGCTACTATCGTGTCTACATTCTCTCCCCTTTAAACATCAATAACAAAGGGTGATCCCTTTGATTTTTCACTTCAATATTTATCTTCATATTGAGGATTTTCAATCAATGTCAAATATGGACATCTTTCTCCATGGCTTAGAACACCAAATGTATATATAATTGATGTCTAATACAAATTTTCTCCATCAAGTTATATATATATATATATATATATATATATATATATATATATATATATATATATATATATATATATATATATATATATATTCAATACTGGATAGGCCTAACTCCATTAAGGCCAAGCTAGGTGTCTCCATAGAGGCCTATTGAACAACAGGTCGTTGGATCATGGATTGTTGTACTTTATCTAGAAAACTTCTCGCTCATTGATGAAACCATCTTTCTTGGTGTCCAAATCATCATTCTCATAGTCATCATGGTCATCATGATCTATAACCACTAAAATTTCTCCCTTAAAGGAAAATTATTGATGCATACTTCTATCAAGTTTTCCCTATATCTCATCTTCATCTCCATCTGACTCAACTAGTTGTTCAAAATCATGAATCAAAGGTTCTTCTTCATACAAATCCTCATACTCTTGATTTTCTTCTAGGTTGTCTTCCTATTTATTCCATCCAAGAAAAAATCGAACTAGGTACTCTCAAAGGTTATAAAGAATGGAAAGAAATTGAAAATGCAGATACTACTTCAAAATTTATTTTTTTATCCTCTACATTCCTTTAAATGACATTCACAGTAACATGCCTTGCTTAGAATATTGACTTTACTCATTCATGGGTTCACTGCATAATACTTAACGAACAAAATAACAAGTTTTGAATACATTCCAATTGATGTAAAGGGAATGCCTCATGTCATTTGTTGGGAAGGGAGTGGAAGAGAAAATAACAATGATATTTCAAAGGCTAAACAATGTTGGATAAACAGTGATGTGAAGACATAGAAGAAATGGCACAAAGTATCATCTCCCTTTAACATCCAAGGTTATTGTAACTGTGATATGTAAATAACCTATGTTTTATCACTCACTTTGGGAGCATCATAACTAGAAACCAAATATTCAAAAAACTCTATCTTATTCGAAGAAACTAGCAGAATCAAGTGATCCACCATTTTGGTTGGTTAGTTTACTCTTATCTTTATTTTCCTCAAGTCAACCAAAAATATCCTTCTCATCTCTAGATTGTCTAGCCTTCCTCTTTCCAAACTCAAGTTGCATTTTTGGCCAGCTGCATTTGATGAAACATATACTACATATTTAATTAATTGTTGCAAGGAGTCAGGACATTTTGGTATTTGTGGAACCTTTCCTAGAGCTTCAATAAGAATGTAGGGCTTAGATGAATTAATTCCAGGTTCTTGAATAACACATTTTTGAACAAGAAATATGGAAGATTTAGTTTCCATAGTAGTACATACTCCATCCAAAAATTTAGCAAGATGTAATGTATCTTTTGTAAGGTCAATTAGTTAAGAACTAATAAGTGTGACATTTATATCCTTATTGAATTTGCATTCCTCATCGAAATAAACAACCCAGCTTGTGAGTTCCTTCAAAACTCATTTTCCAACATCATGGATCGTCACAAATACACCAATATTTGTTGAAACATGTTAGATTATTTATGGATTCTCATACATCCCTTAAAAACCTTTTGTGTTATTGCTAGAGTTGCCTCATCTCTACTAATACATTTGAAAATACTCTCTTGAATCCCTGAGAAAAGTCCCCGAACTTCATGGTCATCGACACCCTTTGAGATTGTAGCCTTCGACTACAGAGACATAAATTCATACTTCTCCAATTATCCCCTGTGTTTAGAGAGGGATCTAATCCACAAGTTTCCTTTGATGTCATCCTCTTCTCTAGCTAGATTTTTCCTCTCCTCTTGTCCTTTTCAAGAAAACTCCTAGCCTCCCTCCTACTCTTCAATAATCCTTCATGCATAGAAAGTTTCCACTCGTTTGGTCCATTTATGAGGTGAAGCCTAGAAAGTTTCCACTCATTTGGTCCATTTATGAGGTGGAGCCTAACTCTTTCAAGGAAGTAGAATCTAGGTCTTGTGTGTTGCATTGATCTAGTGCATTAGCTATAGGTTTCCATCCACAAAGACCTATGATTTGATCATATAAATCCATCTTGGTCTCTTCTTGTTTTCTTCTCCATGCCTTCATGTATTTTTCTTTATTCTTGGTATAGATATATTCTTCCTTGATTTGTTTAGGATACCATCTCATGTAATTTTTGTAGTCACATATTGTATGCCCATAGATATGGCATTTATTGAATTTGGTACATGAATAAGCGAGTGAATGGATTATAATTTTTTCTATTGTAGCCATTGACCCTTTGATTTGATTTCCTACAATTTTTCTTCAAGAGGTCTAACAAGGGCCTATATAATTATCCATGTCATAGGCTATACAATTCCTTGCTTTATGTCCAACATTGTGCATGAAAAATAATGACCAAGAAATATAATTTGATACCTAGCTAACAAGAATTGTCTTGATGAAAAAATTCTTCTAAAATTTTTCTTTGTTGAAGAATATTTAATTCTTTATTAATCCCTATCTTTTATTTCCTTGGTACTTGTATAGAATGTAGGTACAAACAAATCTTGATTTCTTCCCTTGTTTTAATTATGGTTGGAGCAATAAAGAATATTAGCATGAATTTTATGCCTTTCCTCAATATTCTGGTGAAATAAGGCTTGTATCTTCTTATTACAAAATCTCAAGCACATAACCAAGATTGTTTTTTCATATGGCAATATTTGACTACAAAGAATATCATCCAACATTTGAAATTTTAAGATTCTTGTTGAGTTTGTCTACATTATTCCTTAATGACACACTTTCTATTTCAAGTTTCTCACAATTTTCTTCTTTCTCCTTCAAATAGATTTTCATCACTTTTTCTTTTACTCTTAGTTTATTCTAGCTAAATTTTTGAGGAGATGTATTCTCCAAATATTATCTCTTTCTCTTTCATTTTTTGTTCAACCTATGCATGTTGCTTCTGATAATCGTCAACATTTTCCTTCAGATGACTTGAGAACATTTCTAAGCTCTTTTTTTCTTCCTTTGCTTGACATCTTAGGAGCAAACCTTGTATTTCATCAATGTTATGAATCTTCTCTTCAAGGATTTTTTAAACACTTTTTAAGCCTTATATTTTATTTTCTGAGCTAGGCTACTTTTTTTTGAGTAGCCACAAATTCTGCTTCAAAATAAATGGCATAAACTTATTTTATATCTAACTTACTCTTCTTATTGTCTACATCTTCTTTAAAAATTATATATTGATGGCTATGGAGGAGACTTGTTTCATGGGTTTGAAGTCATGCTTTCTGGACTTTTCGGTTGCATTTCCAAGGTATGTGTTCTAACTGTTACACTGTGTTTGAAGGTATTGAATCTAATACCAATTGTTGGAAATACTAATAGGGGGTTTGGATCCATATTTCATTATTTTTAACTATTTTTGACTTCTAAAATATTTTATGCACATAATTCATGCAATGCAAGTCTTATTTGTTTACAGTAACTAGTGAATCTCCAACTTTTGGGGACCCCAAGATAAAATAAAAATGACTTCCACTATTCACCTCAATATCAAGATATTCAATTTTTCTTACCCCTTCATTCTTACGAGGATTACTCATTAAGATTTTCAACTTGTTCCAATTTTTTCGACACAAGCTAACATTTCTTAGGAGAATACAACTCAGGTGAGGGGGGATTGAACCCACTAGCTATGACTCAAGCTAGTATCATTTAACCATTAAACACAAATATTTACATAATAACACTCATACACTTTTTCTTCATAAATATTTTGTAAACTTCATTGTACAAAGTAAGAACCAACTTACAACTTTTGTAGGCACCAAGCTAGAGGAGATTTTATTCCCCTAGTTGAGCACCAACTCGAGAAATGTAGGAAACAACCTACATGAGGCACCAATCTCCCCCAGTTGAACACCAACATAGAAAACTATAGCAACCAACCTATCTCTTCAAGTTGTTCCTTGGATTTGTCAGCAATAATTTCTAGTCCTCAATTTTTTTTTTTGTGAGTTTTCATCTAACCATGCAATCCTCAAGTTTGTGCCTTCAAGCTTAATTACAAAAGCTTTCTCTTTAGCTACGCTTCTTGACATATCTCTTTAGAATTGATCTCCTACATGTCAGTTCTTTGTATTTGATCAATAATAAGATTTCCCATCTATCACTTCATTTTCTTTAACTCTTATTGTCCATTGTTCAACTGTCATTGATTAGGATTATCATATGTTCGAAGAGAATGTATTCCTACTTGGAAGCTTGTACTCAATGATACATATTTATTTTTAATCCATAGGACTTTTCAAAAGAATTGCAACCAAAAAGGCCTTTAAAACCTTGAAGGTATACTTGTTGCAACCTATTAACCTTTGCATTAAACACTCAACTTATGAAACTAACATGCCTATCACTAGAATTATTCATGATAGACACCTTTATCCATAATAGGTCTTGTCCCTATCCTCACCTTACATTACAATTACTTCAGCTAATAGCTCCCTTAACAATTCCTTATCCAACTAGACTTGACCTCCAAATATCCATACAGTATTTATCTAATAAAGCTTGATCACCTCAAAGATCAAACCAAAATGTGGTATACAACATGGCTATAAATTTTGTGCCAAACCAAAATTGAAATCAACTATGAAAAAATTAGAAATCAACCTTCAAAATAGACTTGAATTTGACCTTCAATGTAATAGTACTTGGCCCTCAAATCATATTTTAATTTGGCCTTCAAAACTCTAGGACTTAACCTTCAAACTAGGCATGAACTCTACCTCCAAACAATAGAATTTGACCCCTACAAAAAACCTAAAACTTGGCCTGAACAAGACTACATGTTATCCTTCATCAAGGATGAAACTCTAACTCTAGAATAAATTTTTAACTTTCTTTCTAACCATAACCAAAATCCTTCTAAAAGAGTGCTTAATATCCTTCTAAAGATGTGCCAAAAAAACTGGTCCTTAGAAAGCATCTCCAACTCAACTTCATTTCACTTGGCTCATGAGGTATGAACATTAGAACTACTATTTCACTTACTTAAATAGGCCAAGAGAAAGTCCTAAATTCTTGTACATAATGCCTATTTATAGTGCATTTTAACCCCAAAATTAAGGTTAACTTTCCCATAGGCGGGGTAGGCTTGTGCACTTGCTGGACTGACTTTGCAAATTATATATTGAATATTAATAAAATTTATTCTCCTCAACCATGAGGAATTAGAGGGGGTGCCATATATCATTGGAATAGTCTAGGAATAAGATTTCCAACCATATATATTACACTCGAATTTTTTGAGCTAAGTAACTAAAGAGAAAATGCATTGAAATATAGGGTATCTAAATGGGGCATCAAAAATCCAAAAACAATATTTCCAGAGGGCATGTCATATATCATTGTAAAGGTCTCGAAATATGCTATTTGACTATGTAACTTTCTCTTTCATTTTAACAACATTTGACCTCAATAACCACCATTTTCAAAAGTAATAATATTTCTATTATTATTCTCATTTTGATCTCCTCCTTTATTCCCTAGTGGTCTAGCCAGGACTACATATCCGTATTCCACCCTTGCTTGAGCCTAATATGGAAACATAATTTATAGTCTACATTAATTATATAGAATTTATCACATTATAATACAATATTAAAAATAATACTCATATAAATGCATTTATCATTTTATATGAATAATTTTATTTATCTCGATATTAGAGTTTTTAAATATAATTAAATGTTATTTCAAAATTTTACATACAATTTATTTTAAAATATTAAAAAAAGGAACAAATTGTTTCTTAATATAAAATATTTGAACATATTATTATATAATTTCATCACTCTTTAAAATTTGTCGTCTTTACCCCTTATCTGGGTGCATTCTTGTTCAATGCAAACATCAATACCACCTATGCCAGCACATCTTAGAGTATTAATGGCTAGGGCTAGGTGGAAATTTCACTAAGTATCTTGTGAAGCCTACACTCAATGCAAAACAAAGGGTGGTGGACAGACATGGCGTGACCATTTACACCATGCTTGGGATATTGAATTTGGAGTTAGATCACAATCGAACATTCATTCTCTCTTATCATGCTCTGTAGGTGGCTCACCTATGTTAAATTCACTAGCTTGTATTAGAGTCCTTCGTTTCACTAGCTAGTCTTTGTTGCGAGTCTCGGTTGCACTTACTAACCTCTACTACACTTGTTTGGATGCAAAGATCAAGGATATTGGAATTGTGGGTAGAAACTCTTCTTACCTAAAAACCATGGTTCAAGAAAGAGGTTGTGCCAAGAAAGGACAAGGATGAGGGCATCAACATCGCCCACCTTAGCAGATTAAGGGGTTGAGCAATTTGACGAAGACATGCCTTCACATATCAGACTCTTGGTCATTGTTCTAGAGGCCCAGGAACTCAGAAATACTAGCAATGGTCATTGGGTTGACAGGAACTTGTTGGGTCATCATCTCAGGGACTAGGAGGAGGTTCCACATGTTGTGGGAAGCAGAATTATGGACATTGAATTCCATTTAGTCCAGGCTTGTCCAAATCTAAGGGTACTTCTAGGAGCTCTAGGAATTTAATTCCCTCCTCCTCCCGCACCTCGAACTTCATCCAATTCACCAAAGAACTCAGAAAAATTAGGCTCGCTCTTTCATGGATCTAAACATCCTAGCCCTAAGATCGAAGGGCCTCCAATGATAAAGAAAAATCAACTAGGTATCCCTAGAACTTTTGGCTTTGTAGAGAAATCACAAACTTCAGCCAGCCAGATCATTGCTACACACAATCTCAAAGGTGAAATTTCATAGTAAAACTCCAACACTAGCTCATACAAAACATTCATCGAGTGGGAATGACCTCCATGTCTACAATGACCCTTTTCAGTACCTCTTTCACCTTGACCAGGCCTACTAACAAGCTCCAAGAAAGGCTTTCTCAGTTTGTACTCATTTATTGTTTTTCTTGTGGTATTTTGATGTCATTGTTTACCTAGTCTCTATTATGCATGTTTTTGTCAAGGTATTATGAAGTCAAAATTTGTTATCTCTTGAGGAAGACCATCTAGTTTATACTTAAAGGCAAACAATCTTTCCCAAGCATGCTCCAAGCTAATATGGTTTTGGTACCAAAAACATACTCATCTTAGACACAATCTGCTCAAATTTACTCATGCATGTTCTCTATTTAATTTTTGAAATCTAATGAAATTTTGCTTTAAGAAAAAGCTCTGACCTTTAAAAATAACCCCAAAAGATATCTATTTAATAGTCAAAATTTAAAAAATCTTAACCCTAAATCAAATTTATACTATTTTAATTATAAACAATTTTATATATCAAATTTTTCTATTTATAACTTAAAAAATCACATTATAACATTATACTCTTTTTAAAATAAAATATACCATTGACATTCAAATTTCGATCCCTCTTTGAGGAGTGTCTCCAGTAACACTGCATTATGTACTTGTACATAAGGTAGACTCTACGGAATTATGGGATAGGGGATTTTTATACTATTTTTTATTTAAGATGGGGTTGAAAATTTTTTAAAAAGAGAACATTGAGCTTCACTGTTTTTTGAAATTTCTTATTAAATTTTTTATATATAATATATAACGGTGAGTTCAAGTCGATTGCAGATTTTTGGAATATTCCGGGATCCAACAGACATGGGCACGGTCAAAAAAATTGACTGCGCCCATATCCATTGGATCCCAGAATATTCTAGGAATCTGCAATCGACTTAAGGATGGTCAATATATAACATCCAGCTCCAAAACGAAGCTCACCAAAACTTGGGCGATTTGAGTGGGCTTTGTCATTGCTGCACGCTGTGGAGTTCAATGCATCACCGATTCAACGTACCCATTTTTTTGAAGTTGTCTATCAAGATAGTAAGTAAATTGGATGGGAGACCAGAATATTTTGTGATTTCTGTTTTTTAATTTGAGAGTGAGAGTGTTTGAATTTTTGTTTTTATAGTATAAAAATTTTAAAATGCTCAAAATTTTAAAGATTAACAACTACACTGAGTTTTCTAATAAAAATTTCAAAAATTTTCATTATTTTCAAAACCAATTTACTCTATTTTTAAACTACACTACTAGTATTTTTTCACAGTAAAAAGGACAAAACCCAAAGGAGTACCATTGACATCATTGGGATACTTGTGTCCAACACAACATGCACCTTGTAGACATTTTGGATTCAGGTACATAAATAAGTTATTTTTCAAAACAGTAGTTTAACGATTATGTTTTTTTGCTTTGAAAGTTATGGAAATTTGAGTTATATTTTGAAAAAGTTTAGTAGGGATTTTTGTAGATCCAAGTAAAAGCTATCAAAATTCATAATTTTAGGTGCCTTAGAAACTTTTTTGCTTTGAAATTTATGGAAATTTTAGTTATATTTTGAAAAAGTTTAGTAGGGATTTTTGTAAATCCAAATAAAAGCTATCAAAATTCATAATTTTAGGTGCCTTCGAAATTTTTGATGGTGCTGAATTCATTTCCACCATCAAAAACATGATTCAAAAACTGTTTCTACAAAAAAAATTTAAAATATTTTTGCCCAAATTCCAACTATTTTAAATTGTCCACAATTTCTCAACCTCCATTAAAAAACTCCCTGAAACATGACATGGAAGCCATATATTGGGACTCTTCTCTACGTACTAACAAACGTCGCTGTCTTCATTGATCTTGTCGGTGGCCCTCTCCGATTTCTTTGTATCCTTGAAGAGATGGATCGATAGATTGTATCGAAGCTTTTTTTTCGAGGAATTTACGTGGATGAAAGGATTGGTCGAATAAATAAGATTGAGTTAATTCAACACAAGATTGAGTTCATTCAACACTGACGAAGGCACTTGTAATAATTATTTTTACGGTTAATAAAATAGTTTCTCACAATAAAGTTTTGGCTTTTTCATGTAAATTTTTGTTGTTGTGATTCTCAATAATTGTTTATTTTATTTTGTTTATCAAAATATTATATTAGTTGTTTTTTTCCTAACAACGGGTATAAGCATTGGTTTTTGTTGTTAGGTATGTTGATTTTGTTGTTAGGTATGTTGGGCAATATGCCAAGACTATAATAAGTGATATGGAGAAGTTTAATGGGGCTAATTTCACCTTTTGGAAATCTCAAATAGAGAATATATTCATTGAGAGTTGAATTTAGCAAAAGCACTTGTAATAATTATTATTGCTTGTAATAAAAAAGTTTTTCACAATAAATTCATGTTTTTCAAGTGAATTTTTGGTTTTGTGATTCTTAATAATTGTTTTTTTACTTTGTTTATCAAAATATTATATTAGTTGATGTTTTTTTTTTAACAACTAGTATAAGAATTGGTTTTGTTGTTAGGTATGTTGAGCAATATGCCAAGACTATAATGAGTGATATGGAGAAGCTTAATGGGACTAATTTCACCCTGTGGAAATCTCAAATGGAGAATATATTGATTGAGAGTTGAACTCAGCGAAGGCACTTGTAATAATTATTATTGCATGTAATAAAAGAGTTTTTCACAATAAAGTCATGGGTTTTCAAGTGAATTTTTGGTGTTGTGATTCTCAATAATTGTTTATTTTATTTTGTTTATCAACATATTATATTAACTTGTGTCTTTTTTTAACAAATGGTATAAGAACTGGTTTTTGTTGTTACATCTCTTGAGAAATATGCCAAGGCAGTAATGAGTGATATGGAGAATATTAATGGGGCTAATTTCACCTGTCTCAAATGGAGAATATATTGATCTTGAAGGATCAATTCTTGTCGATTGGCGGAGTAGCAAAGAAACACTCCACGATTGTAGATGAATATTGGAAGAAGCTGGATTGGGAAGCATTACTACAATTCGGTAGTACCTGGTAAAGAATGTGTACGTCAGTGTGGACAAGGAGAAGACAACAAAAGGTCTATGGAAAAAGTTACATGACCTGTACCAGAAGGACATGGAAGTAAACACAGTATTCATGATGAAGAAATTATAGAATCTCAAAATAATGGCGGAAACTTCGGTTATGGAGAACTTAAATGATTTTAAAGTAATTACAAGTTAGTATTTCAAAGCTTCCTATCATGCTACTCCATGTAGATATAATTTTATTTCTTATAAGAGTAATGTTCAATTGGGAAATAAATCTCTTTATGAAAACAAGTAGGAGATGTTATAAATTTGACAAAAGATGGTACCAATTTATTACTAAAACAAGTTAGGCATGTGCCAGAGCATGGAATGATTTTGATTTCCACTCTGAACTTAGATGATGAATGATACCATATAGTGCTTGGTAAAGGAACATGGAAATTTATTAACGGAGCATTGGTCATGGCTTCAGGAATCAAGGTAGGAACCTTGTATACATTAATTGTATACACATAAATATCAAATATGGTTGTTGTTGCAAAAGAAGGAAACATAGCAGATCTATGGAATAATCAGTTGTGTCACATGAGTGATAGAGTCCTTAAAATCCTTGATGGAAAAATCTTCTTCTAGGTCTGAAATCCCATGAACTTAATCTTTGTGAGCTTTGCATGTATGGTAGAAAATGAAGAGTTTCATTTATGAGAGGTTTCTATGAAAGGAAAACAAGTATACTAGAATTGGTATAGGCCAACCAATATTAAGTATTTAGGAGGAGCCCCATAATTTTTTCACATTCATAGAGGATGCATTGAGGAAGGTTTGAGAATATCCCATGAATAGAAAAGGTGAGATTTTCGAGATATTTCAATAATTTCATGTTGTTGCTAAAGGAAATACTATAAAACTATTGAAGTGTTTAAGGATAGATAATGGTGGTGAATATTGTTCAAATGCATTCAAGGATTACAACAATATGTTCGGCATAAAGCATGAAAACACTATCCTTGTTACTCCTCAACCAAATGGTATTGCAAAAAGAAGGAAACATATTGTCATGGAGAAGGTGGTGAGTATGTTGTGAAACTAATGATTACAAAAGCATTTTTTTGGAAGGAGTAGTAAGGACATTTTGTTACCTCATAAATCAATCATCCACTACAACCTTGGATGGTGGCATTGCTATAGATGTTTGGATTCGTAAGAAGGTAAATTATTCTCACTTAATTTTTTTTTGTATGTAAAGCACTTATGGATATTCCCTAAGGGTAAAAAACTAATTTGATAATAAATATATGCACTGCATTTTTTGGGATATGTAGATGGTGAGTTTGGGTACGATATTTGGGGTCCATTTAAAAGTAAAGTGATTAAAAGTATGGATGGTATATTTTTTGAGTTAAAATTGTTTAAAAGTTCTACAAGTGATATAGAGGTAAAAAAAAAATTGTTAACATGATTACAAATATTCCACCATTGCAAAAAGATGGGCAGGAAATTGAAGAATGTGATCGAAAACAAGTGGAAAATGATGCACAACAACAACAAGAAACCCTGTGGTATTCTTTGCAAGAAGTACAACTAGAAAACACACCATCACTATTGGTTGTGGTTCTATGCAAAATCATAAACCTTCAGAAAGGTATCCAGCCTCAAATTATATTTTGCTAACTGATGAAGGTGAACAATTTTTTTTTCAAGAAGCTTGTAAATTGAAAAGTAGAAAATAATGGAAGAAAGCAATGGAGGAAGAAATGGACTCTCTAATAGAAAACAAAAATTGGGAGTTAGTAAAGCCTCTAGAAGGAAAGAAACATCTTATGGAACAAATGGGTATACATGGCTAAGCATGATGACAAAGGAAAGAAAGAAAGATACAAGGCAAGGCTAACACTAAAAGGGTTTGCACAAAAATAAGGTATTGATTTTACTTAAGTGTTTTCTCTTGTTGTTAAGATGTCATCTACAAGAGTTATTCTTAGTCTTGATGTTGCTTTAGATTTGGAATGTGAATAGCTAGGTGTCAAGACAACCTTCCTTCATGGAGATTTGAAGGAGGAGATCTATATTGAGCACCCAAATGGATTCAAAGAAAAAGGTGAAGAGAATTTGGTTTGAAAATTGAAAAAGAGGCTATATGGGCTAAAACAAACATCAGAACTATGGTATAAGAAATTTGATTCATTTTTGTTGGAATGTGGTTTTAAAAGATTAGAGGTTGATTATTGTGTTTACATCCAGAGATATGAAGAAAGGTACATTATATTATTGTTATATGTGGATGACATGTTAATTGTTGGAGATGATACGAACACGATCAATAACTTGAAAAAGAATTTGGGCAGTACATTTGCAATGAAAGATTTGGGTTCAATACAACATATACTAAGAATGAGAATCATACATGACAGAAAGAAAAAAGGGTTGTGGCTACCACAAGAAAAATATAGTGAGAAGGTGTTAGATAGGTTCAATATAAAGGATGCCAAGCGAGCTAGTACACCCCTTGCACCTAACACCAAACTCGGTGTTGACTTACATCCATTTGATGATAAGGAAAAAGATGAAATGTGAAGGTATTTTGATGCTTCGACAGTTTATAGCCTGATCTATGCCATGGTTGTACTCAACCAAATATTGCACATTCAGTGGGACTTGTAAGTAGGTTTCTTGCAAATCTAGGAAAATGACATTGGCAACGGGTAAAGTGGATTTTCAAGTATCTCAATGTTACTGGTAATTATTGTTTATGTTTTGGTAACAATAATGCCAAACTTGAAGGTTATATAGATGCAAATATGGATGGAGATGCAGATAGTAGAAATTCCATCATTGGTTATTTATATACTTTTGCACGAATAACAAGGTCTTAGGTGTCCAAAATGTATAAGGTAATAGCTCTCTCCACAACATAGGCATAATACATAGCTACGACAGAAGCTTGTAAAAAGATGTTGTGGATGCAACGCTTTCTAGAAGAGGGGGAATAGACCAAGACAAATATGCGTTGCAATGTGATACTCAGAGCACTATTCACTTAGCAAAAAACCTAGCATGTCATTCTAAAATAAAGCATATTGATCTCAGATATCATTGGATAAGGAAAGAACTTGGTGATTGGCTACTATAGTTGGAGAAAATACACGCAGAAGAAAGTCTAGATGACATGTTAACAAAAATATTCCCAACAAATGTGTAGGATCTTTGTAGAACCTTGGTGGGTGTGATACAAAGGTGGTGAGAGATTATTGGGAAAAGATCATTGGCTCTAATATTTTGTCTCAAGTAGGAGATTGTTGAGTGTAAGTCCAAATTTAATTAAGAAAGAATGTAAATATTAAAGTGCTAGTAAGAGATTGTTAAGTGTGAGTCAAAATATAGTTAAGAGTGAATGCAAATATTTAAGTGCTAGTAAGAGATTGTTGGGTCTTAGTCCAAATATAGCTAAGAGTGAATGTAAATATTTAAGCATGAGTGATATTTGGTCTCAATTAGAAGATTGTTGTGTGACTTGAAATATAGTTAAGAATGAATGCAAATATTTCACTGTTGATTGTTATGTGTGAGTCCAACTATAATTAAGAGTGAATGCAAAGTGTGAATGAAAATATTTAACTGCTAATTCAAATATGATTGGTTGAGAATGTAAATATTTTCAATATTACTTTTCTCTCAAATATTTTTCTCAAATGTATTAAAGACTTCTGCAATGTAATGGAAACTTCTATTCTTCTGGAAATAAGATTGAGATCATTCCCTATTTAGCATTGAGCAATTGATAATTGAACTCATAAATGAAAGCGCTTGTAGTTATTATTATTAGTAATAAAAAAGCCGCTCCTGATTTTTCTAGAGTTTTCCAAAAAGAAATTTGGTATTATTATTATTAATAAAAGAGCCGCTCCTAATTTTTCTAGAGTTTTCCACGAAAGAAAATTGGTATTGTGATTTTTAATCACGGTTTAATTTTTATTATTAAAAATATTATATTTTCGGTTGTCATTTTTAATGACATGAAAATATTAAAATAAATAAATAAATAGCATCTCCAAAAATATGCAAAATCTGATATACAATTTAATTCACTCCTCTTTACTTTCGATACTGTTTTGACTCAGATGTGACTGGTACACAGTAATAACATAAATCTTGGCATCAGAATCAGAAATTGTCGTTTATTCTTGAAAAAAAATTAAAATTACAGCGATGTGCCAGGGTGAATGAAGAAAACGGCAACAGTGAAAAATATGATAAAAATAGACGTTTGCTATACAATGCACATGTCAAACACCAGACAAGATCTTCGTGACAAGTTTGTACTGATTTGTCTTCTGTAATAAATAAGCCTTACAAACTTATCATAACTTTTCCGTTCGGTACAAGTGACTAGTCATACAAGATCATAAATAATTTAAAATTGGAATTATTAAAATTTAGAGGAAATAAAATAATGAATTAAGATTTTTTTAATAAATAAAACATTTATTTATTTGATTATATTTTATTAGTTTAAATTATATATATATATATATATATATATATATATATATATATATATATATATATTCATTATTTCTAATAAAGTTTGCCCAAAATATCGCAAGATTTTCTAAGAATCTTAATGGTGAAAGCTTCAAGAGTTTTCCACTATGTTGAATTTTTTTATACATTCAAAAACTCATTTTAGAAAAGTAAAATTTAGTATTCTACTAAAACATATATAACCAGATTTCTAACAAGAAAAGAAAACAAATTTAAAAATTATACTACTGTCATTTAATTATACTTACTAATTAGGGGGCTGAGACTTGTATTACATGTAGTTACACCCTTATTGTTTTTTAATTTAATTAAAATAATGTCATATTCACATCTATGATTTCTATTAAGTTTCTATGGATGACATTGAAGTCTTATTGCTTTTTGTTATTTTATTATCTCAAATTTAACTAATATATTAATTTTTTTACAATTAATAATTATAATTTAATTAATTTTTGTGACTTTTTAAAATATTGTAAATTTGGGATGTATTATGAGGTAAGTGTTTTTATATGAGAGAGTATCATTACAAATTCATTTGGATTTATCAAGGGATGAGAGGGACACATTTTTTTTTTTTTTCCAAATTTTGCACTCTAAAAGATGTTTGTATTTGAAGAGAAGGAAATGAAAGGGTGTTATTTTTTTTCAAATTTGACAGTCTAAAAGTGGTTTGCACCTAAAGAGATTTGATCCCTCTAGAATCATGCTAAATTCATGGTTAAGGTGGATTTATACACCCATCTAACATGAAATATTATTTATAGGCCACTTAATTTATATGGTTGAAATAGTTTTAATTTAGTCAATTTTAACTTGAAGATACCTATGGAGAGATATTGTCAACTTAATGTTAAATAAAATTACATTAAAAATATTTAAAATTACAACTTCATTAATTCAATTATTTTAGTAAATCATGATTTTGTGAAAAATTTTAAAATAAACTCATAAAATGAAAAGTTATTGAGTGAAAATAAATAAAATAAATTATAAACACAAATTTTTGAATACTCCAACACTTTTTAATTATATATTTAATTTTACATTTCACACTTAACTTACTTCAGGGGACTTTCGAAAGTAAATTTCACACTTAACTCACTTCAGGAGACTTTTGAAAGAAAGGAGACTCTCAAATTTCTTTCGAGGATGAAAATGCAGTGAATAATAAGTTATCCTTCGAATTATATATATTACATTTACATTTCACACTTAACTCGCTTCAAAGACTTTCTTGAAGGGACTTGTTTCTTTTTATGATGAAAAATTAATGAATAATAAGCTATCCCTTTGATACCTATCCTATATTTAAAATACATATATTAATTTCCTAAAAAATTATTTGAAAATTATGGATTTTAAAATCTTAATATTTATAAGATTAAGCCAATAATGATATTATAATACGGAAAAATGATGTTATAATACGAAAAAAATATAGGTATTCCAATAATCATTCATAATGCATATATTGGCAAAGACAAATTCCCTTACTTAACTATGAGAAATTATTTTCATTGTTTTCTAATTTTAATTAATAAGTTCAATTATATTGACTTTTCATTATTTTATTTTATTTCTATTTTAGAATTTTTTATTTAAAATAAATATTAATTTAAATTTATTTTCTTAATTATTCGATTTTATATATTATATGATGTGATTGAAATATATTTAATATAAGGAATTTTTTTATTATTATTATTTATCCCATTTTACCAAAAAATAAAAAATATTGTGAACAGCAATTTTAGAGGTTACGTAGTTCATTAGAGTAAATGCATTGGCTCATCTCTACCACTCTTAGCACGAGGATAACTGCATCGTTTCCCTCCTCCTCACATGTACCTCGCATTTTCTTCTCGCCGCTGCTACCACACTCCATTTACTTGTTCTAATCTAGCACTCTGCACTTCGGTATGCGAACTATGAATGAATAGTTGTTCATTTTAGTCAATTTATTCGTATTCTTTCCAAATTAAATCTCACCAGTCCCAAACAAGCCACGATCTCCAATACCAATATCACCAGACCCAAACAAGCCACGGGATTATCATTTCGCAATGAGGTATATTATTCCTATAGCACATTTCTTGGTGCTTCTGAAAGCTGGTCGCTCATCGATCTCATGAATATAATCAGTCCAAAATAACTTATGCAAGAACCTCACAAAAGGAACTTCTCGCATTCACTTGTGCGACAGGGTGTTGGCCTATTATCTCTGCCCCCAATTATTTTGGACACAAGAAAGACTACAAAGAGGGTAATGATTTCTCTTCCTTTATAACAGCCATTTGGTTATAACTATTTTAAAGAATAAGAATTCTCTTCCCGTTCTCACAGTAATAAATTTTTCTTGGTAAAATGTTTTTTTGGTTGATAGCCTTCACTTGTCTAATTGATTGTTTGAGTTTATTTAAAAAAGACATTTATACACCTATGTGATCATTGAATTTGTTAGGCTATTACGTGTTGTGTTATTCTACATAGGTAAGGAATTATTTACAGGATAATTGCATAAATTTGTAATAACTGAGAAAATTTTGAAGAGAATAATTTGTGTATATTCAATAGCAACGAGAGAATCAATATATAAAGCAACTAAGTTAAGATTAACTGCATGCAAGCATCAAAGCTAACTAAATCTAAGCGTGTTATATGTTATGTTAATGTGCATGTACACCAACACCCCGCCTTAAGCATACTTGGGTGAGTATGATGCAAAATGGATGAGTCCCAGAAACAATGTCATTTTTGGGACACATGTACAATGCATAAAAGACAAAAGAGGGAAAACCAAATGGGAACAACACCCCCCCTCAAAATACAATGAAAGAATAAAAGAAAAGACAATTGCTACGTAGTTGTGTGCTTGACCTCGAGATAATCGTGTATAAATTGAAATGTCTGTTCAATGAAAGTCTTGGTGAAGATTTCAACAGTCTACTTAGAATTGGGACAATAGTGCATATAAATGATCTCATCATGAATCAATCTTTTGATGTAGTGCATGTGGATCTCGATAAGTTTGGTCCATTGTTGTTGCACTAGGTCTCTACAAAACTTCAGTGTGCTCTGATTTTCGCACCATATGAAAATCGGATGATGGACAATGATACCAAGCTTAGAACATAAATTTTGCAACCAAATGGCTTGAATGGCAGCATCGATTACTCCTATGTACTCGGCCTCTATTGATGATAAAGTAATGGAAACCTGCTTCTTGCTTGACAAACAAATGGGGCAGGATCCCAAAATAAGTACATAGCTGGAGGTGGACTCCTTCTCTCAAATGGATCTGGAGGAACAAGCTTCCTTTTCAGAAGTAGAGGTAGCAACTCCCATGTTTGGATCAAGGATTAATTCTCCTTATCCATGGTTGCATGCCAATATGGATTCCCTGCAACTTTAGCATGTGTTTGACGATCAAATGCATGTACCATATATACATGCATGGACATAACCGTGTTTGGGGATGCATGAAAGTGTATGCATGGCTTTAGTGATGTCTTCTTGGATGCATTCATGTCCATTAATGGTGTTATAGATGCCTCCTCAGATGCATGCATGGATTGACGACTAAGAGTGCATGTGGGACATTATGAAATTGATAGCTCATCATATCTACATCATCCACATCATAGTATAGGAATCAAAGACCTCTTCTATGTTTTTAAAAGAAGTGTCTCCATCTCTAGTAGACTCTTCATCACTACTGGATGAATATATTTCCTCATGAAGGAATGATTTATGCTATTTTAATATGCATGTACACCACATGTAACCACAAAAGCTAACTAAAGCTATGTGTGCTTTACGCTATGTTAAGGTGCATGTACACAAACACGTGACTATTGTAGATACTCTAAATGCAATTATGATAGTTACTCACTAGAATATGACCTTGCTGCCATGTTTTCCTACACTTCTATTGCCAAAATAAATCATTAAAATTGAGGTATTTACACAAATATGTCACTAACTTCATATTGTGGGTCATCCACTAAGTTCAGTTCAAATGCAATAGGGGTTGCCTATGTTTATTTCTCCACCTATGCCTCATTTGGGTTTACTTTATTTTATTACTCTTTTTCCTTTGATGGTTCCAGTTTACCATAAATAGGATTTGGTGCTTTCAACCTAGATCTACAATTTTTCTATGGCTAAGACAGAGGTAGAATTTTTACAAGACACAATATACACTATTTCAAGAAAAGCTAGAGCTTTGGATTATCTGTTCATTTATCATTCTCATACTTCATACAAATTCAATTTTGGTCCTCATAGTTTATATTAAATTGAAATTGTATTCACTTGTTCCCATCCTAATCTAGATTCTTTTAATTGTCCAACAAATGTTTCTTAGATATACAACTATTAAAAATTAAATAACATCGATGAAAACAACTAATTGAAATTTAATAATACAATAATCTTTTTGAAAAAGAAATCTTAAATATATTTGTGCAAGTATTCAATTCTTACAAAATGACACATTCATGGTAAATATTTTTCTAAAAGAGGATAAGTTGTCTAATTTTTAGAGATTACAACTTAAGCTTTGAGGTAAGCCATTCATATATCCTTCTTAAGACACAATTTGAAAGTTGAATTCCATGCTTTCTTGCTTGTTTCATCTTTAACCGAATGTTGTGATGTTGAATACACCTTGATTCTAGTGTTTTCTATCAAAATTGAATGTTATCTTATAGTTCTCCACTTTGAAGATCAATTTTCTTGTTGGACACTACACAATGGTTCTACTGCAACTAAATACTAGTTATTGATTCTAAGTAATTAATGGTTTTGGAATAGTCCTTATAGAACTTATCTATGATTATAGCTCACTTGGAGAAGTATTTACAAAACTTGACATAGACAATGACCCACCCTATGAGTTCTTTGTTTTCTTTGTGAATCTTGGTAATCATTTTCACTAAGAATATGGATCATAGAGGATGCAAGCAAGCTGAGTAGGACATAGAGTAAATAATATAATTACATAGATTAAACTAATGTTGTTTTCATGGAGTGGTGTTGAAGACTACAGATAAATGTGTTGAAGTATCCTTGTATTTAAGGATCCCTGTATTTTTAATGGACAAGTGTATATTAACTTTTGATTCAAAATCCAATATCTCATGTGAAATGGCTCAACATTAAAGAAATCACCATTTGTTGTATCTTCTATGTTAAGGAAATAAATCGGCATATATTTCATTTTTCTAGGAGAAAACCATCTCCACCCTCAACCCTTGGTATTTCCCTAAGACCACCTCAACCTGATCCAAATCCAATGGAAATCCAAAGCTCAACCAAAATGAAAACCCAATATACCATGGAGATCCAGGAAATGGCAAAGGCAAGGTTTTACATCATTGTCAATCCAAAAAAATGTCATACCAATGATAACAAACATGACCAATAAACCATGCTTTCATAGATTCCCAACAAGATAATCAAAGATGCAACCTATTACCTGCAAAATCCTCTTACTCACTTCTCTGTCCTCACTTGATTTATGCAGTTGTTTACTATTATCTAATCTTCTTCTTACACTCCCTTGCTTTCTTTGCTTGCTTTCTTCTGTCTTCCTTGTGTCCAAGTGCTCTCTCTCTCTCTTGCTTCTACTTGTCTAAGTGAGAATGCTTGAACATTTTCTCCCTTTTTCTTTTCTTTTCTTTTCATTTTCCTTCATTTCCCCTTGCATGCATATTCTTGTCTCTTCATCTTCTTTTTCTTTTATTTTCCTTTATTTCTTGCATTAAATTTTCATTTATTTCATTTTACCTCTTTCCAATGCCAATGTCAATTTCCATAAACAATAAATCAATAACTAACCACAAGTGGATCCCAATATAATGTTTTTCCCCTCATTCATCTCAAAAAACGTATCCCATGACCTTGGTTTGATTTATTTACATGGAATCTTAATCTCGGGCTATTACAAATACCTCCCCCTTGGGGGAACACCATCCTCGATGTTCTAAGACTCTTATAACCTGACAAAACATTGAAAACATGACAACATCTTATGGAGATTTATAAACATAGCTCGATGCAGTATATACATTCACATACTACTTATTTGATCTTTATAAACACAACTTGATACAATATTTTCAATGACACATAGACACACACCCGCACATGCACACAAACACACACACACACACACACACACACATACATATATACCAAAGCACATTTTCTTCAACCAAAAAATAAAGGAGGCTATAATGCCCACATGTGATAAACCATCTCTCATGTAGCCTCAACAAGACCAAAGTGCTTCCACTGCACTTTAATTTGCTCTATTGCTCAATTCCATAGCATGAGCTTCTTTGTTGTAGGATGAATTGAGGCTCTCGATAGAGCTCTCCTTTTGGTTCCACATGTAATACAGACCAATCAATCACATGATCAACATCCTGTACATATATTTTAAGCAACGAAACATGGAAAGCATTATGGATATTCACTGATGGAGGCAAAGCAAGTGTGTAGGACACTAGTCCAATCCTCTCAAGGATCTCAAATGTCCTGCAATACTGAAGTGCCAACTTGGCACATGATCCAATCCTTAAGGCACTCTTCTTGGGCTTGATACGAAAGTACACATGCTCTCCAACCTAAACATCCTTGAATACCCTATCATGATCCACATAGCTCTTCTTCCTATATTGTGTTGCCTTCAAATTCCCTTTGATAACATGCATCTCCTCCTCCATCTCTCTTAACATGTGTTGGCTCACTAAGATGTCTTTTTACAGGAAATCTTAATCCCTACATTAGTTATCAACTTGAGGTAAGTCTTTCTATTTCAAGAATGTCAACACAGTATGTGCAGTGAAGTTAGAGGTTATCTAATGGTGAATCGTTGCAATCATTAAAGTCCAATTCTTCAATCCAATTCACACAACTCTGCAAAGAAACTATCTATGAAAGGAATGCTCACAACACCCTATGTAATTCTATACAACTTGTTCCGAAACCAATTGGAACTTGAGTGCAAATGAGAATTACATGGAGAATTACTCAAATAAGCTTGAGACTAATCACACTTTAACCAAGTAAAGAAACTATGATTATCGAATGACACTAACACTCAAATCGATCTGCATTATTAAATAGAAACAATAATCGGCAACTGAACAACAATCAGTAAGTGAACAACAACAGCTATAGAAGATTCCTAAATGATAAACATTCTATATTGCAATCCACAGAAGTTACTCAATCTTGTCTCTCAAGATCTATGATAAAATTCATTCAATCTGAACAACAATTAACCATACATTCACTCATTCCAATCAAAGCACGTACTTAAGTCTATCTTGCAATTTCATTATAAAGCTAAGTGAACAACAGTATAGATCAATGTCACCAATCTTCAAGATAAGAAAAAGAACTAAACATTAAATCAAATACAAGGACTGAATGTAAACTATAACACAAGGGAGTAGTAGAACTTCTTGTGACTAGGCCCGGAGTCGCCAGAAGCCTCTGCTTAATAAAAACTCAGAATATGAAACTGTATCAAGTGCAACCTTCCTTCATTAACTTCAAATTATAAGCTGATAGAGTCCCTGAATCAACAACGTTTTTACTTCAAATAGAATAATTACATATCAAAAGTCTAAACTGACATCTAGTTGCCTTTAGGCCTTATATAACATAAAAGGGAAACTTGGATAATAATGAATCCTCAGGATCAGGAGATCCTGAGGATTTCGCAATATAAAATATGATTATATAATAAAATAGGAGTACTCGATTTGAACTTCTGCTTCCTTTTCTACCCCAGATGGCGTGGCTTTTCCCTTTTATGGCCTTGTGCTGTCCTGCTAACTGAACAACTTTCACCCAATCGCATCTGTGCATACAAAGATAACAAAGAATCAGTTTTTTCATACTAAATTTGCCTATTCTATCATCAAATAGTTTCTTCCAACTTTGAGTAATATTTTCCTCATTTTATTCTATAAAAAGAGATAATATTATAAGGATGATCGATAAATGGAACATTAAGTGAAAAGAAATCATACCTTTTTCTTGTCCCAACATACTCCCCATCTTACCTTGTTGCACGTCCTTGTGCAAGAGTATATTTCTGATGCAACTAAGTGAGGGAATAAGCGGGGTATACTTCTTCGCTATAATTCTTGAAACCATTCTTTTGCTTGAGGACAGCGAAAGCCTAGGTTACCTCATGATATTTTAAGTTATAATCACTACGATATTGATCAGGAGGGTACCATATGATTGGGGTTTTGTAGCGGCATCCTATCTAGTCTGGTCCAATGTTAAATCATATTGCTATATTTGAAAAAAAAGGAAGAGGCAACTTGGAAGTTATGGTATCCGAATGGCTCCCAGCCCTTCATAGTGTTCTAGGAAACTTCCCATCTTTGCTTGGATGCAGCTAAGGCTTCTTCTTTAATATCCTGGAAGTATTCCTTTCCGGCCTGAATGATATTAGTATGGATTGGCCCCAATTTGCCTACGACACCATTTTTCTTCATAAACTGCTTATGCCGGATAGATAGGAGCAGTGGTTATGTAGGTTCTCCTCTGACCCATAGGTCAATGCCATATTCATGCCTTTTGAATATGTTGTAAGCCTTGGCCCATTTTAGTTTATTAGCAGCAAAGGAAAGGAATGCCTGAAATTGAATGTCTCCTATGAAAGGAGCAGGGTGGCTATCCCTGTCATCCTCTAGAACAAAATTATGCATATAGAGCTCACAAAGGAGGCACTGAATCTTCTCATTGTGTTCTCTGAAACACTTAATAAAATCAGGAGTGGTTTTAATTTCTGCTGATTTACCTGCCTTAATGGCCTTAACCTTTAACAAGAGATATCTCTTCATAAGAAATAAAGCATAATTAGTAGCGGGAGGTCAACAAGATAGAGTGTCTGAATAGAGAGAACAGACAGTCTCCTTTTTTTCTCTAGCTTTCTGCAATTGACCCTTCAAATTTTCAACCTTCTTTTGCTCGACCTCATATTGAGACAAAGTCTTGTCCTTCGTCCTGTTAAGTGCCTCAAATTTCTTCTTTAGCCCTTGGTGTTCATGAAAATGGATCACCTTCTCCTTGTGTTGAGCTAGCTCTTGATGAACTGTTAAAAGCTCATTCTTTAATTTTCTAATAACGACTTCTCTAACCAAGGGGGTGTAAAGAGGTGTTTCATCTATTTGGATTTCTGCATCTTAGGTCTCCTCAGCGTCAGTCTGCATAGCAGCTTCAACTGTTTCTGGAATTATATCTTGAATATTTTCTTCAATCTCAGTTTGGACAGCAGTGTCCGCAGTAGGGTAGGCTGTTTGGGTTCCCTGTGAAAAGATACAAGGTTCCTCTATTTGTATCACAGTGTCTTCTCTCATAGCAGTCTCAGTCTGGGTTTCTCTTGGGCAACCCTTAAGAAAATCTGTTTGAGTCTCTACATCCTTCACAAAACATTGTTCGGTTTGTGTCCCTACATTCTCTATTTCTTCTTTTAATTTCCTCATCCTGGTTGCTTCTTTTAACCAGTATTTCAACTACCTGATTACCTGCTTCTATTTTCTGTATTTTCTGAGCACCTTTTTAAGTTTAACTTTGTAGGGCTCTTCTAATCTAGGGCTCCTATGTAGGATTGCATTATCTTCTGCCACATGCACAGGCTACATTATGTTAACATTAGGAATGTTTCCAGTTGGAGCTGTGTTTGCTAGCGGGATTTCTCCTTCCAACTCATAATTATTATTCATTTCACATTCAGGAGATCCCAATGCAATGGTATCTCCTGAATAGTCATCATTCTCGTGGTCTTCTTCTTGGTAGGCCTCCTCCATGGGGGACTTTGGAAAAAGAATATCACTTGGTTGATTGGCATCCTCCAAGTTTTCGCCTTCAGGGTTTCTTTCTGTTGGTGTTTCTCCATGCTCCTCAACTTTGAGGGGTGTTTCCATATCAAGAATTAACTCTCTTTGTTCCTCCATGGGGTTAGTGCATGTATGGGTTTGTTCGTGATCGGAATTGTCAGCAGGGACCGACCGATCAGGAGTACAGTTCTGTCTTTCAGTGTTCCCTTGCTGCTCACTACCCTCGGTAAACATTTCCATTCTTCCCAAAGCCCTTGCCACTTCCTCCTCATAGTCTTGCAATGGAAGGTCTTGAGGACTGAGAGGAGGTGTACTGGATGATATAGCTTCTTCTACTTGGATTGGAATGCACCATTGGGATTTCACTGTCATCGAGCATCTTCGCTTAGCTGATTCTAGGGGTGCAGTGGGGTTGTTTCGTTTTAATATTTTCTTTGGGCCTGGGGTTCTTGGCCCTTGCTGCTCTGTTTCCTCATTTTCCGAGGGTGGAGCCAAGGTAGTATTTATTATACTATCCCATGTTAATTTTTAGTGTGCCAATCTATTTGTGATGATTAACTTAATTAACCCATGATGGCTGACTACACTATGTGGGTCCTTTGCTGTCCTTACCCGTTGGGCAACATCATGTAACAGGGAATTTAAATAAAATGGTAAATTAACTAAAATTCTTTTCTTTAAAATGTCTAGGAGTTTCAGTTGTCGAGGCTTTACCACGTCATGCTGGTCATTACAAGTGATATATCTTTGGATGATGACCACCAGCTCTTGCCATGGTTGCTGTAATGTCGAAGGATGAATTCCTTTCCCGGTTTGTAATAGCCGCTTGCCTGGGTCCTAGAAGGCTTCAATTGCGTTGTATAAAAGGATGCATTTGTCTACCCATTTCACCCCTTCTGCCAGAAGTTGAGTGACTTCGGCCATGACTTCTTTTGAAACTATCATGTTTATGCCTTTGACCACTGTACTACCATTTTGTAGATTTTGCAGAAACTCCAGCATTAGCTCTTCATGGAATCCCTGCAATCTATTTAAGTACCATAACCAACCAGCATGTTCAAGGATTTTGCGGGCTTGATCTGAAACCATCAGTACTGCAGGCTCACTCTGAATTGCTCTTCCACCCATAGTTGCTGCAATTGGGTCTAGTTCTTCTGAAGACAACTGTGTTTTACCCCTGTAATGCAACATAGCATCGATGCATATCACAGGAATTATAATGGAAATGACTCTACTTGGATAATAATTATCGTGTTTAGTTAAGTTGTCCATCCTGTCAGCCATACTTAACGCAAAATCATATGTTCGCATGCCCGCCATGATGCTTGTCATTCTTCAACCAATCAG
The DNA here is from genome assembly GCA_031772625.1 of Pinus tabuliformis. Taxonomy (NCBI): domain Eukaryota; kingdom Viridiplantae; phylum Streptophyta; class Pinopsida; order Pinales; family Pinaceae; genus Pinus; species Pinus tabuliformis. The sequence goes on from CM062818.1 coordinate 1,590,549,509, forward strand.
AATTTTCTACTAATTATTACATATCCCTGCACATCATGCAAACGTACTCCGGAGATAATCTGAATGATTATCACACATTTATTCATAACTAGAATACGTGCTATCCATACGTAGGCCATCCCCCCCTTTGATGAGAGAAGGGCATCCACGTCCTTTCAGCACACGGAAAATAGGCAAATAACCAATGCGAAATAAATGTCGGCAACCAATCTAAAAAAAAACACAGAACACAAATCAATAAAGCATTTAAGTGACATGCACTGTCAGACATGAATTGGCCAAAAATAAAAACAGTAATATCAAGTCATTATGTCAAATATTTTACCGTAAGCGGGATTAATCATATCAGCATAATCAGTGGTTTATAATTAATGGTTGTCTTTTAATACGCAGACATATGGAATATGATAAATATAGATAAAAATCACCATGCTATGCAGCTTGTAAAAGTGCTCCCAAATAGAGTTTTCGTTTAGAAATAAGGTCATAGGTGATAAGAGGTAGATGTCATATGGAAATATAAGATAATACTTCAATACCACAACAGAGCCACTACTGCTAGCAAGCATTCATAGCCTCGGCAGGGTTTCTTTTTAACCCTCCCAAATGAGCCAGAGTCCTTTTCACAATTTATTTTTTCTTTCTTTTGTCACAAAGAGACCACTATGCTGGCATGGTGACCAGATAACCATAGTGCCACTCACCAGGGTGAAACAAAGATGATCAGGTTGGCTTGTGATGAGACCCCCTATTCTTCTGACAAATTATTTATCAAGAAGATCATTACCTTGGTGTGGTAGCCAAATTGGAATGTCACCTATTACATTCTTATGATCGTGGTAGGCTAGCTCATGATGAGATCCTGTATCATCTTTGGACAGTATTGTAAGCATTTTGCTATTTTTATTTTATTTTTGCAAATTTTCTTGTAAAAAGGGAGGCTCATTTGCTCCTGAAGAGTCAGGGATGGTGTAAGAAGTAAGAAGATGCCAATGGGAGTATTATAATCTTATCCCTTAGCATTATATCGATGAGTTTTATCCATTTGGAAGTATAAACATAAGCCAACATGGATTAAAGGTAATGAATCATTTCTTGATGTGTCCCAAAAGAAAAGATGTTCAGACAACCATTATAAATATACACCATATTAGCTTTATGAATAAAGATAACCAACAAAAGGATTTTAGAAGTTATAATGACATTGTTATTACCATATATGTTTAGAAGAGGCATGAATGCACATGGTGCTTATTTGCAATATAAAAGAAGAAGATCATGGTATAATGATTAAGAGAAAAAAAAATGAGAAAAATTCAACATTTAGCTTGTGGTTCACTCTGCAAAATAAAAATAAAAATTCAAAGAAAATGAAAATAAATAAGGAGAAATGTGTTGTTCAATCAATTGAATGGTAGGCGTTCAAGAGTTTGAACAAAAAAAAAAAAAAAAAACAGTGTTGTTCAATCAAGTGAACGACAATTGTTCAATAATTTGAACAACGAAAACTAATGAATGGAAAATGTGTCGTTCAATCAATTGAATGGCAGTCGTGAGAATACAAAAAACATGTTGTTCAATCAATTGAATGACAATCATCCAATTGTTTGAACAACGAAAATGAAATAAGAAAAACAGTGTTGTTCAAGCAAGTGATCAGCAAGCGTCTGCTAGTTTGAATAACGAAAACAACAAAAATGTGATGTTCAATTAATTGAACGACACGTGTTCGCTTGTTTGAACAACAAAAATAAAAAACGAAAATGTGTTGTTCAATCAATTGAATGACAAGCGTTCGCCTATTTGAACAGCAAAAGTAAAAAAAAAAAAATGTGATGTTCAATCAATTGAATAGCAAGCATTCACTTATTTGAAAGGAAAAAATGAAAAATTTGTTTTTCAATCAATTGAGCAGCAAACGTTCGTTTGTTTGAACAACGAAAAATGAAAAAAAATGTGTTGTTCAATCAATTGAACAGCAAACGTCAAATTGTTTGAACAACGAAAACAAACAAAAATGTGTTGTTCAATCAATTGAACAACAAACGTCCAATTGTTTGAACAACGAAAACAATAAAAAATGTGTTGTTCAATCAATTGAACGGTAAACATCCAATTGTTTGAACAACGAGAACAAACAAAAATGTGTTGTTCAATCAATTGAATGGCAAACGTCTAATTGTTTGAACAACATAATACGTCAAAGAAAAACTACGTTGTTCGAACGTTTGAATAGTAAAAAGAAAAAAACCATATTTACATGGTAATTCCTACAAAGGTATGTACATTATCTACAATTTTTCAAGAAATTTCAATTTTTTAAAGAAAAAGTTGTTGGGTTATCATTCCCTGCAACTAGAATTTGCATGGAGGGGTCCTCGCGTACCTACTTGCAGAAAGATTCTTTAGTAAACAGTTGATGATAGAGGCGCACTCGATGCCCATTTACCTTAAAAGAATGGTCAAAACCGTCTATGGTAGTCAAGGTAAGACTACCATTGTTATGCACTTCTTGAATCTCATAAGGGCTGAACCATCATGTTTGTAACTTGCTTGGGAAGTCCTGGAACTTGGAATTGTATAGAAGTGCCCAATCTCCTTTTTGAAATGTTTTCTTCTTGATAAGGTTGTCATGCCATTTTTCCCTTTGTTGTTGAATTATTGTAGTTCGTTGCAAAGTAAGCAATTAAGCTTCATCTAGTTCGTTAATATGTTGAAGACACTTGGTTTGAGCTTCTGTTAAATCCAGATTCACTTCCTCGGCCGTCCTTAGAGTCTTTATTTTGAATTTGATTGGAAAAATTGGTTCTTTATCAAACACAAGCTGGTAGGGAGAGTATCTAGTAGTATTCCTCCAAGTCGTATGATAGGCCAGCAAGGCCTGTGGCAGTCTAGCATGTTATCACTCAGAAGTCTTCGGTAGGAGTTATCAAAAGAAGGAATAATCTGAGGTAACCATAAACCAATCTTTAGACTCAGGTTCTAGCCAACCTAAGTCTAGAGAGGGCTTCCTCTTTATAATTTAACTTTGTCTGGGTGAGATTTTAGGCTAGTTCTTAATGCTCATGAGGATTTTGATTTTGATTGAAAGTTGGGTGGTGGAATTCTTGGAACAGATGGATAGAGCTAGGTCTTTAAGCCATTGGGCTATGGAGTCAATCAAAGGATAGCTTAACTAGACTAGATCATTAAAGGGATTGTTTATAGGGCAGGCTAGCAAAGCGAAAGGCAAATCTTCAAAGGGTTGATGGATGGAATGATTCTAATCAGGGTGAAAGGGCAATGAAGAATCCTTAGACTGGGATCAGAATGAGGAACAGAGGGTGATCATCAACAAAGGGAAATTAAGAATCCTTTGCTACATAGACCACAAAGAGAAACTATGGAAGTAAGGGAGCATTTAAGAATTCCCTAACTAAGATAGCTTGGCAAAAACATTAAGAACGTAAACAATCAAAACAGAGTGCATTAAGGCAAGTTCTGAAATATCATTCCTAGTTTACCATTCAGATTTCATAAAAACATGTATGATTATTAATAAACATAAGGAAAAATAATAATACACATGAGAGAATACTTATTTGATTTTCACTTTACACAAGAATCTTGTAAAATGTCTTAAGTTTATTCCATGATCCAGCAAGCCAATCCAGTCTTGATACAATAGAACTTTGATTTCAGATACAAGTCTACATAAATTTCTTTGAATTCACCCCAAATAATTCAAAATGGGAAGTAGTTATACAAAAAATATTACAAAATATCTCATAACAGTTTGAGATTTAATTAAGGAAATAAAAATATCTTCAAGCACGAAGATAGAGACAGATGGAAAACTGCATCATGTTGTCCCTCTTATTGTGGTAGTGCTGGTTGTTGTAGTTGAACTTGAGCCCTTTTAAGGTGGTTGATATGTGTACGTTCGACTCATCTTTGTCTTTAGCCTTTCACTGATACTCTTTAACCTGCTACTCTTTGACCCTGTTCTCCTGTTTCATCTGGCTGTCATGCAAATTTACTATGGTAACTTATAGTAGATCTGTCATTTTTTCCCACCATTCGCCCTTGGGTAACTTTACTTTGAGAATTCTTCTATAGATCTCATTAGCCTCAATATATTTGGAAAAATTAGGCTTGGTGACAAACAAGTGTCTCACCTCATGCTCTAGAAAGAATAGATCTTCCAAAGTATCATACAATACTTTCCCTGTTGGCAAGGCTTTGATGCCTGAAGTGCTTGCTTGATCTTTGGCCAATTCCTTATTCTGTCATTGTAGTCCAATTGGGTCATAAGTTTTTCATGTATGACCATAGAACTTGGAAGTCCTTTATTCCTCAAAACCTGAAACTTTGCCATGAATCTATTAATGCCCACTTGCATGTTGTGGCATTTTTCCCCCAAGTTAAGCATAAGGTTTCTTTTAGAAAGATCCTTTTTGACTTCTATGATGGCCTCAGTTCTGTCTTCTACACCAATCTCATTAAGTTCATGCTTGTTCTTGCTGTTCAAGAAATGGATGAGTCGATTAGCTTCCTCAGGCTAGTCTCCTAAATCTTCTTTTACTTTCTTAATAGCCTCGGTGGCCACTTTCACCAGTTCTATTTGCTCAAATATTACTTGAATTGATGGCCAAATATCATTGATAGAGTCAATGATATTGGCCCAGAGCATCTCCTTAGTCTATCCTAGTGGCTTCTGTAGAGTTAGATCCTTTTCTAGGACCTTAATCTTGTCACCCATCCTTAGGGCTTTATGTGTTTCTTTCCTCTACTGTATCTGGGAAAGCTTGCAGTCAGTCTCTAAGCTAGCCACTTTCTCTTTAAGCCTTTTGAGTTCTATTGCCTGGATGGAGATTTCCTCCATGGCTTTCACTAACTCTGTTTTCTTTTCTTTTGAAGCACCTACTGTTGTAGACTCTATTGTGACTGGTAGCGGTGTGGCAGGTGGAGTTGTTGGTGCCAATGCTGCAGCCAATGTTGAGGGAACTGCAGGTTTTACTGTGGGAATTGCAGCTGAAGAAGTGGTGGCCAGTTCACTTTGCTTGGACTGAATCATTGTGTCCAATTCTTTCTCTATTTCTTTCAACTGGTCATTTAGCTTCAAGACCAAGTCCATAAGCTCCTCTTGTCCTTTTTTGGTTTCTAGGACCTATGTTGTCTGTGGGTGACACAGTGGTGGAAGCTTAAGTTGCTTCTTCAAAGTAGCTATGTCATCATTTTTCTTCTTGATCAATATTTCAGTGGCCTTCACATCTTTGGGATCATGTCCCAAATCAATGACTAAGTCCTCCAAGGACTTGATCTTGGTGTCCTTTTCTTGTGAAGAGGCCTTTTCCAATTGAAATTGAGCTGATATGTTATTTAGGGAATTCTACAGTTGGTGAGCTACGATGGCTTTCCCTGTCAAGGTGGAGTAAATCATCTCCCTTGTCTATTTTTGTAGCCCAATTTGGTCAATAGGATGTATGTCCTTTTCGAGCACTTTGAAATCTATTTTCTTAAAGTCAGCTACTGTCCTTGGTTGTTGAGTGGTAGGTTTGACAAATGTGGTGAATGTGGGGATCCATTTTTTTTTTCTGTCTTCTATTGCATATAAAGTCATAGGGGTCATATCTCCACATGAATCTTTGTTTTAGTTCGAGTATGTGAAGGATTTCCTCTGCTTCTTTCTTAGGTTCTCTACTATTACATACAAAGGGGCCTATTTGATCCTTGATTCTGAGCTCGACCTTCTTTTTGGCCTTAACAAAACATACCTCATCTGAATTGATTATTTGCCTGTAGTACTCTAGAGCAAATAAGCACAGTGGGAGGTATCTAGGCAGTTTATATGGAGCCAAATCATAGCCATAGATCCTAATTTCTATGTGACTTTGGTACAAGTACCAATCTCTCACTTTGTGTTGTTTTGATAGCTGCAGGATCCTCCTGATATCTAAACTGATTCTTAGAGGAGGACTTCCTAGCAGCATTGTCATTACAGGATGTACAAAAATGTCTATGAAGTCTGTGTATGGATATGAGGAATCATACTTATGTATCAAAGGAGTCCAGAAAATGACTGACCTAGGATGACCTTTTGTGTCAAGTTTTTGAAGAGTAAAGGGGAACTTGTTAACTTGGTAATATAAGAAAAGATGGTACAAAACTGAGGAATATTTGAATACCCTTTCATTGTTCATTCTCAGAAATTGTTCATGCATCTTATCAGCTATGAACTTGGCATAATCATACATGACAACAGGAGGTTGTCCTGGAGTAAAGATGGACATAAAGGCTAAGATGATTTCATCTATGTATTCACTGGTTGTATAGCCTAAGATACTAGATATCATTGACACAATGTCCTGGCCAAGTTGAGAAAATATGGTCCACATGTATGGGGGAGGATCTTTTGGAATATGTTTTACTTCTACAATAAAAGTCTGGAACAATTCAACAAGTTTGGCAGTGGTAAGCTTGGGGAATTTGTCCAGCAGGTCTCCAATGGAAATAGGGGTTATGTTCTGCCCTGGTTGAAGTTGCAACATTTCATTGATTGATTCAGTAGTGATGGTGAAAAGGAGTGTTTGGTCAGGGGACATCACTGCTCTTTGACTGGGAATGTAGTTTGCATGACAATAGTCGACAATCTATGAAAAGATGTGCACCTCAACGAACTGATACTTGGGCAAATTAGACTCCCAAAGACCTATTTTGTCAGCATGGTTTAGATATTTGTCTTTGTATCGGTAGTACAGTTTTAAAGGGGATTCATGGACGAAGGTGTCCTTGATTTGGAAGTCTTTATCAGCAAGAGGAAGGTGGTCCAGGTCCAGGTGAGGCGTAGTAACTGGCCTGACATCCACGGCGATTGAGGTAGCCATTTTTAGTTCTTGTGGACTTCAGAGTGAGGGAGAGTAAACTTTCAGTTTTTGAGGCAATGAAAGTTCAATTCTGGGTGGGTTTTATGTTATTAAAAGCTCCCTTAAATATCAATTAAGAAAGCTCTAAAGACTGGTTCAGAATTTAACAGGGCTTTCAATGGATTCTGGCATAAATACCTAGAATTGATGAAAACAGGGTGTAAAGCAGGGAATTGGTAATTCTGATTGAAATGGCTTCAATTAGGCTGGAAGGCAATCTGGGAGCTTTTGGCGTCTTTAGAGTGTAGGTGTACGTGGGTTGATGGCTTTCAACGTTCATAGGCGCGTGCATGGAAAATTATAGTTAAAAACGATAAAAACAATAATTTGGGGCTTTTTTGGATTTATGCGCGAAAAGTCAATTTGGCGGGTATGGGCTAACAGTGATAGTTTTGGCGGGTAGCGAGCTAGCGGTAAGCGGTTTACTTTGCACAGCCTTTGGGTTCTTTGCAGTATTGGGGGGAGTCTGCCTAATTCCATTCACCGAGTGCCATGTATCTTTGGGGTCCCAGCAGAAAACAATCCATTTCAGGCAGTGAAAGTTCAGATTTCGGGCCCTTCCGAAATCAACGTGAGTTGTTGGATGGCGAGGTGGGAGATCGGGCAGTGGTCAGGTGCGGGAGTTGCACTGAGGGTAATGGAGGGGCCTGACAGTCATTCAAACGTGGTGGTTTGAGTTTAATGAGGGGTTAAGGCGGGGATTAATGCATCAGGCGTGATTTGATTGGTTTGACTTTAATTAATCATGGATTGATTAATTATGTCTTTTGTCGGGTTTCGGGTGATATAAAGTTTATATTTCAAACTTGGGGTAAGGGTTAATATTAAGGGATTTAATAAAATATACGGGAAAAGGGGTTTTTTCGGGAATTAACAAATATAAATAAAATTAGAAGTTAATATGAAAGGAAAATGGATTTGCGCTAAGTATAATGTGTTTTGAAATTTATTTACTTTTCACATGGAAACATTATAACTTAGGCTAAGTGCATTTTTGTGGGTTTTCATAAAAAAGTGTATTCATGGGGGTGATGGCTTTTCCTTAGGAAAAATAGAGTTTTAACCTTAGGAAAAGGGATTTATTAGGGAAAATGAATGAACTGAAGGGGGGTAAATGTTTATGAGGGGATTTTAGTACTTAAGATCTATAAGTCATTGGGCTGAGGGTTCGGTCCCTCTAGAAGTCAGAGAAATGCTCTGAGCCCCTTTGACTTAAGATTTTGGGTACTTTAAACTTATTGTGGGAAATTAGTTAAGTAAAGGGTGAAATGAGTGAGGGGAAATTAGTTAATTTTGACTTTGTGAATTTTATGCCAGTCCCATTTCTCATTCAAACTTAGAACTTTCATGATGAGGGTGATAAATATGCTTTTGTCTAACAATCATCACAATTCTGCAACCTTTCTTCTACTTACCCATCTACTCATCCTACCATTTTTACTTCTATTTCTTAGGGTGCATTTAAGCTAGCAAACCCTTATCAGAACATTTTTCTTTTCTTTACAATAGCAATATAACTAAATCTAGCCTTATTACATCCAAGGGCTTAGATTAAACAGTTGAGCTCCTTTTATTTACTCTACCTAATCTACTTATTTGCCAAGATTAAACAGTTTGTTCAGATTTTATTCTCTAACTATAGACATGAAATTGAAACATGAAATAGTCAAGTTTAAACACTTTGACTATCATGGATTGTGGCAAAGATGACAAGCTATGCACAATCCTTTATTTTGCACAAAAAGTAAATAGTAGTGGCATTTTGACTAGCAAAATTTCATGGTCTTTTCTTTTCTTGGGGTTCAAAATTTTCACTTTTTTTTTTTTTTTACCTTTTTATTCCTTTTGTCCTTTGATTTTTCTTTTAGGACATACCCTCTTTACATTTTTTTACTTTTTGAATATGGTAAACATTTTCAGAAAGCAAAGGTATGTACATATTACAAGTTTAATATCAGCCATTCAAAAATTATGACTCCTATTGGTATAGGAACCTAACAGTGGCTCCACTTGTGGATGGAATTTCGTGGTGAAATGTCAAGAACTTGTAGATCAATGGCCTTCTAAATTGTTGTGATGTTACATTGCAACTTTTCCCTTTTCACTTTTTTTGCATTATTTCTATTTATGACAGTAAAACCTTTGAAGCTTAGGGCCTTCTCTTTGGGCTTCAACTCCAAAGATTCACTATCCAATCAACTATAAACTTTGGAAAATAGAATATGTACAAATGATTAGTGGAATCATTAGCTAGGTTCAATGTAGTGTTTAAGCATTCGACCATTAACTGGTCTTCCTTCTGCTTCTGTGCCATCCATCTCTCTCAGGAAGAAAAAATTATTACCTCTAAATGCATCGATGACATATGGGCCTTTCCATAGGAAATCAAATTTCCCATGTTTACCTTTATCCTCTCTTCTTGAGTCCCATTTCAAAACTTTGTCTCCCAGGTAAAAATCTTCTGCCTTAGTCCTTTTATCAAAAGCCTTCTTCCTTGGTCTGCTGCAAATGAATTGTTTGGTTGATTCTTCTTTGGATGTCATTTGGTTCAACCTGTAACTCTTGAAGCAACTTCATCATTGGTGTTCCCAAGGATGATGGGAAAACAACTTCCATTCCATAAACTAATTGATAAGGACTAGTACCAATGGAATTCTTTGTGGTTAGCCTGTCTGCCAATAAGGCATTCACTAGCTTCTTGTTCCATGTTTTCTTATTGTCTTTTAACAATTTTTTGATGATATTCACTAAACTCTTGTTCAATCACTCTATTAGTCCATTTCCTTGGGGGTAATAAGTTATGGAATGGCACAAAGTTATATGGTACTTGTTACAGAAATCAATCATTCTATTAGATTTCAAGGTTGCTGCATTATCAATGATGACTTTGGTTGGGCACCCAAATCTAGATAGGATGTTGGATTCAAGGAAGGTTAAAATAACAGTATGAGTGGCTTGCCTTGATAGTATGGCTTCTATCCATTTGGTAAAGTAATATGTAGCAGTGAGGATCCATTTGTGTTGTGTAGAGGAAGGTGGGTGGATTTCACCAATGAAGTCAAGACCCCATTGTTGAAAAGGTTCTTCAGCAGATATTGGTTTCACGGGGAGGGGTAAAAGCTTTTTCTTTCCTTCAAAACTTTGGCATTTATGACATAAGGTTTCAAATTTCTTTACATCAGAAAACAAAGTGGGCCAATAGAAACAAGCTCTAAGAATCTTGTCGGCAGTGGTTTTCCAATAAAGGTGTCCTCCACAGCCACTTACATGAAAATCTTATAACACCTTGTCAGATTCTTCTTTCAATAAACAGTTAAGAAGGATACCTTCATGATTCCTCCAAAACAAAGCATTGTCAAGTATGCAAAATTTTAAAGATTTCATTTTTAAAAACCTTCTTTTGGTCCTGGATAATTCAGGAGGATCTTGTAAATTTTGTAAAACATATATGATATCAACATACCATGGTGATTCAATAAAGGCCTAGCTGATTGCTAGAGTCGCCATCTCCTCTCCATTATCCATTTCTGCAATAAAATTTATGTCTAAGGAATGACAGTTTGATTGAACCATAAGTTTGGCTAAACCTTGGCCTTTGATTAATTTTTTTGGCTTGATTTGTACGTCATACTCTAATATAGTAGCAATCGGTTTCCCTCTCTTTCCATCTGGATCATCCTGAGTTAGGAAATCCCTGACTATTGAATTGGGGACATAGGGTATTATATGAGAATATAAAATGTAAACTCTAAAAGCTTTGATAGCTTTGACCAGAGAAAAGGCCTGCTTTTTCATTATATTGTATTTTAAAGGGCCATCTCTCAGGGCTTTGCTAAAAAAGGAAATAGGTTGTTCATAACCCTGATCATTCTTCTGCAGTAGGACTACAACAATTGTGTGTTCTGAGGCAAAGGAAAATATGATGAAATCCCTATTAAACTTTGGATTGACCAAAACCAATGTCTTTGTTAAGGCTAGCTTGATATCTTCAAAATATCTCTTAGCTCCAATGGTCCATTTTATGGTCAAATCTTTTTTCAACATGTTATTCAATGATCTAATTAGTTTTGCCAAGTTAGAAATAAATCTTATAAGAAAGTTTATTTTTCCTAAAAAGGCTTGTAATTCTGTAATGCTCCTAGGGTGTTGTATCTGTAAGATGGCTTCAATTCTTGCAGGATCTATTATGATACCATCTTTAGAGATTATGTGGCCTAGCATTTTTCCCTCTTCTAACACAAATAAGGATTTTTTAGGATTCAAAGAAATTCCATACTTCCTACATTTGATGAATACCTGCCTTAGATGATCTAAGTGTTGTTTATCAGATTTTGAGAATACAGTGATATCATCTAAGTATATTACTAGGATGTGATGGATTTCCTTAGCAAAAGCTATGTCCATAGCTCTTTGAAAGGTGGCCCCTACATTCATTAATCCAAAAGGCATTTTCAAATAAATGAATGTGCCCCAAGGAGTAGTGAATTCATTTTTTGCTTGGTCATATGGGTGAACTAAAAACTGATTGTAACCAAAAAACCCATCCAGTAATCAGATCTTGGTTGACCCTACTACCCTTTGTAATATGTGATCCATCTTGGGGAGAGGGTAATTGTCTTTAAGTGAAACTTTATTGAGATTCCTGAGGTCAACACATAGTCTATTCTCGCCATTATTTTTCCTAGTTGGCGCCAAATTTGAAACCCAATCAGAGAACCTAATTGGTGCTATTATCTTGGCTTCATACATTCTTCTAATTTCCTTTTCAATAGAAGGTAATAAAATAGGATTAATCCTTCTAAGCTTCTGTCTAAAAGGTTTTTGATTTTCTTTTATGGGGATGGTGTGTTATATTATGCTGGTGTCATAGGACTTGAGGTCCTCATAACTCCAAGCAAAGACATCTTGGAATTCCTTTAGTAGTTCTATGTACTTCATTTTTTCAGTAGGAGGTAAAGACTTTGAAAATTTTATCAATTTTGGATTTTCCTTGGTCCCTATGTTGCACTCCTCTATATCAGATTTTAAGGGTTCCATTTTTGGTTTTCTAGGGACATCATTTGAATCAAACAAGTCTTCAAAAGGAGTTAATCCTTTGGGAAGAAAGTTGTCTTTGAGATTAATGATTTCAGAATCTTCGTCAATTATCTCTTCGATTTCAATTTTCTTTAGGTTTTGAATATATGATTTTGTAAACTTTGTGGGATGAAATCTATCTATCTCTTCATCTTCTAATTTGTTAATTTCTATTTTATCTTTAAAATCAGGATCTACTGTTATGTCAGTATCTATATTGCTATTTACAAATTCTTCCTCTAAAGTTAAAAAATTATTTATTTGTTGGTCATTAGTGAATACTTGCCAGTTTTTTAAGTTATCGGGGATAGCAGGTCTATGCCTAAACTCAGTTGTGTACTGATGGTTAGGTTGGAATGGTAACTTACAAGTGCTGACAAACATTGTTAAACTATGAGCCTGCATATTATGTTTCCTTGGAATGACTGCAAGCTTAGTTTCTAGAAAAGTGCTCAATATTTCCACAACTGTTCCTCTATAAAAACTTAATCTAGGGTATTCGGTCATATATAAAGCATTGATTTTTTTTATAACCAACTCAGAATATCCCATAATAGACACTCTTATGGCTCCTAATTTTTTAACCAATTTGAGTCCTAAAAGAAGTGCTTCATACTCAGCCATGTTGTTGGTGCATTTGAAATTCAGTCTGTAAGCATGGCCCTCTGAGTAATCATTCTCTAAATTGTAAATCCATACTCCTACTCTTGCTCCAAACTTGTTCACTGATCCATCAAATTCAAGATGCCATAATATTTCATGTTCATAATTCTTATTGTCTGGGGGGAAAAAATCTTCGCTTAAGGTATTTTGATTATATTTTTTATCTAAAAGCTCTTGAGTTTGGACAATTTCAGTTTGAACTGTAACTGCAATTTCTTTTGGTTCTAAAATAATATTGTTTGAAGCAGTTTCTTGTGTTTGTTCAGCATTGTACAAAATAAAAGAATCAATGTCAGAATGCATGGAATAGATAGGAAAGTTTTGAGGCCTAGCTTGACTACTTACTACATATTTCATTAGAGTCTCTCTGTACAGTTTTTTAGGATGTACACAGACTGAAATTGTGGCATATGACATGTCAATTTGCAAAGATCCTTGTAGTTTAGCCCCCCATGATCTAGACAATAGCATGCCATATTTAGGTGGTATGTCAGCAAAAGCTATGTCCATGAGAATAGTCTTAGTAGGGTATTGTACTAGGGAAACACAGATGTCTTTGATCAGCCCTAGGCATTTTACTTGACTTGAATCAAATGAAAACAAATCCTTGTAAGGCCTAGTGATATACAAGTTCAATTTTTCCATAACAGATTTAGGCATTAAATTGTGTGAAGCCCCAGAATCTAACATTGCATTGTGTAAGATCTTATCATGAATGTTAAGGCTAATATAAAAGGGTGGTATCCCTCCTTATAATGGTTTTCCATTAACATCAGGACCAAATATAAGCTCAGGCTGATCAACAAACAAGTTAAGAGAATCTTCATTCTCAACAAAGTTTAAGGATTTTCTTATTTGAGATTTGTAAGTTTCATTTTTAATCAACTCTATTAAGGGGACTAAAATTTTTAGCTTAGCCACCTCTACTCCAAAATTGAAAGGTAAAGGGGCTTTCTCTGTTTGAGGATTTGGAACTTTCATTGCAGGATTTGGAGTAGTTTGCTTTTCTTTTTTTGCATTTGAAGCCTTTTTCTAAGGATTTTCGAATGGGATGTTTGGAGATTCCTCCACTGTCTCCTTGGACGGGATTGAAGTGGATGGTTGATTATCATGGGGTTGGTCATTGGTTATATCTACAATGGTGGGACCAGAAGGATTCTGATTTGGTCTAGAGAGGATTTGGAGAGTTTTTGTAACTAGAACTACTTTGATTTTCTTAGGTTGATTTGGTACTGCTTTTTTGTTTTGGTCCGGAGTATCAGTGTTCTTTTTAATCCTCAAGTTGTAATGTTTGTGCACTTCGAAGATAGCAGAATTATACCCTTGATTGTAATTGAATGATTCTCCTGATTGGGTCTGCAACTGCTAAAGCATGTGTAATTCCTAATCATCTTGAGTCAAAAAGATAGTTTCCTCCTCATCTAATCGCATTAGGTTAATTTGTGTGTCTTGTTTAGGATCTTCTAAATGGGAAGCTTCAGCATAGTTTTCTTGAAAAGGAGGCCTAATATTCTGAGCAGGTCCATTTTTTTCCAGTGTTTTGATTTTGGTTCTTTCTAAAGTTTGGATTTCTCACTGGAGGTGCTTGTTGATTATCCCAGTGAGGCTTCCTTTCAATTTTCTCTAACCTAGCCATCAGTTTTTCCATTCCTTTGGCTAGGGCATCTATCTTAAGTTCACAGGATGAGGCTTCATCTTTCAAGGGTACTCTCCTTTCATTCCTAATTCTAGCTCTTTTTGCTAGCAAATTAGCTTCTACACTAACTGCTACACTCTGCATGTCTTCTAAGGTTGGAGGATTTCTCTCTCTCAGTTGAAAAGCCATATTAGTATCAAACCCATCAGGAAACTTTATCAAAGCTAAACAAGGTGGGGGTCTGAGATTGACTGGTATTGCATTATATATATTGTTGAATCTAGTACAGTAATCTTGGACTATTTCATTTGGTCCTCTCTTGATGTTTTCATATTCTGAAAGGATTTGCAGAGGGTTCTTTTTCTCTTCCCATATATTTAAAAATTGCTGATAAAAAACTTCTAAAGTGTTTATGCTATTAGCAGGTAAAGATCTAAACCATGTTCTTACATCACCAACTAGAGTCTGAGCAAAAAGTCTCATTTGGACATCTCTAATATCAATTTCATGTAACTCAAAGAAATGTGCCATTTTGTTTGTATGTTGTTGTGTTGTGTAAGTTCCTATGCCATCAAATTGGACAATTTTGTTTTGGTAATCTTGTGGCATGGCATCTTGTGAAGCAGGCAACACAAGAGGAACATATCTATTTTCCATGGCTCTAAGTTGGGCAGGACTAAGAAGTGGGGTTTGGGTACTATTGTAACATGCATTGTTTATTGTTTATAACATTCATTTTTCATTTTTGAAAATACTTCAAAAAAAAGACAAAGCGAAAGGAATGATATATCGGAGGCCAAAGGTTATATGGGTACACACACACACACACACACACACACACACACACATATATATATATATATATCGCAAACATAACTCTATCAGAATCAAAATACAAAGGGAAACGAAGGAAAAGATCAGATTTACAAAAGAAAACAAGTGTTAAAACATTAACACTAGACCTGAAATTTTATATGCTACATTCTAAAGTTCGTCGGGTCCGAAAAATGGGTGGTTGGCTCCACAGCGCCGATTGTGATTACCGATTTGGTTCCGGACCTGAAAATTCATATGGCATATTTTATGACATCGGTGGGTCCATAAAACATTGAATATAGAGGTTGGTGCATTCAATGATTGCCAATTGTGATATGGGTAAGCCAGACCTGAGATGATATATATTGCATTTTTATGATTGTGGCGGGTCCGTCATATTAGTAACACATTGTATATATATATATATATATATATATATATATATATGGAAAACACCGATTGCCGATTGCGATGAGCGGTACGCCTAGATAGTCGTGCGAACAGTGTTAAAAGTGGAAAAAGCATGTCTTACATTATATTTTCGAAAGCATAGATACAAAGGGTTTATATATAAGTTCAATATTTTTAAAGTTGCATAAAGGGCCGCTTGCGATTACGATTGTCAGACATGTTTTATACTACCGTCTTTTCCATATCGCAGATTGTTAGGATTTGGGGCTGGTACACCGTTTAAAGGCATCGATTGCAATTGCGATTTATAATGGAAAGTCAATGCAGCACTGAATAGGCTTTCCTTTTCAGTTCCACTCCACGCGTTTTGCATCAACTTTGCTATGTAAATGGAAAATTGGCATTAAAATTAAATTTGAAGGAAAAGGTAATGGTTGGGTTTGTTGGTGTTTTGGCTAATTAAAAGGCATCTGATATATGTGTAAGCCCAAGTTTAAATAAAATCTAACATAGAGCAGTATGAATTAAGTAGATTAAGGCATTCGACAGTGGATTAGCAGTGCAAGTCAATGATTATTATCTTCTTTAAAATTTAGTTGTTTTTTGTTATGTTATGTTCCTTGAGGTATCTTTAAACCTTTGAAAAGTTCTGTAATAGTTTTTAATTTAGATAGTTAGAAAGTAGTTTAGTAGTTTGACAATTTCAATAACTGTTCTAGAAATGCAGAAAAGGGGAAAAATTTACTAAGAAAGGGTTGGAATTTTGGAGAACCGGGCCACTGTATTTTTTATAACATCATTGATTAATAAAATAACCAGAAGTTTCCAGGAGTTGTTACATATAATTTGTAAGTTTCATTATCATGTGTCATGCAATGTTTTGTTCTTTTTAAGTGTAGTAATGAAGCTGCAGGGTTAAATCCCTTAAAGAGCGCTCCTATACTTAAAGTCCCCATTTCCTTTCTAAGTTATAGATAGTAGTTTCTCTGAGAGATCAACATATTGTCTATGATTTATTCCTCATGATCATAATTCCTCTAAGGTACAAATAATCGTTCCTGTGAGAGATCAGCATATTGTTCTTAACTTCCCTTTCAAACTTTCCTCATTCATCATTTATATTTAGCAACAAATGGCATTCTGAGAAGTTTTGATCATACATGTATTAAGAGTCTAAGGCCAAGTTTTCCAAGTCCTTCATTTAGTAATCTAATAAACAATAAGTGATAGTAAATAATCTTTATTAATGTCTTAAGCACAATTTCCCTACAGCCAAGAAATTGGTTTCTTAAGGAACAACATTAATTGGTGCCGATGCCGGGGAGAGAAGAGAAGAAGGATTTTCCCTGGGTTTCAATATTTTCCTTTGGTTGTTCAGTGAGGAGGAAATATTTGGCTGTTTTGAATCAAAACAATAACTCTGGCTTTAAGAAAGCCCCATACAAGATCAGACACTTCACAAAAGAAGGCTCAAGCTTTTTCAGATCCTGAAAGGCTGTTTTCAAGGAGAGCTAGGGAGTCTAGGACCTCAAATAGACCAATTCTTGTATTGTCTGCATCAAGCAGCAACTTATCTGAACATTCATCTGATATAGAGTCATCTTTTACATCATCTGCATTTCAGGAACCTAACTGTCAAGACCAATCTTTTGATTCTGTTACTTTTCATTTACCTGCTGTAATTATTCAACCTCAACCAATAACCACATTACCTCCTTTGCACAGTCCATTTGCATTTCAATCAAGTTCCACATCTGTAGGTAATCAAAGTTCAATAAACATGGCAGCCCCTGCATTCCTAGTCAATAGGTATGCACCTCTTCAACTACCACAACCTTACAATCAAATGCTAGAGGATTACCTCAAAATTCTTCCTCGTTTTTCAGGAGAAGATGTACAAACAATAGAGAATCATGTAATACTATTTTGTAATTTTATAGAAAGCCTAAATGTTGAACATTTAGATGTTTTTCTAAGACTTTTTGTTCAGTCCTTGGATGGAGAAGTGAGGAAATAGTTCAAAAGTCTTCCCAATAATTCTATTCCTTTTTGGGAAGAGATGGAACATGTGTTTATTTTGAGATGGGGAGAAAAAACAGACCATGGATATTCATTAACAGAATTTAATGCCATAAAGAAGAAATCTGATGAAACTATGGTTGAATTTGTCAAAAGATTCAACAAATTGTACAATAGTCTACTAGCAGAGATAAAGCCTCCTCCTGCTGGTGCAAAAATCACATTTGCAGGGGCTTTTGAATCAAATTTTGGATTTACATTAAGGGAAAGGAGAGCTCCAACCCTTGATCAAATCCAAATAGATGCTTTAGAGATAGAAGCGAATCTGGTGGTTGCAAGAAAAACACCAGAAACACAGCTTTCCCAATGATCCGAATCGGATCCATAAACGACTGTAAAAGAACCATGACTCAATCAAGTCGAACAAATCTCAAATGAAATCCAAAACAGCAATCGAAAACACCCTGAACCAGTGGCCATGGTAGCTGGCATGGAACGATGAGGACCTCGGTCAAAGCACGCTGACTGAGGCCCATGGAGACTGTGCAAGAGGTCGATGTAGCCCCTGGGAGCCCCGGAACGGGAAAAGGAGCTGATTTTCAATGCATCGCTAGGCGAACAGGGCTGAAATGGTAGAGCCTTAAGCACTCGGTCACGTTGGGAGCCAGAGGACCATGGGCAGAGAAACGTAAAGCACCATCGTATGAAGGTGGGACCTACAACCTGGAAATCAGTGGTTTGATGAGGGCGCCCTTGAATAGTAAGAGGTTTTGGGGAAAGCAGAGCGATCACCCTCAGCAATCGACATGTAGTAGTGGAGGTGAGAGAAAAACCACCGTGATCACACATTATCGGTCAAGAAAGTCAACCGCGATCGACGTGCATATGATGTTGGATCTGGAGGAGCCTATATCGGACGGCTGAGATCCCGCCCGATAGACAGAAGCAGAATCGACAGGGAATTAAGCCACGATTTAAGGGGATTTGGAATCCGTTGACTGCTATAGTGGAGAAAGGACATATCCATGACATAACCGAAGAAACGAATCGACGAATAGGCTGGTGCTGTTCCGATGGAGACACATGGCTACTTCCTGAGCGTTCATGCTGATGCCGAAAATGGAACCCAAGCATGCATGTAGTAGGCGAATCGACGCAGGCGGGAGAGGAACCGAACAGGCATGGAGATTGAATTGCTAAAGTCGTGAACAGAGACAGTTGAACATAGATTCAGAGGGAGAGCAAAGAGTCCAAGCAACCAAGAGAGATAGTGAATAGTGAACCCTGAGAGGAGGACTGAAGCATAGAGAGCAATAAAGCCAAGAAGAGGAGATAGAGGGCCAACCTAACTGCAGGCAGCATCGAGCACCAGAGAGCTTGAAGAATCAAGCCTTCCCATAGAGGAATCTATCTGGATTGAGCGTCATAGTTGGTTGTTTCCACTGTAGACCGAGGGTCACAGAGCTGGTAGGAAGAACAAGAGTGTGTGTACTCTAAGTGGCTTGGGGAATCCAAGAACCACCCTGCCAAGCAAAATCTGCTCTAGGAGAACTCATATTGAGTCCCTGTATTGTAATTTATCTACTCAAAGGCACAATAAAACAAGGACACCACTGAAGCTGGAACAGAGACGTAGCCCTAGAGAATAGGGTGAACTCCTTATTAAAATTGCTTGTGTCTTTGTGTTGCTTACTGTATTTCTCTACTATCTTTCCATTTATTTTCTGTGTATTGGCAATTTGATCGATCCGTTGTTTCAATAACATAGAACACACAATGGCACATGGGTTTGTAATACCTTTTGTTCAATAAACCTTCAACTGAGGTCACTCATAAGGTGATTATCAGATCAAGTGGTATCAGAGCTTTAGGCTTTAAGGTTAGACAAAATTTTGTTGGTTTAGTTGTGAATGTTCACTAGATTAAAGCTCAAATTAGGAGAAGGAGAGTTGGTGGAAACTAACCCTGAAATTGGGAGAGTCTATTCTCGAAAGACAATGTCAGAAGAAGGTTCTATAGGGCCAGACCCTCAATTCCTATAAAGTTTCCTAGCTATAAAGTCTATGAGAGAAGAAATGTATAGGGACTTTAGAAAGCATAAGGGTGAAGATTCATCAGGCTCTAAGCAAGACAAAGAAGAAGGTGAATCTCATTCCCATGACCACTCAAAAGGAAAGGGAAAAGAAGAAAGCTTCCCTACACCTCCTAGTAGCCCTGTGCATAATAAGAAAGAATCTTTGATTAAGTTAGATGTTAAATTTGATTTGCCTATATATGATGGAGAGCTAAATGCTGAAAAGTTGGACAATTGGATTAGACAAATTGATGTGTATTGCAGAGTACAAAATATAGACTCAGACAAGAGTAAGATTCAGCTGGCAAGCCTACGCCTAGGGGGCACTGCCTTGGTTTGGTGGGAAGGCAGAACCCAAGCTGATATGACGAAGCATGGTAAGACCATCTCTATCTAGAGTGAATTTGTTACTACAATCAAAAAGCAGTTCTATCCATTGGCCTACATGCAACAAGCCATGATGAGTTGGCAAACTCTTCGGCAGTTGAAAGGGTAAAGTGTACAAGGGTATACTTAAGAGTTCCGAAAGAGAGCATTGATGTTGGGTATTTCATTAGACTCACTAGAAACTCTTTTGAAGTACATTGGTGGTCTACACAGCTACATGAGGCATACCATCCTCATGTTTAATCCCACTAGTATAGATGAGGTATCTGTACAAGCTACTCATCTAGAAGCTAGAGGAAAGAATGGAAATCCAGAAGTTGGGGGACCATCCCAACCCACTGTAAGCAAAAGCAAGGAGAAAAGAAAGCAGAAGTGGAAAGCAAGGAAGGTTAATACTGCACAGAAAGGAAAAGCTTCATGCACTCAATGTAAAAAGGAGGGGCATGATGATGAGCATTGTTGGATTCTGCATCCAGAGCTGAGACCTAAGAAGTTCGAGGGCAAGAAGAAGAAGACTACTGCAGCTGTTCAGAAAGATTTGGGGCTAGACTCAGGAGATGAAACAATCATTGCAGCCAGAGGTATAAAATGTAAGAATTCTAAAGCATCTACTAGTAATTCTGCTCAATCTGTTATTGATGAAGAACATGAGAGAAAAAGGCATGAGCATTTCCATATTCGAGTTGTTTCCAAAAATCAAAAGATTGATACTTTGTTTGATTGTGGCTCACAAGTAAATCTGATTTCTGAAGCAATTGTAAAGAAATTGGGATTAGAAACTACACCTCATAAGAAGCCATACCCATTAGGATGGTTGAATGATAGAGCACAACTACAAGTGACTAGACAGTGCAAACTCAAGTTTTCTTTTGGGTCTGCATTTGTAGATGAGGTTGAGTTAGATATAATTCCTTTCGATATATGTGGAATTGTTTAAGGAACTCCTTACTTGTATGATAGAAAGGCTATTTTATATAGAGTCGAGAACACGTATCTACTTGTTAAAGATGGAATCGAATACTTTGTAAGAGCTCATAAGCTCAAGAATAAATATACTCTCATAAACTCAGGACAGATGAAAAGAATGATAAATTCATGCAAACAGTTATTACTAATGGTTTTAAAGGAAAAGAAAATTGATAAAACCAATGTATTTGAGAGCTGTAATTCTGATCAACAAGCTGATATAGAAAAGATTGTTTCAGAGTATGATGTCTTGTCTCAAGAACCTCAAGGTCTGCCACCCAAAAAGGGAATAGTACATGATATTATTTTGTAGTAAGATGTTCCTTTCCCTAACATTGGGATGTACAGGTTATCTGCTTTAGAGAATGCTGAAATCAAGAAGCAAGTGTAGGAGTTGCTCAAAAAAGGGTTCATCAGGCCTAGCACATCACCATGTGGGTCACCAATCATTTTGGTGAGGAAGAAAGATGGCTCGTGCAAAATGTGCATTGATTACCGAGCACTAAATAAGATAACAATAAAAAATCATTATCCCCTTCCTCGCATAGATGATCTTTTAGATCAATTGAAGGAAGTTGTTTATTTCACCAAGCTGGATTTGCACAGTGGATACCAGCAGGTCAGAGTTGTAGAGCAAGATGCATGGAAGACTGCTTTCAAAACAAAGCAGGGATTGTATGAATGGCTGGTTATGCCTTTTGGCTTGACCAATGCCCCTGCTACTTTCATGAGATTAATGAATGCTGTACTCAGACCTTTTCTTGATGATTTTGTTATTATGTATCTGGATGACATTCTAATTTTTAGTAAAACGTGGGAAGAACATTTAAAGCATGTTAAGTAGACATTAGATGTTTTGAAAAGAGAAAGAATTTATGTTAAACTCTCCCAATGTGAATTTGGAAAATCCTCTCTAAATTATTTGGGCCATATAGTAGGGGGAGGTGAAGTGAAAATAGATCCCTCTAAAGTGGCAGTCATTGTAAACTGGCCTAAACCGAAGTCTGCTACAGAAGTGAGAAACTTCTTAAGAGCAGCACAATATTGGAGGAAGTTCATTTCAAATTTTTCCTCAATTGTAGCTCCCTTACATGCTTTGACGGGATTGAACAAGGTGTTCTAGTGGGGAGGAAAACAGCAGAAAGCCTTCGACACCTTGAAAGAAAAAATTAGTACAGCACCTGTACTAGCACTGCCAGATCTACAAAGACCATTTGAGATCCAAACTGATGCCAGTGACTATGCCATGGGAGCAGTGTTGGCACAGCACGGTAAACCCATATGTTATTATTCTGAGACTTTTAATCCTGCAGTAGTTAACTATCCTACCTATGATAAGGAATTGTATGCATTAGTTCAGAGTGTGAAAAAGTGGAAACATTACTTAATGGGCAAAGAAACAGTAATACATACTGATCATCAGCCACTTCAATACCTACACTCCCAAAATAAGTTGCAACAATCAAGACATTACAGATGGATGGGTTTTCTACAGCAGTTTCATTTAGTCATCAGATATAAAAAGGGCATACATAAAAAGGTTGCAAACATGTTATCTAGACCCATTATAAATGCATTTACCATACTTAAGCATAATTCTCTGATGTATGAAAGCTACATAGAACAATATGCTTAGGATATGGACTTTAAGGATGTATATGCAACTTTGAGTCAAGGAAAAAGAGTAGAAGAATTGGACTACGATGTGAAGGACCGACTCTTATATCATTGTGGGAAACTCTTCATTCCACAAACCGAGAGAGCAAAGATAATTAGGGAAGCACACACTTCTCTGATATCAGGTCACTTTGCGGTAAGTAAAACAGTTACACAGCTGCAAAGGTTCTACTATTAGCCGAGAATGAGTAAGACAATTTCTAGATATGTAAAGGGATGTGCTATGTGTGCTAAAAGGAAGCCCAGCAACAGAAAACTAGGCTTGTACACTCCATTGCCAGTTCCTTCTCACCCTTGGGAAAGCATTTCCATGGATTTTGTTGGAGGACTGCCTAAATCTAGGAAAGGTCATGATTATCTATATGTTGTTGTGGATAGGTTCAACAAAATGTGTATTTTGATACCCTGTAGTAAACAGATTATAGCTGAACAAAATGCAAAATTATTCTTGGAACATGTATGGGTTCATTTTGGATTACCCACTTCTATTATATTTGATCGAGACACCCGATTTGTGGGAATGTTTTGGTCTAGTCTATGGGCACTAACGGACACCAAATTAAAGAAAAGCACAACTTTTCATCCACAAACAGATGGCTAGACAGAAGCAGTTAACAGGACAGTGATGCAGTTACTGAGAGGATATTGCAGCAAACACCCTAAGCTTTGGGATGGACACTTGTGTTATGTGCAACATGCTTACAATAGAACCAAACACTCTTCTACCCAGAGATCTCTTTTTGAGACCTGCTTTGGTTTCATACCAAGGTCTCCCTTGGATTTTGTCTTTGGTAAAGATACCATGGTTGATGGACACAGTGATGTGGACATGGCAACTAGGTTCATTGAACATATCCAGGAGATCCACCAGGCAGTACAGGAATAGCTGGAAAAGAGCCAGGCCAAGTACAAGGCTAGGCATGATAAGCATCGGATGGAGCATAGTTTCCAAGTTCCAGACGAAGTCTGGTTGTATATCAGTAAGGATAGGATGCAAGGTGAAGGCAAGAAGCTAAAACCTATCAGGTATGGACCCTCCAGGATACTTGAGAAGATTGGTGAAAATGCTTTTCGCCTTGATCTGCCAGCTTACATGCACATCTACTCAGTCGTGAACGCAAATTGCTTGAGGTTGTTTGAACCTTCAATGATTGAGGACCCTGAAGAGTAGAGTCAATTTAATTTTGTTGATGACCTGCTACATGAACATCTTAATGAGTTGCAGGAAGACATAGTGATGGACAGGAAGGTAAGGATGATGCGAAGTGGACAGGTGGAATACCTCAGGATTGGGCTTAAAGGTTCGAAGCCGAGTAGTGCGAAGTGGATTGAGATTGGACAAGTGAGACATCAGTTTCCTCACTTAGTCGATGCTTGAAGAAAACCAACTTTTGGTGGTCCAAAAGATTTCAATAGGGAGGCCGTGATCTGAATCGGATCCATAAATGACTGTCAAAGAACCGTGACTAAATCAAGTCGAACAAATCTCGAATGAAATCCAAAACAACAATCGAAAACAGCCTGAACCAGTGGCCATGGCAGCCGGCATGGAACGACGAGGACCTCAGTCAAAGCGCATTGATCGAGGCCCATGGAGACTGCGCAGGAGGTCGATGTAGTCCCTGGGAGCCTCGGAATGGGAAAAGGAGCTGATTTTCGATGCGTGATTAGCGCTAATCACGCATCGCTGGGCGAACAGGGATGAAATGGTAGAGCCTTAAGCACTCTGTCACGTTGGGAGCCAAAGGACTGTGGACGGAGAAATGTAAAGTGCCATCGTATGAAGGTGGGACCCACAACCTGGAAACTGGTGGTTTGATCGGGGTGCCCTTGAACGGTAAGAGGTTTTGGAGAATGTAGAGCGATCACCCTCAGCGATCGACGCGTGGCAGCAGAGGTGAGAGAAAAGCCGCCGTTATCGCACATTATCGATCAAGCAAGTCAACCGCGCTCGACATGCATATGACATTGGATCTGGAGGAGCCCAGATCGGACAGCTAAGATCGCGCCCGATAGACAAAAGTAGAATCGACAGGGAATTAAGCCGCAATTTAAGGGGATTTGGAATCTGTTGACTACCACGGTGGAGAAAGGACATATCCATGACATAACCAAAAAAATGAATCGACGAATAGGCTGGCATTGTTCCGATGGAGACACGTGCCTACTTCTTGAGCGTTCATGCTGATGCCGAATAGGGAACTCCAAGCACGCAGGCACTAGGCAAATCGACGCAGGTAGGAGAGGAACTGAACAGGCATGGAGAGTGAATGGCTAAAGCCGTGAACAGAGACAGTTGAACATAGATTCAGAGGAAGAGTGAAGAGTCCAAGCGACCAAGAGAGACAGTGAACTGTGAACCCTGAGAGGAGGATTGAAGCACAGAGAGCAGTAAAGCCAAGCAGAGGAGACAGAGGGCTGAGCTGACTACAGGCAGCATCGAGCACCAGAGAGCTTGAAGGATCAAGCCTTCCCATAGAGGAATCTATCCAGATTGAGCATCATACTTGGCTCTTTCCACTGTAGACCGAGGGTCACAGAGTTGGTAGGAAAAACAAGAGTCTGTGTACTCCGAGTGGCTTGGGGAATACAAGAACCACCCTGCCAAGCAAAATCTGCTTCAGGAGAACTCATATTGAGTCCCTGTATTGTAATTTCTCTGCTCAAGGACACAATAAAACAAGGCCACCACTAAAGCTGGACCGGAGAAGTAGCCCTGGAAAATAGGGTGAACTCCTTATTAAAACTGCTTGTGTCTTTGTGTTGCTTACTGTATTTCTCTGCTGTCTTTCCATTTATTTTCAGTGTATTGGCAATCTAATCGATCCGTTGTTTCAATAACACAGAAGACACACCATCACATGGGTCTGTAATACCTTTTGTTCAATAAAACTTCAACTGAGGTCACTCATAGGGTGATTATCAGATCACCCAAGACAAGGGAAAAGTAAAGATGAAATCCTCCCAAAGTCAATCATTGGAGGATATGTGTAATATAATTAAAACCATGTCAGATAAGTTAAATAGATTAGAGTTAGAAAGAAAGAACTCTCAGAGACAAACACAGTTTAATAAGAAATTTAATCCCCAATTTAGAAGGGAACCTTTGCAAATTTTGCAAAAGGAAAGAAAAGATCAAAATCAAATTCAAGCACCATTGTACATAAAAGCAAATCCCAGTGAAGAACAGTCTGAAGATCAAATTTGTACATTATATGCAGTTGATGAAGATGAATTTGGCATTGAAGTAGAAGAATATGTGTATGATGAAGCAGATGCTATTCATAATGAAAATGAAATTGATGAATATTGGAAACAATTTTTTGATTTTTTGCAGGCTGAACTACATAAAAAATATGACCTGAGATCTAGGAAAAGATCGAGAAATCAAGAACATGAAGGTGAGTGGCAAGTTTCAACTTCCTCATCAAAGGTGACTCCACAAGAATCTCAGTCTGCAAAACAAGTAGATAAATGAAAAAATTAGCAAAATACAAATAGCAAACCACAGATACTTTGAAGTTAGTCTTCTCAAAATCAAGCTGAAAAAATTCATTTGGAGAAGCTTGTTTCAATTCCTCGAACAATTCCAGTCAATAAGAAAGGTGAAGATGATAATGGAAGGATTGCTAAACAGGGTCACTTGTTTAGTCTTACCAAGGAGCTGGAAAAGGTAAGAATATAAGTTCCCCTTATAGAATTGGCAAAAACACCTACTTATCAGAAGGA
This sequence comes from Pinus tabuliformis, assembly GCA_031772625.1. Taxonomy (NCBI): domain Eukaryota; kingdom Viridiplantae; phylum Streptophyta; class Pinopsida; order Pinales; family Pinaceae; genus Pinus; species Pinus tabuliformis. The sequence continues at coordinate 1,590,575,868 of CM062818.1, forward strand.
GAATGTTGAGTTTATTAATTTAAAAGAGAGTGAGAGTGATATTGTAAATATGTAGGACGATAAACCAGTAGTGGTTTTTGGTCCGCATGTAGAGGAAGAAGATTCTTCAATGCCTCCTTTCTATATTTCCGTATTGGTTCATGATTTCCTTCTACATAACTGCATGTTTGATTCAGGAGCTTCACACAATCTTATGCCTTTGTCAGTGATGAAGCAATTAAATCTGCAAGTGACCAAACCTTACAGAGATTTGTATTCTTTTGATTCAAACAAGGTCAAGTGTCTAGGGGTTATTAAAGATTTGGCAGTGTCACTAGCCCAAATTCCATCTAGAAGTTTGGTCATGGATGTTGTAGTAGCAGATATTCCTGCTAGATTTGGAATGCTTCTATCTAGGTCCTGGGGGGCTAAATTGGGAGGTGTTTTGAAGTTGGATTTTACATATGCTGTTATACCAGTTTTTGGTGGGGAGGAGAGGAGATTGTACAGAGAAACTAGGTTTGTAAAAACTATTACAAAAAATGGAGCAAGCAACTCACCTGTGTATAGTCAGGAGAAGGATGATTTTGCTTGTTTCACACTGCATGATAATGTAGAGCTGGCTGAAGACAATCAGAAGCAGCTTGCTTCAGCCAATGTAATTACAAAGCTGCGAACAAAAGAAGTGTGGAAATATTTTTTTGATGAAGCTTATTCAAAAGAAGCAATAGGTGTTGGTTTTCTTCTAATTACACCTAGAGGTAATATGTTTCCTTTTTCTTTCAAATTAGAGTTTGAGGCAACTAACAACGTGGAAGAATATGAGTCTTTGATTATTGCACTACAAATAGCCAAACAGATGGGAGTCAAATCAATTTCTGCTTTTGGAGATTCGGAGCTAATTATTAAGTAGATAAAAGATCACTACCAAACAAAGCATCCTAGACTCCGAGCATACAGAGATAAGGTATGGGATTTGATTGAAAATTTCTTTGAAGCTTTTAACATTCAATTCATTTTGAGGGATGAAAATAGATTGGCAGGTTCATTGGCTGTGGCTGCTAGCACTTTCAAGCCTCCCATTAATCCAAGATTAAGATATGAGGTAGAAATGAGACACAGACCTTCTGTTCCTGATAATGTTAAGAACTGCCAAGTTTTTGAAGATGACCAATAGATTAAGGAGTTTTTGACTATGGTTAAAGAATTTTAGGGTATAGAAATTGATCAGGACGAAGAAGAGACAGTAGAAATTACAGGAGCTACTGGTTTTAGAGATTCAATAGCAAATCAGAAGATCTTTCAATTGAAAGACGTTTTTTTGCCAAAGGGACTTGTCCCTCTTGAAAATATTTTCAATTCGAATGATGTGGCTATAGACTCAAGGAAAATCTCATAGGATGAGCATATTCAAGATCACAACATTGGCACTCAGGAGAATCCCAGGTTAGTAAAATTATATGCTAGAGTTCCACCTAATCTTCATGAAAGATATATTAAACTTTTCAAGAATTATGTTGGTGTCTTTGCATGGTCCTACGAAGATCTCAAAACTTATGATGTAAATATTATTTAGCATAAAATTCCTTTGAAGGACGGGGTTAAACCCTACAAACAGAAGCTTAGGCAGATAAACGATTTTCTTCTACCATCAATTGAAAAGGAGGTCAAGAAGTTTCTTGATGCTAAAATCATAATCCCACTCAGATATTCTGATTGGATGGCTAGTCTGGTACCTGTGAGAAAGAAAAATGGAGAAATAAGGTTGTGTGTTGATTTCAGAAATCTAAATAGAGCTGCTTTGAAAGATAATTATCCTTTGCCTAAAATGGACCATGTGTTGCAAAAGGTAACGGGATCTTTTAGAATGTCAACGCTAGATGGATTTTCTGGTTATAACCAGGTGGCTGTGGACATGGAGGATCAAAAGAAAACAGCTTTCACAACTCCTTGGGGAACATTTATGTATGCCAGAATGCCTTTCAGATTGATGAATGTCGGAGCTACATTTCAAAGGGCTATGGACATCGCTTTTGTTGGAGATAAGTTTGTAGTAATATATTTAGATGATATTACTGTTTTTTCTAAGTCTGATGAAGAACATTTAGATCATTTGGAAAGGACTTTTGATAAATGTAGAAGATTTGGTCTTTCTTTAAATCCTACGAAATCAATTTTTGCTCTGGAGGAAGGAAAATTGTTGGGACACATTGTTTCTAGAGGAGTGAAGATAGATCCAGCAAGAGTACAATATGTGCAGAAAATACCATTGCCCAGAAGTAAAAAAGATATTCAAAAGTTTCTGGGAAAGATAAACTTCTTGAGAAGATTTGTATCTAATTATGCAGAAATATTGAAAGAAATCACTAATATGTTGAAGAAGGAGAATGAAGTACGCTGGACTAAGGAAGATGAAGAATCATTTTCCAGAATTAAAGAGGCATTGCAGGCAGCTCCAGTCTTAATCATCCCTGATTATCAGAGGCCTTTCCAAGTTTTTTCGTTTGCCTCATCAAGTTCGATAGCAGCTATCTTACTGCAGAAGAATGATGAAGGGAGAGAGCAGCCACCTACATTCTTCACTAAGATTCTTAGAGATTCTGAGCTAAAATATAATATTCTCGAGAAGTAGGTGTATGCCTTGGTAAAAACCCTGAAAGCTTTTAGAACTTATGTGCTGCAGTCCCAAATCTTTGTGTATGTGCCTAATGCTGCAGTGAAAGACGTATTATTACAGGGAGATGTAGAAGGCAGGAGAGGAAAGTGGATTGCCAAGGTCCAAGAATATGATTTGGATATAAAACCCACAAAGTTGGTAAAAGCACAAGGGCTGGCGAAAATGTTAACAGAGTCAAACTTTCAAGCATTACGAATTAACTTGTTCGCACCTGTAAATGAAAAAGCAGTTGAAGAAAATGAAGGAGAGCAAGACCTAGGAATGAAAATCAGGTATAAATTCTTATGTTCAGAATGGTATAAACATATAATTCATTATTTGTGCTTTCTTTCATGTCCTCAATCCTTAGACAGAACAAGGTATGGGGTGCTAAAGATCAATGCACAACCATATGCGATTGTAGAAGGTAGATTGTACTAGAAGGATCCTACTGGAATTCTAATACTATGCTTAACAGAAGATGAATTTACAGAAACACTCAAAGATTATCATGAGGGGTTTTGTGGAGGGCATTACAGTTGGAAAGTAAATGCACAGAAGATCCTTCAAGCTGGATTTTATTGGCCTACCTTATTTGGTGATACCTACAAGTTTGTTAGAAGTTGTCAAAAATTTCAACTTTTTGCTGACAAAAAGAAATTAGCTCCTTTACCTCTAATTCAAGTCTTCATAGAGGAGACTTTTAGACAATGGGGATTGGACTTTGTTGGAGAAATAAATCCATCTTCAAGTGGACATCACAGGCGGGTTCTCACAGCAACAAAATACTTCACCAAATGGGTAGAGGCAATTCCTACTAAGAGAGAAAACGATCAGATAGTGATGAAATTCCTAGAAAAAAATATTTTCAGTAGATTTGGATGTCCTGTTAAAATTATAACAGACAATGCTCAAGTCTTCAACTCAAGTAAGTTCATTGCTTTTTGTCAAAAATATAATGTTATTTTGTCTCATTCGACAGCTTACCACCCTCAAGGGAATGGACTAGCTGAATCCACTAACAAGAATTTTATGAAGATCCTAAAGGAAATCATTGCAAAAAATCAGAGAGATTGGGACTCTAAGTTGAAGTTTGCTCTGTGGGCCGCAAGAGTAACTACAAGGAGATCCACAGGGAAATCACCTTTTGAATTAGTATATAGAAATCAAGCTTTGTTTCCAAGTCAACTTGTGAAACCAATGATTGTGATGATTCATGAGGCGAAAGAAGAGCCAAATGCTTTGGTAAGAAGAATGAACAAAGCGGTGGAGCTTAGGGAAAACATAGACAAGGTAATGGACAATTTGATTACATATCAGTCCAAGATGAAAACTATTTTTGACAGAAAAGCCAGGGAAATTGATTTCAAAGTTGCAGACTTAGTATTGAGATGGGATACAAGAAGAGAGGATAAGGGTAAGCATGGGAAGTTTGATCCTCTCTGGTATGGCCCTTTTAGAATCTCTGAAGTGAGATCCAATAATACCTTCATCCTTGAAAATCTTGATGGTGAGACGCTACAACTGCCTATTAATGGGCAATATTTAAAAGACTACTTCCAGTTCTAAAGAACAAGCATCATTTCATCATGAATACTGGAGTGAAGTCATTGTACAAATGCCATAGTTTTTCAGTTTATGCAGAGCAATCTATGACTCCATGCCCGAGGTGAAGGCACTAATCTGTGGTTCTTAGTGCTTCTGTGGAAAAAGCACTATCCCCTGGTGGAGCCAGATGTTGTAACATGCATGGTTTATTGCTTATAACATTCATTTTTCATTTTTGAAAATACTTAAAAAAAAAAAAGACAAAGCAAAAGGAATGATATATCGGAGGCCAAAGGTTATATGGGCACACATGCATATATATATATATATATATATATATCGCAAACATAACTCTATCAGAATCAAAATACAAAGGGAAACGAAGGAAAAGATTGGATTTACAAAAGAAAACAAGTGTTAAAACATTAACACTGGACCCGAAATTTTATATGCTACATTCTAAAGTTCGTCGGGTCCGTAATATGGGTGGTTGGCTCCGCAGCGCCGATTGCAATTACCGATTGGGTTCTGGACCCAAAAATTCATATGGCATATTTTATAACATCGGCGGGTCCGTAAAACAATGAATATAGAGGTTGGTCCATTCAATGATCGCCAATTGTGATATGGGTAAGCCGGACTCGAGAGGATAAATATTGCATTTTTATGATTATGGTGGGTCCGTCGTATTAGTAACACATTGTATATATATATATATATATATATATATATATATATATATGGAAAACACTAACTGCCAATTGTGATGACGGGTACGCCTCGATAGTCATGTAAGCAATGTTAAAAGTGGAAAAAGCATGTCTTACATTATATTTTTGAAAGCATAGATACAAAGGGTTTATATATAAGTTCAGTATTTTTGAAGGTGCATAAATGGCCGCTTGTGATTATGATGGTCAGACATGTTTTATACTACCATCTTCGCCATATCGAAGATTGTTAGGATTTGGGGCTGGTACGCCGTTTAAAGGCACTGATTGCGATTGAAATTTATAATGGAAAGTAAATGCAACACTAAACAGGCTTTCCTTTTCAGTTCCGCTCCACGCGTTTTGCGTCATTTTTGTTGTGTAAATGGAAAATTGGCATTAAAATTAAATTTAAAGGAAAAGACAATGGTTGGGTTTGTTGGTGTTTTGGCTGATTAAAAGGCATCTGATATATGCGTAAGCCCAGGTTTAAATAAAATCTAACACAAAGCAGTATGATTTAAGCAGATTAAGGCATTCAACAGCGGATTAGCAGTGCAAGTCAGCGATTATTGTCTTCTTTAAAATTCAGTTGTTTTCTATTATGTTATGTTCCTTGAGGTGTCTTTAAACCTCTGAAAAGTTCTATAATAGTTTTTAATTTAGATAGTTAGAAAGTAGTTTAGTAGTTTGACAGTTTCAATAATTGTTCCAGAAATGTATAAAACGGGAAAAATTTACTAAGAAAGGGTTGGAATTTTGGAGAACCGAGCCACTGTATTTCTGATAACATCATTGATTAATAAAACAACCAGAAGTTTCTAGGAGTTGTTACATATAATTTGTAAGTTTCACTATCATGTGTCATGTAATGTTTTCTTCTTTTTAAGTGTAGTAATGAAGCTGCAGGGTTAAATCCCTTAAAGAGTGCTCCTATAGTTAAAGTCCTCATTTCCTTTCTAAGTTATAGATAGTAGTTTCTGTGAGAGATCAACATATTGTCTATGATTTATTCCTCATGCTCATAATTCCTCTAAGTTGCAGATAATAGTTCTTGTGAGAGATAAGCATTTTTCTTTAACTTCCCTATCAAACTTTCCTCATTCATCATTTATATTTAGCAGCAAATAAGTGACACATTGCAGAGCTCTGGGTGGCAATTTTCTATCATGCACAGGCCTAAATGTTGATTTGGCATAGCATCGGATGTGCTCTAGCCACGAAAATTAGTGCAGAGGCTAAGGAACATGAGATCTCCAATACCCAGAAAGGGTTTGGGCAGATTCTAAACAGTTTGGGAGAGAAGTTTTGATCATACATGTATTAAGAGTCTAAGGCCAAGTTTTCGAAGTCCTTCATTTAGTAATCTAATAAACAATAAGTGAGAGTAAATAATCTTTATTAATGTCTTAAGCACAATTTCCCTACAACCAGGAAATTAGTTTCGTAAGGAACAACAGGTACCGAGAGGTGATACAGTGGGTGATGGGGAACTAGGAGTAATGGGTGACTGATGTGTAATGTTAGGTTGGTGGGGAAGTGAAAGTATAAATGGAGGTAAGAAATGAACTTCAAAGATGGAAGGGAATAATGGTGAACTAAAGGAAGTTGAAATTGTTTCATAAAGCTCAGGGATCTTAGCAGTGGTAAGGGATGACTGAGGAGAATTTAGAATGTACTAATGAAGTGACAAGTTTTCCCTTTGGACTTCAAGTTCTGTTGTAAATTCTGGATCTAGAACTATGTTATCAAGTGCACTCTCAGACCTGGCTCTAAATAGGGAAATGTCAAATGACTCATCAAAGGGGAGGTCTTCTAAAAACAGCCACTCATCAGGGCATGAATCTGCTTTGATTGAAGGTGTAGGACTGATTGAACTTTCTTGTCTTCTGGATATTCTTGAAATCAGATTAGGATTATCAAATACTTGGGGAGGATTTGGATCTGGGTTGGCCCTAGTATAGTGAGTTCTCCTTGAAGCCAAAATTTCAAACTTTTCTAGTTACTTTCTTTTTATGAAATTTTTATAAATAACTTATAATAAACCCTTCAATAGGCTTCAAATAAAGATTTGAAATTTGTCAAAGGTTTATTAAGACTGAGGATTTGAGGTCCCCAGTATGGTCGCCACTATGTTATCACTCAGATGTCTTCCCTAGAAGTTATCAAAAGAAGGAATAATCTGAGGTAACCACAAACCAATCTTCAGACTCAGGTTCTAGCCAACCAAAGTCCAGAGAGGGCTTTCCCTTTATAATTTAACTTTGTTTGGGTGAGATTTTAGGCTAGTTCTTAATGCTCATGAGGATTTTGAATTTGATTGAAAGTTGGGTGGTGGAATTATTGGAACAGATGGATAGAGCTAGGTCTTTAAACCATTGGGCTATGGAGACAATCAAAGGATAGCTTAATTGGACCTGATCATTAAAGGGATTGGTTATAGGGCATGCTAACAAAGAAAAAGGAAATTCTTCAAAGGGATGATGGATGGAATGATTCTAACCAGGGTTGAAAGGGCAATGAAGAATCCTTAGACCAAGATCAGAATGAGGAACAGACGGTGATTATCAACAAAGGGCAATTAAGAATCCTTTGCTACATAGACCATAAAGAGTAACTACGGAAGTAAGTGACCATTTAAGGATTCCCTAACTAAGATAGCTTGGCAGAAAACATTAAGAAGGTAAACAATCAAAACAGAGTGGATTAAAGCAAGTTTTGAAAGATCATTCCTAGTTTACGATTCAGATTTCATAAAAACATGTATGATTATTAATAAACATAAGGAAAAAAAATCATACACATGAGAGAATACTTATTTGATTTTCACTTTACAAAATAATCCTGTAAAATGTCTGAACTTTATTCCATGATCTAGTAAGCCAATCCAGTCTTGATACAATAGCACTTTGATTTTAGCTACAAATCTACACAAACGTATTCAAATCCACCCCAAATACTTCAAAATGGGAAGTATTTATACAAAAAATATTATAAAATATCTCATAACAATTTGAGATTTAATCAAGGCAATAAAAATATTTTCAAGCATGAAGATAGAGACAGATGGAAAACTGCATCATGTTGTCCCTCTTATTGTGGTAGTGCTAGCTGTTGCAGTTGAACTTGAGCCATTTTAATCTGGCTGATATGTGTACGCTAGAATCATCTTTGTCTTTAGCCTTTTACTGATACTCTTTAACCTGCTACTCTTTGATCCTATTCACTTGTTTCATCTGGCTGTCATTCAAATTTACTCTGGTAACTTATAGTAAATCTATCATTTTTTCCCACCATTCACCCTCGGGTAACTTTACTTTGAGTATTCTTTTATAGATCTCGTCAGCCTCAGTATATTTGACAAAACTAGGCTTGGTGACAAACAAGTGTTTCACCTCATGATCCAGAAAGAATAGATCTTCTAAAGTATCATACAATACTTTCCCTGTTGGCAAGGCCTTGATGCCTGAAGTGCTTTCTTGATCTTTGGCCAACTTCCTTAATCTATTAGTGTAGTCCAATTGGGTCATAAGTTTGTCATGGATAACCATAGGACTTGGAGGGCCTTTATTCCTCAAAATCTGAAGCTTTAATATGAACATATCAATGCCCACCTTCATGTTGTGGCATTTTTCCTCCAAGTTAAGCATAAGGTTTCTTTTAGAAAGAACTTTTTTGACTTCTATGATGGCCTCAGTTCTGTCTTCTGCACCAATATCATTAATTTCATGCCTATTCTTGTTGTTCAATAAATGGATGAGTCGATTAGATTCCTCAGGCTAGTCTCCTAAATCTTCTTTTACTTTCTTAATAGCCTCGATGGCCACTTTCACCAGTTCTATTTGCTCAAATATTACTTGAATTGATGGCCAAATATCATTGACAAAGTTAATGATATTGGCCCAGAGCATCTCCTTAGTCTATCCTAGTGGCTTTTGTAGAGTTAGATCCTTTTCTAGGACCTTAATCTTCTCACCCATCCTTAGGGTTTTCTGTGTTTCTTCCCTCTGCTGTATCTGGGAAAGATTGCAGTCAGTCTCTAAGCTAGCCACTTTCTCTTTAAGCCTTTTAAGTTTTGTTGTCTGGATGGAAATTTTTTCCATGGCTTTCGCTAACTCTGCTATCTTTTCTATTGAAGCAGTAGCTCTTGTAGACTCTATTGTGACTGGCAGTGCTATGGCAGGTGGAGCTGTTGGTGCCAATGCTACAGCCAATGCTGAGAGAACTGGAGTTGTTACTATGGGAATTACAGCTGAAGAAGTGGTGGCCAGTTCACTTTGCTTGGACTGAATCAGTGTGTCCAATTCTTTCTGTGTTTCTTTCAACTGGTCATTTAGCTTTAGGACCAATTCCATAAGCTCCTCTTGTGCTTTTTTGTTTTCTAGGACCTTTCCTCTTAGTGGCTGATGTAGTGGTAGAATCTTAATTTGCTTCTTCAAAGCAGTTATGTCATCATTTTTCTTCTTGATCAATCTTTCAGTGGCCTTCACATCTTTCGGATCATGTCCCAAATCAATGATTAAGTCCTGCAAGGACTTGATCTTGGTGTCCTTTGCTCGTGAAGAGGCCTTTTCTAATTGAAATTGAGCTGATATGTTATCTACGGAATTCTATAGTTGGTGAGCTCGATGGCTTTCCCTATCAAGGAGGAGTAAATAATCTCCCCTGTCTATTTGTGCAGCTCAATCTGGTCAATGGGATGTATGTCCTTTGCTAGCACTTCAAAATCTGTTTTCTTAAAGTCAGCTACTGTCCTTGGTTGCTAAGTGGTAGGTTTGACAAATGTCATTTGCATCTTACCTTCTTTGACATCATAAGCTGACATGAGCCTTGTCTGGTTTGTAGGTGCCATCTTTAGGTACTGTGCATAAGTCTAGGCTTTTAGCATCTCATTCTTGGCCTTTATATCCTTGTACCTTTCTCTTATGTCTTGATCCCTGTCAGTTGGCATCCTAAATGAGCACACTTCAATGCTCTGTTGCCTTTCCAACATCTGAGTATTTGATGTGGAAGGCTCTAGTGTGCCC